>OZ005738.1:144085389-144570389 GCA_963930755.1 Eudasyphora cyanicolor
CTTATTGTTCAATAAATAAAATAAAAATTAATGAAAACTGTTTTTTATTAATTGTCGGTAGTATATGACTGACAAATTGTCAGAACAACCAATTTTTTAAAACAGTTGGTTGTGGCAACTACAACAGATAATTTAAGCCACCATTTTCGTAGTTGGCGCAACCAAATATGATTGTTGTCAACATGGAAGCAGAAGTATACCACAACCAAAATATTGGTTGTCCTGATGGAATCGCATGATAGTAGACAGAACTACCAAAATTCGGTTGAGGCAACCAAACTGTATTCTGTGTGTAGTTTTCCGCTTTGAGAAAGGAAATCAACCCTGGATGGCCGGGCGTATACTCAATATTGGGAAAGTGGTCAGCAGTCTTGCAATGGGACAAAATTACAAGAACAGCAGAACGAAACTACTGGAAGCTATTCTGCGGATAGCTCGATAGCTAGAATATAAATGGAAAAGCGGCGTTAAGTTCGGCATTCCGAATCTTATAAACCCTCCACGGTCGTTTTCATGCGAATGTATTTGGATACAAATAAATTCATTAAAGTTTTCCCCCTGTCGCCAGTTTGTACAGCATATCGGTGTATAAAACTGTGTTTTTCACATCTGAGATGCAGGGTATGTTCAGCATCTTTTTAGGAAATATTAAAGCCAATTATATTGTGCAGCATATTAACCCTCTAGCTCCACCACATAATGTGATTTTAACAAATCCTAAGAAAGACTTCAACAAATTTAGAGTGCGGGAGATAAAATGTTATACAAAACTGTTGACCATAAAATCTTACTATATGTGTCAGAACACACACAAACATCAAAAACAGTCTAATTCATGTCATAACCCTCTTTGGCCTGTTCGAGCCACTAGGTCGTATGAATAACATTAGTTATTATTTAAAAAAAACTAATATTTTAATATACGTTACAAAGTTGCTGAACATGCCCTACAACTCCCATGTAAAGAACACATATTTTCATACCGATACCTCCATTCTAAAACATGCTAAGTGGACTTAGCATGTTTTTAGGGAGATAACAATTTTAATTTCTAAATATTCCAAATTATATTCAATCAAAATTTGGTGTTTATGCGTCAACCCCATCAAACGTTATTCAAAGAACAGTACATATCATTCGATTTGCTTTATAAATGAATTCCACACAAATGTAAAAAATTCATCAAACTTTGATCGCCTTTCCTGAAAAATTTTGCACTTATCATAGTTTAGCATGGAGATATCAATATAGCGATATGCTTCACGAACAGCCAAAGATAGGGAAACTTTAATCCTCCTTAAAAAAATTACGATGTGATCTCCCAAAACACCTATTTACGTATATTTCTTGTCTCCTCTACCAGAATCTATTGCCAAAACCCCCTTATATTTCCATGTTGTACTGTGTATTCATACCCTCACTTTGCTCATTTTACATTTTAAGTTATTTGAGCAATGTCCGTCCTGCATCTGTCTGTCTGGGTGGAACGAAGTTTGTACACAAAGTTGACAGCTTATAACTTAAATATCAGTACATAAAAATGCTAAGAATTTTGTACAGTGTAATTTTGTGCAATGTACAAGGTGGCGCAAAAGTAACCTTTCGATGTTTTTTGGCTGTAATTTAAAAAAAAATGAAATGCTTTGATTCTTCTTTTGGATTATTTTTATTTGGTCTTTTAATTCATCAAGTCGAGAATATGATGTCATGTAAATGGCCGCCGCCACAGTTGATTGTCATTTGAGCCCTTTTTTGGCATTTTCCATCACTTTGGCCAAAACTTCCGGCGATAGGTCCTCACATTCTTGACGGATATTGTCTTTAAGAGCTGCAAGAGTCTGAGGCTTGTTGACATAAACCCGCGACTTCAAAAAGCCCCACAAAAAGAAGTCTGGAGCGGTCAAATCAGGCGATCTTGCTGGCCAGTGCAAATCGCCAAAACGGGAGATTAGGCGCCCGGGAAATGCTTCCTTCAGCATATCGGTTGTGGCACGTGCAGTGTGTGCCGTTGCACCGTCCTGTTGGAACCACATGTTTTCCAATCCCAATTCATCAAGTTGCGGCAAAAAGAACTCGTTGATCATTGCTCTGTAGCGCTTACCATTCACAGTAACCGTTTGGCTCACGACGTCTTCGAAGAAAAAAGGTCCGATGACTCCTCCAGCGAAAACAGCACACCATACAGTGACTTTGAGCGGGTGTAATGGCTCTTCGTGGGTTACACGCGGATTTTCAGTGCCCCAGAAGTGTAAATTTTGCTTATTTACGTACCCGCTAAGATTGAAATGGGCCTCATCACTCATGATTATTTTTGATGAAAAATCATCTTCCTCTCGGTGGTGATTAAGGATGGCTTGAGCGTATGTTAGACGCGATTGGCGGTCAGCAGCTAACAGCTGATGCACCGTCTGGACTTTGTACGGAAACATCTTCAAATCATCTCTTAAGTCTTTTGTTTTAGTTATCGTAATTCACACACAAAGTTTACCATTAATAACTTAGGTTTTGTTTTAAGATTTCCCAAAACGTACGTGCGCTCGTGTCTTAAGTCTTTCGTTTGCATTCATCTCAAGCAACGTGAACTTCTTTTGTGTTAATGAAAACTGTTGCACAGCGGATGTTAATTGCTCAACCGGGTTTCGCCAAAACGACAACGACCCCACGTGTTTGTTTATCTTTTTTTTTATTAATATCTATTTATTACTTAATCTATATATCCGGCTAACGCCCCCTCCCTCTTTGAAGCCGACACACAAAATTAGTGTGTCATGAAAATTGCCAAAAAAAATTGCACAAACTACTTCAACACTTTTTTTGTTTAAAACAAATATGGAAAATATTTCTATATATATTATAACATTGCTACATTATAACAAACAAATGCAATTAAAATCGAATTAAATGTTTTTATTTCTCTCAACAAAATTAGCTCATCTTTATAAGTGGGTCAGACTACGCACACACACAACCGAACCAACACAAACGCTTATTTTGATTTCGCAGACTCTTTTGGCCTACATTCGATGTTTTTTAAGCCAAATAAAGTCAATGGACTTTTAAAAGCCCCCCCCCAAAAAAAAAAATAAAACCATAACAATGTTTACATTTTAGACAGTCGTCTGACTCAGATATGGTAATCAGTTATTACATAACCGGTAAGAGATGTTTGTTTTTTTTTTTGAGACATTTAGCAAAAAAATATTTATGAATACAATTATTAAACAATGGCTGTAAAAATAAAAAAAAGTTACCGTTGTTGGCCATAATGGGAATTTAAATATTCATCTGACGTACAAAATAATAAATCTTTATTTTGAGTGGAGCTTAGGTAAATGTTTGTGACCTGGAAATTTTGAATTTAATTAAGAGATTTTCTGGAATTTTTTTTTAACTATCAATTTTCGGTTTTCTGGCAGGCGTTTATATTGCTTGCGTAAATACGGATAAGCCAAACCCAAAATGTCATCGCTCCAAAGGTGTTAATTTGAATTCGTTGACTGTGTTGAAAATATTCAATTTGTTTATATTTGATTTATCAAAAATTGGATTACCAAATAATTTGAAAAAGTTTTCATCATTTTCATTATCACTCCCATCATCTTGGCTAAGAAATTATTATGTCATTTCGTCTCATTAGAGCCTTTGGGATTGACTGGCCGTTGCCGGGTCTACAACTGTGTTCGGTGTCGGTGTTCCAGTTTTGTTGGTATTGCCGTAATCACCGATCGTGACGCTAAGGGGAAGTGTTAATTTATGAATAACGTTCAGGTGAAAGTGAAACGCCAGAAAATATTTCGCGCAATTGGGCGTACATATGCGATGATGCCAAAGTACTCAGATTTTCCCAGTAACACTGGGCGACAAAAATATGTAAAATATAATCCTTTTAAATGTTGATATCAAAAATGAATTTAAAAGCTCTAGTATGATTTGTCAGCTTTTTTAATATAATTATAAAAATCAAGTAAGAATTTTTCAGTAGCATTTAAACAAAAAATAATCTCGTAAAAGAAACCTGCCGCTTTTAATTTTTGTGATTGGCGCTTACGTCTTTTTCGCGGTTAAGGCTCGATTTACTCCATACATAGATCCGGGATAAATATTAAATTAAAGGAAATTTTCAGGACCACATATAGACAAATCCGAAAAACTGTTTAGCAAAAATTAAAAAAAAAACAAGTAAAAAAGCTCAGTCGGGTAATCCGACTAATGAATCCCCCAACCTTGAGTCTCAAAAAATATTAGTAAATTTATTTATTTTTTTTGTTTCAATTAAATTATTATCAATTTAAATTGCATTTAATTACTTTAAAGTATGTACTGGTATTAAAGTTATAAGCTGTTAACTTTTGGTGTAAAATGGTCCATTTGTGTGTGAGGTACCAAAAGGGGCGTGGAAATAATGCCCATTTTTCACTGCATTGTAGGTACTATTAAACCATCACACTGTACAAAATTTCAGGTCTTTGTATACACTGGTAATAAAGTTATAACTTTTGGTACAAAATGTTCCATTTGTGTTGGAGGTACCAAAAGGAGCGTGGCAAATAATGGCCATTTTTCACTGTAGTGTTGGTACTATTAAACCATTACATTGTACAATATTTCAGGTCTTTGTATGCACTGGGAATACATTTATAAGCTATTAAGTTTTGGTTCAAAATTGTCCATTTGTGTGGGAGGTACCAAAAGGGGCGTGGCAACTTCGCCCATTTTTCTCGAGGTAATATTGACTAATAAACTAATACTATGTATAGAATTTCAGAGGATTCAAATATATAGTATAGAAGTTATTAAAAAATCAATATTTCACTAAATGTTAACCCTTTTGGGGGAAGTACTAGAAGGAGTGGACCAATATGGCCCACCTGCGAACTTAGCCGGAGATAAAAGAAAAAATTACCTCATACCAAATTTTAAGTAAATCGGTTACTCCTTTCTAGAGTTATCGTGCACACCACCCAGCAGACAGACAGACAGATGGACGGACGGACATTGCTCATTCGACTTAAAATGACCCAAAACAGATATCCGCCGAACATACTTAGGGTCTTAGGTCACTCCTTCGATGTGTTACACTTTTGGATCGTATCAAATGATATATACCCTCCTCTCTAAGGTGAGGGGATAAAAATGCCAGGTGTGTAATGAAATCATTATTTTGCGGTACATTCTAATGATCTCACCATTGATAAGACACGTTCAGCGGGTTCTAAAAAATATATATTATCACATTAAATAAAATTTTCCGAGAATTTTGTCCTTTTAACGTAGTGAAATTGTTGTGTAACGTGCTCAACGTAACATTCGCAACCAACGAATTTCTAGTTTTTGGATGAACCACAAAGTGTTTATTTCTAATAAGAGCTATTTTAATATCCTTAATAAATCCTCTTTCTTTAATGTATTTCCATTTTTCTGATTACTATGTCGTGAATTACACGAGGATATTTTTTTAAGCAGATTCTCCCCTAATTCCCTTTTAAAACTGCGTTTGGGTTCATACGACGTTTTGGCTTGACGTACTTTTGTTTCGGCTTTTCCTGTTTGTTGATACCGAGAAGTCTCTTTACACACAAAGGGTTACCAGTTCCGGCATCGTATGGGATGCAACTGGTAGTAGTTTCATCTACGAAGTCTGACCAGAGGCTTTTTTCTGGTACCACGGGAGTCAGGAGCCCCTGGAACTTGTTTCCAGCCTTACTGTTGGTGTGGCCCCTGTTGGGAGCTTCATGGTGGCTTGGTTTAAACCCAAATCGCGGGTAGAGTTTTCGGACTCGCTGTGGAGTTGCACTTATTCGACCGGGTGCTATGACCCATAGATTAGCAGAGGTATTAAGATAGGCCTCGACCCCTCACCAAGAGGAAAGTTCATACCCATATGTATGTCTTTAAATTGGTATCTGCGTATTGGTGATGGCTCTGTGGAGGTCTACCACCCTCTAAGAGACTGACATTGATACAAGGGGGCGCTGGCCGCCGCATTATAGCGTGCTACTGCGAGTGTTTGCTCGCCGTGAGTGAAACCGTGAGGTACATATTCACGTGAAGCAAATTTCTCTGCCTCCCTCTCTTTCCTCATGTGGGCTTCGTGGACTCAAATTCGTTTTTCGAATTTGGAATGGACTTAGGTTTCCTGCTCACTGGACACGGGTCCATGAATGATTTCTTGTTCCGGAGGGCATTATCCTTGACAGCTGAATGTTTGTGCGGTTCCCCAATTGAGGACGTTGCACACTTATTATGTACATGTCCGCTGTATGCAAATTGTAGGAATCTTCCTTCTATGGGAGTGCAATTTGTTAATGATGAGTGGCATCTTTCGGGCCTTGTTTCCTCGCCTGAAACATTGGCATGTGCTGAGCAGTTTACTAGGCTACTGTTTGCAGCCAGGCGTGCATTTATGTTGCAAAACAGTCCTTAGAGTTTCGGTGTGGAGTTGCACTCATTCAGCCGGGTGCTATGACCCATAGATTAGGGGAGGTATTAAGATAGGCCTCAACCCCCCACCAAGAGGGAAGTACATACCCATATGTATGTCTTTAAATTGGTACCTGAGTACTAGTGAACTCCCTGTGGAGGTTTACCACCCTCTAAGGGTCTGTCATTAGTACAACGGGGCGCTAGCCTTCGCATTGTAGCGTGCTTTGTGAGCGTTTGTTCACCGTAGGTGAGCCGAGAGGCACATATTCACGCTAAACAAATTTCTCTGCCTCCCTCTCCTACAAAACGCTGATAGTTAGATAGAGACTATGCAAACTTGGCTAATCAAAAAAAAAAAAAACAAAATCACCTTAACCTGAAAACCTACTTTCAGTTTTTGTAACTTCCGCAACGGAACTTTAGCCGCAAATATTCATCATTCATCAAAACTATTTAGGCACATATTTTAATGTAATTTCAAAGAACTCTGAAACAATTGTTTTTGTTAAAGGTTATATACAAATATTACATTCAGAACGTCAACGGGATGAACATTAGTAAAACAAAATGCGTACGAATGTAACGTCCGCAACCCAGGATTTTTCCATATGTTAGTAATGACACTTTCAAGTGGAAACAGAAGTTTGGTAACTGTCGTTAAAAATATTAGAAAAGTTTTTTTTTGTAAAAAAAATAAGTTTTGGCACAAAAAACCATAAAAAATAGATATAGAAAAATGTCTATTTGAAAAAAATCTAAAATAATGGAATTTCAACATAATCCGGTTTTTGTACTCCCACTATTATGAACAAGGGTACTTATATACCAGATTGGGTCATTTTAGCAATGTCCGTCTGGATGGTGCGCATAATAACTATCGGCAGGATTAACCAGTTGACTTCAAATTTGGTATGTGTCAATGTATCAGACTAAGGACAAAGTTGGACTATGTCGGTCCACTCCTTAAAAAAAGGTTCCTCCCCTTTTGGTTACTCCCAAACAAAATTGCCAAAATAAAAAGTCTGTCTGGTTGATGCTCACGATAACTTTCGACAGGATTAACTAATTACTTCAAATTTCGTATGTGTCAATATTTTTTATCTCAGACTAAGGACAAAGATTGACTTGTGGTTCCTCCCAAACAAAAAATGGGTGGGTCATAATTTGTACAGTTGTCCATAGACTTTTTGCAAATGGACATTGTTTTTGTAATTTGGTGAAGATCAGTTCAGTTATTATATTGTAACTTCCGAACCAAAGTAGTCCCCAATCCAAAATTTACACCATCGGTACGTATGGACCATTTTTTATAAAAAAATTTAGGAAAAAAATTAGATCGATTCTGAGAAAAGTGGTCGAAATAAATTGTTTAAGATGAAATTCATATTTTTTATGAAAAGCGCACGGAAGATCCTTTAAGGTACAATATTTTCAAACCTTAAAATTTCAAAAAAAAAATGCAGAACAGAAAATTTGCCTTTACAGTAAGGCATTTATATTTTGCCAAAAGACTTAAAAATTAATTAATCTTTTTTCAAAAATATTAGTTGCAAATAAAAATATTTGCATGAAAACATACTTTTGTTTAGAACAACATCCTCCCAAACAAATTATATTTGTGTGTGTGTCAAATATTATATATTTGGATTATACCCTAAACATAAGCGCAAATCATGGGTTGCGGACGTTACATTAGTACGCATTTTGTTTTACTAATGTTTATCCCATTGGGGTTCTGAATGCAATGTTTTCATATAACCTTCAGCAACAACAATTATTTCAGAGTTAATTGAAATGACATTTAAATAAAAGTAACTAACTAAATGCTTTTGATGAATGCGATATTCGCGGCGAAAGCTCCATTGCAGACATTGTTACAAAAAATGGAAGTGAGTTTTCAGGTTAACTTAAATATGCATGTTTTTAATTAAGTTTGCATAGTAATCAGAAAAATCGAAATACTTTAAAGAAAGAGGAATATTTAAGGATATTTAAATAGCTCTTATTAAAATAAAACACTTCGGGTTCATCCAAAAAACTAGAAATTCGTCTGTTGCGGACGTTACGTAGAAATTCGTCTGTTGCGGACGTTACACAACAATTTCACCACGTTAAAACGACAATATTCTGCGGAAATTTTTTTATAATGTTTTAATTTGTATTTAATAGAACCCGTTGAACCTGTCATTTCAACGGTAAGATCATTAGAATGTACCGCAAAATAAAGATTTCATTATAAAGGGGTTGCCAACAAGAGGTGTTATTTTGCTATTCAAAGAAAAATTCCATTTTTTGAAATAAATGATCGGATGTTTATTTCATAATAAAGAGGAAGGTATGCCGTTAATAATGAAAAACAACATCAGCCAAATGACCACCACGACCACGCTTACAGGACCATATCCTTTTCATGAAATTTTCCATAACCAAATCGCAAAGTGGCTGCCCTATGTCGTCGATAGCCTCACGAATTCTATCTTTGAGGTCTTGAATCGACGCTGGGCTGTTGGCGTAGACCTTATCATTCACGTGGCCCCAAAGGAAGAAGTCGCAAGGTGTTAAATCACCTCCAATTGTGATCACCTCTTCGAGAGATAACACGGTCCGGAAACTTTTCCCGTAACAGAGCAATGGTTTCGTTGCTTGTGTGGCACGTAGCGCCGTCTTGAAAGTAAACGTTGTCCATATCAATACCATCCAACTCCGACCATAAAAAATCATTAATCATCTCTCGATAGCGCAATCCATTCACCGTTACTGTTGATCCAACCTCATTTTCGAAAAAGTAAGGACCAATGACCCCGCCGGACCATAGACCGCACCAAACAGTCACACGTTGAGGATGTAGAGGCTTCTCAACAATAACTCTTGGGTTTTACGAGCCCCATTTGCGACAATTTTGCTTGTTGACGTAGCCACCGAGGTGAAAATGGGCCCCATCAGTCAAGATGATTTTTCGATGATTTTTCGATGATTTTCGAATTTTAATAATTTCAATGCGTTGTTGAATCGTTTATCGTTCCATTTTTAGTAATGGCGTAGTGTCTACTATTTTAATAATTTCAATGCGTTCTTGAATCGTGTATCGTTCCATTTTTAGTAATGACGTAGTTTCTACTTGTCAAATGTCAAACAATAAAAGCTTCAAAAGTGACAGCTACCGAAATACCGGGTGATTCAAAATAACACCTCTTGTTGGACTCGCATTTTTTTTTATTTTTTGGTATACAGTTTTTCGGATTTGCCCATATGTATGTTTCAAGCAGAATATGTATGTTTTGGGACAATTAAAATACAGAAGCGATTTTTATTACAAAAATAAATTTTATGTTTTTCTTTTTAATTTTTCTGTAAAAATCATGGTTTTCTTTGCGAAAGAAAAAAACATTAAATTACCTACAACTTTTTCATCAAAATAATCGTAATCCTATTTTTATACCCTCCACCATAGGATGGGGGGTATATTCATTTTGTCACTCCGTTTGTAACACCTATAAATATTGGTCTGAGACCCCATAAGGTATATATATTCTTAATCGACGTAAAATTCTAAGACGATTTAGCCATGTCCGTCTGTCCGTCCGTCTGTGGTAATCACGCTACAGTCCGCAATAATAGAGCTAGGTTGATCAAATTTGGTATAAATATTTCTTATAGTTGCAGGCTGTTTGGGATTGCAAATGGGCCATATTGGTCAATGTTTTGATATAGCCCCCATATATAGCATCTAACTTGCTATGATTTCTACTGTTATCATCTACTATATTTTTTGTTTTTCTTTTTTGAATATGTTTTGTTTTTCGGTATTATTTTATTCAGTTTTGAGTTATTTTGTGAGGTCACATGCTATCCATGGTGGAGGGTATATAAGATTCGGAACTTAACGGAACCGAACTTAACGCTTTTACTTGTTTCATTTTTAAAGGTCGCTTTATTGGAATAAAACATATCCATATCGAAACCTTTATTCCAAAATATGCGAAGCCGACCTAGAATTTTTAAGGGATATATTTTTTTTAATTCTAAATATTTTAAATTATATTTGATCAAATTTGGTAATTATCTGATGGATAACATTCCATAAACTTTGATCGCAGGTACTGAAGAACTACCCGTTTCGACTTTGTATACTTTGGTAAAGAGTTATCGAAATTTAAATGACTTTTTATATTCGTTGATCTACAGTCGAGCAAATTTTGTGAACCCAGACTCCGACTCCAGTCATTTCCACAGACTTGAACGCATAGACTCCGACCCCACAGATCAGTTTCCCCTCTTAATATACATATATAGAAATATCTTCTGAACAACGGAGGGATTTTGGAAAATAAAGAATTATATTAATGGTAATTACTTTAAATTGATAATTTTCCAAAAATATTCGCTTGAAAGAGGAAAGTGTTCTAAATAATTGTCCTAATTATTTTCTATTTTCTGAATGGATAACCCTTTAAGAATATTGTGATGAAAATTTGAGATGAATCGGAGCAAAACTTACGAAGATACAGCACTCTTAGCCACCACGTCTTATACGTGATTCAGTGGACCAGAAAAACGTTAAAGGGTTTTTCCCACAACTCACTTTTTCAAACTCGGTGTCCATCCATCATAACCTCAAAACTACTGCTCAGATCGTGTTGAAATTTTGAACACTATTTCTATATATAATTTTCTACGTGGTAAAGATGTAGTTCTTTTTTTTTTAAATTTATTAATATTTTTTATATTATAATAACAAACACGGCGACCTTTTTTTGTTTTTTTTTTTTGCAAAATTCGCGTTTTTCGCCTCAAATTGTTCCCAACAATACAAAATATAAATTTCGAATAATCCTACCAGCGTTACCTAGGGAAAACGATTATTCAACGAAATAATTTTGTTTTCTACTAACATCCTACTTTTTTCCTAGACGAAAGGGGCTATAACTGCAATAAAAATTTTGAATCATTACATTACTACTTTCGAAAGCTCTAGTAAGCTCCAGCCTGACAGACAGACGGATTTCTAAATATATAATAGCAAGAAGTTGCAGTAATTTTGCTTCATTTTGTTGCCTAGTGTAACATAGTCGATCAGTGCGTCCTTTCCCCAGCCAGTCAACCAAACATGCTCTTTGCTGGTAGTCTAGCTATACGCTCAGGGATTTCTATATAAATTGAATGTACATGATTTTGATCTTTCCCCACACAATGGACACCATTGATGTCGTTATATTTATTTATTATATTCAAGTCAATAGCTTTTGGTTTGGTTAGTTAGATAAAAGTCCAAACAATTGGCTTATATCACATATTACATGGATGCTAGCCACGTCCGTCCGTCCTCCTTTCTGTTTGACTGTCCACCTGGTTGTTCGTCCGTCCGTCTTTTTGTCTGTCTGTCTGTCCCTCTGTCCGTCCGTCGTACCATCTATCCCATGGATTTTAGTCATGGCTTTGCAACCTATGGTGTGTGTTAATGATTTTGCGAATTGCGATTTGAATTATGATGAATTACTTTGTCGTGCTTAGGTGTTTATTTGTTTCTTTATTTTAACTATTATCGTGTGATAATGCAATTGTTGGCTTAGTTTTATTGAAGGGGAGGTAGGTTGTATTTTGATTGTGGTTTTTTTTTGTAGTTGATTTTATAGATTGTATTTTTTTGTATATGAAATTTCTATGAATATTATTGCATAATTATGTATCGAGAGTTATTATCAAAGAGTAGATTGTAGTCATATATTATGGAAGTTCAACAGGTGATAGTTACAATGATTTTGTTATCTTGTGAGGAAGTAAAAGGTAAATTGCCGGCAATTGTTTTAATGCTGTTCAATATACCATATGCCATGAGTTAGTCAATATTATAAACAATGGGATAATGCAGAATGATTTGACAGGTTTCATTTTGTTAGATATATACAACAAAAAACAACTATGAAAAAGTAGGATAATTGGAAATATTTTACCTAGTCTATTGCTCCAGCTTAATTTTTTTTGCAGCGTAATAATACTCGTATATGTTTTTGAAAAACTAATTTTTCCTAAATGGGTCAGAATATTTAATATCGACCTATGTAGTTTATTGTTGGCTAAAATGTTTATAAGCAGTTACCAATAGGTAAAATTAAGATCTCGCCATCATTTTTTTTTAATTTTTTTTTGCCATTTGAATTTTTGAAAAAATTAAATAGTTTTAAAATAGTTTTTGTGTTTTGCGAAATTTGTAATTGCACTCGATCGTCTGAACCGATTTTTGCAAAGTTTACTTTGTTTTAAAGAGGACACAATGGGGATTTTATTGTATTTTTTTTAACGCCTATTACTCTTTTTTTCTCTTCCGATTTATACAATTTCTTTTTGTGTGTGTTCTACTACCTGGGGTCTACAAATAAACTGTTTACAGCTAAGAATTATCTCGTATAGTTACCAAGATATCTGCAATTAAAAATTTAATTTTTATTTTTTATTTTTATTATAATATGCACCGATTTCATCCCTATCAACATGTCTTGATGGGCAATAACATTTTCTAAAAGTTGTACTATTGGTTATATCGAAATAGGACAAAAGTTATGACCACTTGAAGTTATATTTAAAAAAAAAAACTCCGATTGTTGTAAATTTTTTTAGGAAAAAAGTGTAAATACAAATATATAACTTCAAGTGGTTATAACTTTACTGTTCTGGATTTGTGAGAGTGCGGCGAATATTCGGGTATTTTCTGGCACTCACTTGGAGCATCTCACGTGAAATGTCTCAAGATAGAGGTGTTCTACAAGTCACTATCACGTGTGAAAATCGTATGGTTTGGCAGGCAAATCACATGTTACGCATTATATAAATATAATTTCGACAACCAATATCCTCTGCAGTTGTACGACACCTCGCTTTTCGTCCCGTAAAGTAATGGTGAGAAGTAAGATGAATGTGAGGTGAGTACCAGAACAGGGCCGATTGTGTGAAAATTTGAAGAAAATCGAGGGGGGAGCAATTTTTTTTACAAAGGTTTGTAAAAATTTTTTTTTACAAAGAATGGCGCATTGTCTCTTCTTTAAAACAAAGTATACTTTGCAAAAATCGGTTCAGACGATCGAGTGTAATTACAAATTTCGTAAAACACAAAAACTCTTTTTTTTAATTTTTTCAAAAATTAAAATGGCCACAAAATTTTTTAAAAAAAAAATAATAGCGAGATCTTATTTTACCTAAAGTAAAGTTCGATCTTAAATATTCTGACCCAAATGTTTTAACGACAGTTATTTAACTTCTGTTTCTACGTGAATGTGATATTCCCAACATTTGTAGCTCTCATCATTTAATTTCAAGGGTAACTTAATGAGATTATACTTAAAAAAATATGGTCCAAAAAAAAATTTACTTTAAAATTGGATTTAAAAAAAAAAATAAAAAGAAAATGGTAGAGACAAAGAATATATTACTATTTGTGGAATTAGATAATATTAGGATTAGTAGTATAGTAAATATGAGAGAATATATATTTCACTAAATTTTAATTCTTTGTGGGGCAGGCACTAGAAGCAGTGGACCAACATATCCCGTCTTTGAGATAGAAAAAAGTATAACAACATACAACATTTTTAGTCAATCGTTTACTTCTTTGGATTTGGATTTAAAAAATTGGACTTAGCGCACGAATAGTTGCAATTGGGGAACGATTATTTTGATAATTAAACTGAATAATTTTTAAACGTTGTTCTTGCTGTTAAGGAAATTCAAAAGTTTTTTATTTAGTGTGATGTACAATCGATACAAGCTTCTTGGAGGCCATTCAATATCACAATTTCTTGAAATAATCGAATCTCCAAACTTTTCTCGCAACATTTCAATTGTTTCATTTGCTGTGTGACACGTAGCCACAATCTGTCAATGGCAAAAAGATAGATCTTAACGAGAGCTAAAATATTGCTCATGGGTATCAAGGTCGTAGGTCGACTGGAAAGTGTTTTTTTGGATTAAAAAAAATGGACTTAACGCACGAATAGTTGCAATTGGAGAACGATTATTTTGATAATTAAACTGAATAATTTTTAAACGTTGTTCTTGCAGTCACTTCAAAATCATACCATCCCTATTGGAAACCCCGTTATTGCACTTTTGGGCCATTGCAAATGGTATATACCCGCCTTCACTAAAGTAAAAACGACGTATTCAGTTTTTCTTTTCATATATTTCCTTATGCGACAATGCCAAAAATGAAATTTAGTAATAAAAACTAAAATTTGTTTAAACATTAATGTTAGTAAGTAAGAAGTAATATAATATAGTACAAAAAAATATTACACAAATCTAATATATTACTAAATCTACACATCACATACGTAGCACATGTGTCTGGTCAGATACCCACATATTTTGTATGAAGAATAATGCTTTCTTTTTGCATTTTTTATTTTTCTTTGCGTTTGTTTACTCAAATCTACTCAAACGAGATTTTACATGCACTCTGCAAGGTTGTAGCTGGGAAAGCCAAATGAACAACATTCACATCAGCAAACAGTTCAGCCACCACTAAATGTAAGTTTGATTGATATAACATTTGCCCTTCATTTCATCTCATTTTCCTCGTTTTTCTTTTTAATAGAAAATATATATCTGCCTGGCGTGATGAACAACATTACAATGTAATATTATCACTAAAATACCATATTTTTCATATAAATGTATTGAAATACATGGTGTGTCTGGCCAGATACATGTGCTAGGTATGTGACTATCGGAATATGTGCATGACGGAGGGTTAAAACAGAAGTTAATGCTGCACGGGGCAAAATCGGCTTTTTTGATATGTTTGAATCGAAAGAAAATATATTTGGAACAAAAATTTTTAAATGTTTTATATTTCTGAGTAAGTAAATTTTATTTGAAAATCAATCAAATTTACTTGGAACGCATATATTAATATATTACAACAAAATATATTTGCAAACTAATTTTCTCAAATAAAATATGTATTTATATACCTATAAAATCATTGTTTAGGAATATCTTCAAATATATATAATTTAAGAAAGATTTTCAAAACTTTGGTGAATTTTTCTAATATCATTTTTAATTTTTCCTTCGTTTCGAATTATTCCCAGTCGAAAATACCATTAGCAGCATTGCATTCTGTTTTAAGGGACTCATTTTAAATTTATGGGTATTTAATGTCAGAATTTTTTTCAATCCTTCGAGTAAATTAATTAATTATTTAATTAATTATACGATTTCAATTAAAAATTTCTAAAAAATTATCATTAAATTACTGAAAAACTTAACACAGTTAAGGTTCGATATTTTCGGAATACTTAAATTTAAATACATTTTTGTTTCGGAATTAAAATCCCAAATAAAAGGTATTAGGGTGAAAACAAGGATTTGTTTAGAACAACATCTTCCCAAATACATAATTTTTGGGTGTACCACATATTATATATTTAGAGTGTACCATAAACATATATATGCTTCAAGACGAATATGTTTGGGACAATATACTACAGAAGCGATTTTTTTCAGCGTGTGCATATGGTATTATAACTGGGAGGTACAATTCGAAACCATAGAAAAAGTAAAACTGATATTCGAAAAAGTCAGCAAAAGTTTTAAAAATCTTTTTTAAATCAAATATATTTGGCGAAATTCCTTATCTATAATTTTATTTGTACTCGTCTTTAATCACGTATTTTATTTGAGAAATTTATTTTGCAAATATATTTTGTTGTAATATATTAATATATGCGTTCCAAATATTCGAAATAAAATTTATTTGTTGAGAAATATGTAATATTTAAAAAAATTGTGTTCCAAATATATTTTCTTTCGATTCAAACTTATCAAAAAAGGAGATTTTGCCTCTTGAATTTGCCAAATTTGAAAATTTCATAAAAATTTGATCGCCCTTCCCGACTTAGCCTACTTTGGAATAAAGGTATCGAAATGTCGAAAAAACAAGTAAGAAAGTTTCAGTCGGGTAAACCGACTAAGGTATACCCTCACTTTGTGAGTAATGTAATATATAACATTACACCAATAAATCTGTCAATTTGTGTGGGAGGTACCAGAAGGGGTTTTCCAAATACACATATTTTTCGGTAAACAGTACATTCTTAAATACATTGCATTGTGCTGAACTATAAGCGTTTATGTGCACTGGTATATTAAAGTTACGAGCTATGTAATTTTGGTATGATTTGGTCATTTTGTGTGGGAGGTACAAAAAGGGGCGGGGTGATAACGCCCACTTTTTACAAGACTATAGGCACTACAACAGCATTACACTGTACAAAATTTCAAGTATTTGTATGCACTGGTATTAAAGTTACAAGCCGTTTACTTTGGTACGAAACGGGCCACTTGTGTGGGCGGTACCAAAAGGGGCTGTACAATGATGCCCATTTTTTACCGGACCATAGGCGCTACAAAAACATTATACTGCAGAAAATTTCAAGCCTTTTTATGCACTTGTATTAAAGTTATAAGCAGTTTAATTTTGATGCAAAATGGTCCATTTGTGTGGGAGGTACCAAAAGGGGCATGCCAACTTCACCCATTTTTCTCGAGTTAATAGCGACTAGTATACTAATATTATGTGCAGAATTTCAAAAGATTCGAATAAGTAGTATAGAAGTTATTAAAGAATCAATATTTCACTAAATTTTAACCCTTTGTGTGGGAGGTACCGGAAGGAGTAGACCAATATGGCCCATCTTCGAACTCATCCGGAGATAGATCAAAATATTACCACATACCACATTTGAAGTCAATCGGTTACTCCTTTCGAGAGTTATCGTGCGCACCAGCCAGCAGACACACAGACAGACAGTCAGACAGACAGACAGACAGACAGACGGACGGACATTGCTCATTCGACTTAAAATGACCCAAAACGGATTTCCTCCGAACATACTTAGGGTCTTAGATCACTCCTTCGATGTGTTACACTTTTTTCCGTAGCAAATGATATATACCCTCGTCACACTAAAGTGAGCGTATAAAAACAAATGAATTTGATAAATATACTGTACACGAAAAAAAATCGCTTCTGTAGTATATTGTCCCAAAAATATACTGCTTGAAACAAATAAATGTTTAGGGTACACTCGAAGTATGTATATTATATTTGGCACATACAAATATTATATATTTGGGAAGATGTTGTTCTAAACAAATCTTTGTTTCTATCATATTATTTTTTATTTGAAGTATTATTTACAAAACAAATATGTATTTGCATTTAAGAATGTATTCAGATAATATATCAGTACCTTAATTTTAAGACAAGTTTTCTGTTTTCAGTAATTCAACGACCATTTTTTTCAGAAATTTTGAATGTTCGTAAGATTCTTTTGTAATTAAACTTATACATTGCTCGATTGATTGCTAACAAATTACGACTTGGAATAAACATAAATATATAATTAGTGCTTTGAGGTATAACTCGAAATCAATGAAATTCGAAAAATCTGCAACGTTTTGAAAAACTTATTAAACAAAGTTTGTATATTTGGAGAAGTTCCTAAACAATCATCTTATTTTTATATAAACACATATTTTATTTGAGAAAATTAGTTTACAAATATATTTTGTTGTAATATATTAATATATGCGTTCCAAATAAACTTTATTGATTTTTAAATAAAATGTATTTGCTCAGAAATATATAATATTTAAAAATTTGTGTTCCAAATATATTTTCTTTCGATTCAAACATATCAAAAAAGGCGATTTTGCCCCGTGTAGGACTATATTATTATAATTTGCTTGATTTTTTGCACTTAGCATAAAATGTTATTGCATACAACAATTAGCACAATTTCGTGTAAATGAAATTTCATGTTTATTTATATCCTCTTTCCCAATTCCGTAAACAAATTTAATGTCTTATTAACATATTTACAATTCACTATTAATTTTGTTTGTTATAAATTAGGTTTGTGTTATTGTTATTTGTAGGTGGGGTAATGGGATTTATGAATGCAATATTAACAGTGGTTTCAATAATATTATTCGCGTAAATTAATGCATTTATGTAATTTACGGAGAATATCAATACCTCCATTTCAAAGTACGATAAGTCAAAAGTGAGTGCTTTTCGGGAAAGTCGTTGAATGTTTTTTTTTGGAAAATTTTAAATTTGTGTGGAATTTTTTATAACGATAGTCGTATGACATCTATAATTTTGATTGGGTTATACGATTATCACCAAATGTTAACAGCATAATTGGAATATTTAGAATTTAAAAATGCAATCTCCCTGAAAACATGCTAAATCAACTTAGCATACTTTGGATTGAAGAAGAAATCGATATGTAAAATTTCTAATTACACTGTGCTCGAAATGGACACTTGGAAAATGTAACAGAGAGGAGCCCTATGGATATATCCAGTTCGAACATGCTAAAACCAATGGTATCAGCCGTTTTTCTAGGTTAGCTCTTGTTTTCGCGATATTCAAACACATAGTTTGCTGGGAAATCATAGAGGTTTGTTATCTCAATGGTGATTTTGATGTGGAAGACTTTCGAATACACGCATTAGTCCAAAGACCGAAATAAAGGGAACTTTTGGATAATTATTTCTCTTAAAAAACTTAACCACTCTCCTCACCTCTTACTGCTGAAAAACTGCAATGAAATCTTATCATATGTCAAACGTCATACAAATCGTCTATATTTTTAGTTGGTGTCTTTGAGAAAAATATTCCTCGCGAAAAATAGCTATGGGAAAAATCAACAGGATTGATAACGTAGCAGGTTTTGTTGGTTAGCGTTGTAACTTCCATAGATAAAAGTTAATTTATAAAAATTTAAATCAAAAAATAATTCCAATAATTTTTTTTCTCAAAGACGCCAATTTAAAATGTCTACGATTTGTAAGATTTTTGACATATCATACGATTTCAGTGCACTTTTTTAGGGGTAAGGGGGTGAGAAGTGGTGACGACTGTGCCCTTTACATCATCCTTGGACTGAAGGCTTCGTGTATTCCTTATAAACCATCACCGAGATAACAAATCTCTCTGATTCCCCAGCAAACTTTGTGGTCGAATATAGCAAAAACAACTAACTAACTTAGAAAAACGGCCAGTGAAATTAGCATGGCCGAAATTGGTCTATCCATAGGGTCTCCCTTCTGTTACATTTTTGACAGTGTTATTATATACGCTTTAGAGTGGCTCAAATGCCAAATCGATTAACAAATTTTTTTTTCGAAATTTTAAATTCGAAGCATTTAATAGATCCCATTTTTTACAATTTATAAAATTGTTTCTTCTTATTTTTCTCAAACATTTGTTTTATGGAGTTAATCGATTTGGCATTTGAGCCATTGATATAACGGGTTTTCCAATAGCGATGATATGATTTTGTAATATGACATGATCTCTCATTTGTCTTTCATTGTATTCTGTAGTGTTTACAATTTCATCATGGAGAGATATACGCCAGAACAACGTTTACAAATTATTCAGTTTTATTATCAAAATAATCGTTCTCCAATTGCAAGTTTTCGCGCGCTAAGTCTGTTTTTTTTGAAAATAAAAAAAGACACTTTCTAGTCTACCTACGACCTTGATACCCATGAGCAATATTTTAGCTCTCGTTAAGAGCTATCTGTTTGTCATTGACCGATTCCCGATCCGACTTACCGTTAAGGAGCTAGAGCAAAATAAAACTTTCCGTTCACATTTGAAAAACAAGCTAAGTTCATTTTTTTTAAATCCAAAAAAGACGTTTTTAGAAGTTTTTTGTTAATGATCGATTTAGTTATTATTTTATTAGATTTATGTATTGAATGTTTTCACATTCGAATTGTTCAGCTTTTTCCATCAACTCTTCCTCTCGAAAGAGAGGTTTTTGTGGTGTATTGGAAAAGATAAGACACACTTTCCAGTCGACCTACGACCTTGACACCCATGAGCAATATTTTAGCCCTCGTTAAGAGCTATCTTTTTGCCATTGACCGATTCCCGATCCGACTTTCCGTTCGCATTTGAAAAACAAGCTAAGTTAATTTTTTTTAATCCAAAAAAAAACGTTTTTAGAAGTTTTTTGTTAATGATCGATTTAATTATTATTTTATTAGATTTATTGTATGTTTTCACATTCGAATTGTTCAGCTTTTTCCATCAACTCTTCCTTTCGAGAGTTGATCAGGTTTTTGTGGGGTATTGGAAAAGATAAGACACACTTTCCAGTCGAACTACGACCTTGACACCAATGAGCAATATTTTAGCCCTCGTTAAGAGCTATCTTTTTGCCATTGACCGATTGTGGCTACGTGCCACACAGCAAATGAAACAATTGAATTGTTGCGAGAAAAGTTTGGAGATTCGATTATTTCAAGAAATTGTGATATTGAATGGCCTCCAAGAAGTTGTGATTTAACACCATTAGACTATTTCTTGTGGGGTTATTTGAAGTCATTGGTCTTTCGAAATAAACCAGACTCTCTTCAAGCTTTACAAGTCAATATTGAACGTGTGCCATTCATGACATACGACTTGATTTAGTGCAAAAAGTGCTCGAAAATTGGGTTCATCGAATTCGTTCCTGCAGAAGAAGTCGTGAAGGCCATTTGAATGACGTTTTATTTAGAACCTAATTGTATCGATTGTACTTTACATTAAATAAAAAACTTTTGAATTTTCTTAACAATAAGTGTGTTTTTTTTTCATATCACTCTTATTGGAAAACCCTGTATAATCTAAAAAGTTGAAGCTAATTTAGCAAGTCTACAAAAACAATGTGGAAGAAAATTAAAATTCGTCGAAAAAAAAACAAGTTTCTGCCAACGGATTCTGATAGAGGGGGGTAAAAAAAGGATATACGTTTATCGGCGATTTGAAAGTTTATGTATAGATCAATACTTCTCCCTTTTGCGCACTCTTATGATGTATCGGCATAGGAAATCCTGTGATCCTTACATTTTCGTTTTAGGAAGTCTTCAGCAACATTACTTAGAACACTACGGGGAACATTTTTGTTGAACATTTGAACCGTCTAGCTCATAAATGTAGTGGTCTGTTTTGGTCCCTTCTGTGGAAAAGGTTAAAAATCACCCTATAACAGATGTTTAGCGAGTCAAAATGTTTTACAAAAATATTTTCCACAAAATTCTACTATTATAACATCAAAACTCAAATTCAATCAACTTAAATGCCAGAAATAATTCAAAACTTAAAATCCGTTTTTAAGTTTAGCCCTAATTCGAAAAAGTATGAAATTAAAATAAAAATGGATATTTAGTTTTGACATACAGGGTGGCTGATATGTATTGCAACCAACTTCAGGTTGCTATCGTTTCTAAACCGCTAGTCTGATAGCTGACAGATTTATTTCAGTGACAGTTCATTTTATTGTTTACAAGCTTATAAAAGCATTTTAATCTATTGCATTCAGAAAAAAGTTATTCGTGATGGATTTCAAGCGTGATAGTGTGATTGCTTTATATTTGGGTGGAAAAACACAAGTGGCTATCGTTAAAAAGTTGAAGCTAATGCACAAAAAAAAGTTTGACTGGAAAGAGCCAAGGAGTTGCTTCGCTTGCACGAAAGTGGCCAGTTACCGAATTTGGTTTTCTCCGATGAGAAGCCATTTCAAATTGAGCAGTTTGTGAACAAACAAAATGATCGGGTTTACTTGCCAAAGAGGTCAGCTGAAAATTTACACCTTCGATTGGCCACCAGAACTCAAGCGCCGCCGATGGTAATGGTGTGGGCCGCCGTAACGGCCGATGGTCGCTCCCCGCTCGTATTCATCGACCATGGGGTCAAAATAAATGCCGAATATTATCGGGAAAATGTCCTAAAGACAGTATTGAAGCCCTGGGCAGAAAAACATTTCGACCGCAGACCATGGACATTCCAACAGGACTCAGCACCATCGCACTCAGCACGCGTCAACCAAGACTGGCTTAAAAAGGAGGTTCCTCGCTTCATTTCTACCGCACAATGGCCACCAAGATCTCCGGATCTCAATCCGTTGGAATTTTGCACCTGGGGCATTTTATCGATCATCTCAAGACGGCGCTTCGCCGGGAATGGGCCAAAATACCGCAGAGCCACTTTCGTGCAGCGTGTGATGGCTTTGTCGGCCGTTTGAAGGCCATAATTCGTGCCAAAGGTGGCCAATTCGAACAAATCTAAACTGTTTCTAAAATTGTATGTTATTTCCGACATTTTTTGCTTTTGAACAATAAAATTTAAAAAAAATTTAAAAAATATAGCGCTTTACTTTGTTGCATTACATATAAGCCACCCTGTATATCTGGAATATAGGTAGGGTTTAGAGTTTTGGTGTCTTCAAAGACTTATAATAGAATATATAGCAAATATTTTTGTAAAACCTTTTAATTCGCAAAACATCTGTTTTTGGGGTGATTTTAACCCTTCTCCAGAAAAGTGATCAAAGATGTCCATAGATTGAGGAGCTAGATGGTTAAAATGTTCTACAAAATGCTATAAAATTCTATTATAAGTCTCTGAATACACCAGAACAGAAAACTCAACTTAAATGCCAGAATTAATTCAAAACATAAAAATTATTTTTAGGTTTAGCACCAATTCGAAAAAAAATCCGAAATTAACCTAAAAATGGATCTTAGTTGTGACTTGTTTCTGGTGTTTAGGTTGAGTATAGAGTTTTTGTTTTTCTTCAGAGACTTATGGCAACCATTTTTTGTAGAAAATTTTAACCCTCTAGCTCCTAAATGTAGGGATCTTTTTGGTCCCTTTCGTGGAAAAGGGTAAAAATCGCCCCAAAAAACTGGTGTTTGGCGAGTCAAAGTGTTCTACAAAAATATTTGCCAAAAAATTCTACTATAAGTCTCTGAAGACACGAGAAAAAAATCGTTTGAAAAAATCAAAAAAAGTATAGTTTTAGACATTGAATAGCCCTGTCCAATCAAAATAGGAATATGTCTTCACATAATTTTTTTTTTTACTAATTTTTCCAATGACTGTATATTCCTACAAGGAACGGGCGAAATGCTGGTATCTGCCAACGAAAGTACCATATTCCATATTAAATTTCTCACAATGTGAGTCTATTCTCTAGTCTCTTAAATCGAGTTTTTCTCAGTTTTTATTATTAGCGATTTCTTCTCCTTTTGATAATCGTTTTGCGATTATCTACAAAGTATTGTAAAAGTGGCTCACTCGCGTTAAGTAAGAAATAAACTGATTATGCAGATGTGGAGCATCTAACATTTCACCTGAATATATAGCGCTATTCGTGGGAAGAAAAGTGTGGCAATTTAACAATAGAAATATTTATCATGTGATAATTATACCCTACACCACACTATGGTACAGGGTATTATAAGTTTGTTTCACGGCAGATGTTTGTAACACCTGAAAATAACACAGCTAGAGCCACCTTAAAGTATACCGATCGACTCAGAATCACTAGCTGAGTCGATTTAACGATGCCTGTCCGTCTGTCCATGTAAAGTTGTTCGTCGACTACAGGTCGCAATTTCACTCCGATCGTTCTGAAATTTTGCAGTTTAAAGTATTTCGCAGCTGTAAAGATCCCTATTGAATTTGGTTTAAATCGGTTCAGATTTAGATATAGCTCCCATATATATCTTTCGTCCGATTTGGCCCTTTACTCCTATAGAAGCTGTATTTTATATCCAATCGTTTTGAAATTTAGAATGGTAGAGTTTCTTGATCCATGAACCAACATTGCCGAATTTGAAGAAAATCGGTTAAGATTTAGCTATAGCTCCCATATATATTTTTCGTCCGATTTGGCCCTTTAGTCCTGTAGAAGCTGTATTTTACATCCAATCATTTTGAAATTTAGAATGGTAGATCCATTGATCTTGATCCATTAATCAACATTGCCTAATTTGAAGAAAATCGGTTAAAATTTAGCTATAGCTCCCATATATATGTTTCGTCCGATTTGGCCCTTTAGTTCTATAGAAGCTGTATTTTACATCCAATCGTTTTGAAATTTAGAATGGTAGAGTTTCTTGATCCATGAACCAACATTGCCGAATTTGAAGAAAATCGGTTAATATTTAGATACATATCTTTCGTCCGATTTGACCCTTTAGTCTTATAGATGCTGTAGTTTACATCCAATCGTTTTGATATTTAGAATGGTAGAGTTTCTTGATCCATGGACTAACATTGCCGAATTTGAAGAAATTTTATACATGAATTACTTAATTTATATTTCAGAGTTATTCAATATTACGAGAGTGGTGTAGGGTATTTTATAGTCGGCCCCGCCCGACTTTAGCCTTTCCTTACTGGTTTTCTTTCGTTTTTGTTTGTCAACCCAATCAAAATACCAAAATGTTGTTACTTCTTGCAATTTATGGATAGGAAACATTATGTCAATGTCAAAAAACCACAGCTATTTTTCATATTTGCCAAAATAATACTCTGTATTAATTAAATCTTTACTCAATTTAGTGCGCGAACTATTACCCTAACAAATTTGTATTAATCAAAGTCATTCGGACCTTATGCGCGAGTGTGAGTGTGTGTGTCTATATATAGTTCATTTTACTTCCTGTATGCAACCATATTTCAACGGATATATCCTATAACATACATATACACTGAAACAACCTTGTTTTGTATATTGAATTGTCTACATTTTCTAGACTTTTCATTTTCATTTCCATTTCAAGTTTGTTGCTTAAGTCTTTCGTTCACTCATAACATACATACGGCGACGGCGGCGGATGACATGCAAACTGAAGTGGCAAATGTACACTTCAATATACATACACATAGACATATGTACATATCATCATCACCATTCATTTTCCTCACTTTATGGAACTGACGTAACGTTTGTGTCTTAAGTCTTTTGTTTGTGCATTTAACCAAAAAGGAACTAGAGGAGTTATTATCATAAAGAAAAATGAAAAATGCTTGTGAGAAAAAAAACAAAACAGTAATGGTCTAATAAATAAATCGCATGAAAGATGATTTATTAATGGAACTGAGTGTTAACTTAATGAGTGTTAATAAACTTTTTCGAAAGAAAAAAAAACAAAGCAAAACCAAAATGAACACAACGATTAGCAGCCACACAATAATATCGTACAATATGTTTCGAGCAAAACAATTAATTGATGGAAAAAATAGTGCGTTTCCAGATGAATTCAATTGCAGTAAATAAAAATAATTAAAAACACTATCTGTGGAAGTGTTTTGATTTGTTAGACAGTCAGCCAAGCTTGAAATTGTTTATAAAATCCAAAGAAATTCCCGATGATAACATCACTTGAAACTATTTCATGGCTAATGGCGGGAATTATATCCGTTTCATTGATAAAATGGATTAAACACTGTTTAAAAAAACACTTTTCTTTTCTTTCTTGCCACAAAGTCTTTTTTAAATTATTTTTTTTTATATTTTATTTTTATTTCCATACCACTAGACTCCGCTGGATCCGCATGGCTCCCGGGTCATTTAATTAGTTTGGTTTAAATTGTACTTATTTTTATATTATTTAAAAACGCCGGCGTTTAAAAATATCGTTGCCTTTAGATATAATATCCTTAAAGGATTGTCGTTGATTTATCTACGCTGTACGTTGGGTTTGTTGTTTTTACGTCTACGATAGCTGTCAAACCTTTAAACTATTTCACTCCTCTGTGAGGAATAAACTGTTTCTGTAATGGTCGACTACTCCAGTTAAATACTCGAGAGATGTTGTTACCACCAGCACACACACCTATCCCGGCCATCGACAAAGACAACAACGACGAAAGAAGAAAATAAATTCGTAAAAAATGGCAAAAACAAACATAAACCTGTGTAACGACGCCGCCGCATCCAAAATCAAATCACAACAAAATATTTGAAATATTCCATAGATGGAGTGGAGCGTTGGGTTGGTTGGTTGGATGAGGTGGTTTTTTCTCTCTCCAAGCTGTTCCTCTATTCACGTTACCTGTAAATGCTCTGGAAAGTGCATTGAAAGCGAAAGCTTTTGTTTCCAACAGAGAGGGCATACTGGCGGATAGAGTGCGCGCCTGCGCATTGGCGTTTAGCAGAGAGAGAGAGAGAGTGTGTGAACGTTTGCGTCTCTTGTCTGTAAGAAACCTTGAACTGATAACGGCAATGGTTGTAAACATTAACGTACCGGCTTTTTTATGGCCAATTTGTAAACAAACCAAAAAGCTTAGTCATTTATTTATTCTCTATTTTAACTCTCTCGCGAGCATTTATATATTATATATTTGCTTCTGTGTTTGTTTGGTTTTATTTTTCGGGGAATTCTTAGGGATTTTGTTTTTGATTATCGTATATTACTGGGTGATAAACAACAAATATCAAAACCAAAAAGAATGGTTGTAAGTTCGGTCGAACCAAATATTATATACCGTCTACCAGGGATTGGCTTCAATTCAAAAAGCAGATACAGTTTTGAAGTGGAAAAGAACTAATTCAAGAATCGATACAGTTCTTTTTTGTTGCATCAAATTGTTTTACAAATAAAATGAAAGTTGCCAAGTTTCAGCCGTATTGTTTTTCTCTTCTAGAGAAATTTATTCGCTTTATAACCTCCATTCTTTTGTCCTTAAACAGCGATTTCAATAGTATTCTCTTTGTTAAAATTAATGGTCGATGGCCATGTTTCGAGATTCGCAATATTATTTTATACATATACAGGGCTTCCTATCCATATCATCCACAACCATTAAAACATTTCCGCAAAAAAATTATATTAATAATAAATAAATCGCATTTTGTTTAGAAATTTTTTTTAAAATATGTTTTTTTTTATCACATAATTTTATTTGATTTGATTTTTTTCTTAAAAATTTCGTTGAAATTGCATTTTCTACAAAACTTTCTTAAAATTAAATTTTTCTTGAAAAATTGTTGAATTACATTTCTCTAGAAAATTTTATAAAAATGTTATTTCGTAAAGGCACATTTTTTTGAAAATTCCTTCAAAGCGATTTTTTTCTATATAATTATGTTGAAATTAAAATTTTATAAAAAATTTCTTTAACATTTAATTTTTCTAGAATATTTCATTAATATTGCGTTATTCTAGAAAATTTCGTCATAATACGTAGTACTTTTTAAAATATTAAATCTTTTAAAACTTTTTTAAAATATAAAATTCGTCGAAATTGCATTTTTCTTGAAAATTTTGCAAAATTGCATTTTCTACAAAATTTTTTTGGAATTGAATTTTTCTTCAAAAATATTTGAATTACATTCTCTACAAAATTTTGTTAAAATTGTATGTCGTGAATTCGCATTTTTTTTTACAAAATTATCGGGTCTGTTCTGTAATCACGATTGTGATTTTAAAATCACCGGCGACTTAACATCACTTTTGGAGTTCGAAATCATCCGAACATTTTTCCAACAATCTTTTTTGGGAGGCTATGAATAATAAATTGGGCGATTTCGAACTCCAACAATAATTGTAATTCGCCGGTGATTTCAAAATCACCGTGATTTCAAATAAAAATTTAGACTTAAGAAGGTCTTTCGAAAAAGTAATGAATTAACCGATCAACATAATTTATAGAAAAAAATCGATTTTGAAGGAAGTTTGTAAAAAAATGCGAATTCACGACATACAATTTTGACAAAATTTTGTAGGTAATGTAATTCAAATATTTTTCAAAATTATGTTGAATTATGTTGATATTTAATTTTTATACAATTTTATTTAAAAAATCATTTCAATAGAAAATTTCGTGGTAATCCCTAGTCCTTGAATTACTTAAACCTTTTTTTAAATTATTTAATCCTTTAAAACTTTTTTTAGATTTCAGTTTCTAAACAAATTTCGGAAAAAAACCATTTTATAAATTCTCTTTCAAATGATGTAAACTATGTAAAAATCGTTTCAGCCGTTCTAGAACAATTAAATATATCGTAAAACCCAAAACTGCTTTATCGAAAAAATGTTAACGAATGTCATTTGTTTGGTAGAATTGACTGCAGTTTCGATAGACACCACTCTATCATCTTCAGAATTCAATAAAAATAATACATGTCTTTAACGTAAATATCCAATTTCGAAGAAATTTTAGCAACATTTTAGACAAATATTAAAAAAAAATAATTTCGACGAAATTAAAAAATTTGGACGACAATTTATAACAAATGCAATTTTCTATGCATTTTTTATAGAAAAATACTATGTTCGCTTTTATTTTTAAAAACGCCTGTTTTTGCAAAATTTTCTATACATATCTATTAATTTTCTAAGGGAAAACATTTCCGTCAAAGATTTTTTAAAAATTAATTTTTATAAAAGTTTTTTTACAAACGAGCAAATTCAACTAAATTTGCAATAAATATACAATTTTTATCAAATTTAAAAAAAAAAAATAATAATTTGTGCAAGATTTTGAAGAAAATTTTTTTTTTTAATTTTTAAAAAAAATCAATAAAATTAAATTTCGACCTTATTTTCTAAATAATGCTATTCAATGAAATTTTCTACGAAGAAAATTTCTAAAAAAATGAAATTTTGAAGAAATTTTCTAGAAATATAGAATTTTGGCGAAATTTTCTACAAATATTGAGTTTTGACATAATTTTCCATAAAAATCTATGTTTGGCAAATTACAATTTCGACCAAATTTTAAAAAAATCTTTCTAGAATAATGCAATTTTCAGCGACTTATTTTGAAAAAAATTTTTCAGAAAAATTCAATTTGACATAATTATTTAAAAATGCTAATATTCTCAATGAAAATCCACTGTCTTCCAAATTTTCTAAAAATTCAATTTTGTTGATTTTTTTATTAAAACAAAATTTTGCTGAAATTTCTATAAAAATGCAAATTGAACTAAATTTACAATGAATATGCAATTTGCAAGAAAAAATTGCAGAATGCAAAATTTTGTAGATTTTTTTTGTCAGTTTTGTATTTTCAATAAAGTTTAATTTCAACATAATTTTTATAAAATTTCATTAATTTCGACGAAGTTTTCTAGAAACATTCTTCAAAAATGTGAAGAATTTTATAGAAAATTTTCATTTCTAGAGATTTTTTTGTAAATTCAAATTACTAATTCAAATTCAATATTCTATAAAACTGTGATTTCCAATAAATTTTCAATGAAAATCCATTTTATAGCAAATATTCAAAAAATGCAATTTTGTTAATTTTTTGTATAAAAAAAAAGAATTTTGCTAATATTTTCTATTTATAATTTAAATTCAACTAAATTTACAATAATTATGCAATTTTGACGAAATTGGAAAAAAATATTAATTTCAGTAAGATTTTAAAGAAAAATAAAATTTCGTAAATTTTCAATAAATTTCAATTTCGAGATCATTTTCTATAATAATTCAATCTAATGAAATTTTCTATAAAATTCCAATATCCAATTTTGAACTTTCTAGAAAAAAAATTTCTAGAAATCTAAGGAATTTTGACATAATTTTCTAAAAAAAGCTAAATTTTCAATAAAAATCTATTTTCGAAAACAATGCAATTCCGAAGAAATTTTCTAGAAAAAAATCAATTTTGAAGAAATGTTTTAGAAAAGTGCAATTAACGTTTTTTTAGAAAAAATATTATTTTTAACTGTTTTTTGTAAAAAATATATTTTTTTTAAAATGCCAATGTTCAATTTATTTTCTACAAAACAGTGAATGAGTTCATGGAAAATGTTGAAATTTTAATTTTCGTAATTTTGATCAAATTTGCAAGAAAATATAACTTAGTCAATGTTTTGTCAATTTAAAAGAATGTTACAATAAAGCAATTTCTACATACATAATTTTTTAAAAGTACAATTCGATGAAATTTTCCATAAAATTGCCGTTTCTATGAAATTTTCAAGAAACAATCATGTCCATGGAAAAATAAAGAAACTATGGATTCACACATGAATATGTTTGTTTTGAAATTTTTAAAAAAAATAAATAAAGAAACTATTAAAGAATATTTAAAGACTATTACTCAAATAATCCCTTATGATGCTTTTACAATTTCGTCGAAGTTGCATTTTATTTGCAAGATTTCGTTCAAATTGAATTTTTCTTAAAAATTTTATTGAAATTGCATTGGCAACAAAATTTCCAGAAATTGAATTTTTGCAGAAACATCTTTGAATTACAATTCTCCAGAAATCGCATTTTTTGTAAAAAGCTCCATCAAAATTGATTTGGTATTATAAAATTATGTTAAAATTTAATTTGTATACAAAATTTCTTTAAAATTTAATTTTTCTACAAAATGTCGTCGTAATCCGTAGTTTTTGACCTTTAATCCTACCGTTGACAGGATTAATGGTCACTGATGGAAAAAAAGGGTGATGACCGGATTAAAGGTCGATTTGTGATTAAAAGCCACTAACTGGAATACAGGTCGATGAGCGGATTAGGGGCCACTGAACGGATAAATGTTCAATAAACCTGATCAGTTGTTTCTGAAGGATTAGTCGGCAGCAAATTTTAAATTTAAATGCAATTCTAACGAAAAAAGTAAAATTTTGAAAACGTTTTCTAAAAAAAAATCAATTTTGAATAAATTTTCTCTAAATATGCAATTTTGACAATTTTTTTTACAAATTTAAAAAAAAGTTTAAAAATGTAACTTTCGACAACTTTTCCAAAAAAGCAAATTTTTAAAAATTTTATTTTCAACGATTTTTATCAGAAAAATCAATTTGGCTTAATTTTTATAGACGCAAATGTTCTATACAGCTAAAATTTTTATTAATTTTTTATGAAAATCCATTTCCGACGAAATTTTTTAAAAATGCAATTTTGTTGCAGTTATTTATAAATATGAAATTTTGACGAAATTTGAAAGAAAATATTAATTTGGGCAAGATTTAAAAAATTTTTCAATTTTGAAGAATTTTTAATAACATTGAGATAGTAAAAAGTGCAATTTTGAAAAAAAATTAGAAATGTGTAATTACGTGAAATTTTTTACAAATATGGAATTTTTACATAATTTTCTAGAAAACGGAAAATTTTGACGAATTTTTTTCTAGAATAATTCAATTTTGTAGAATTTGAATTTGAGAAAGCATTGTTCAAAAACAATGCAATTTGGATGCATTTTTTGTAGAAAAATTAAATTTTTATTATTTTATTAAGTTTTATACAAAAAATTTCAACGAGTTTTTTTTAGAAAACTTAAATTTTTTAAAAAAAATGAACAATGAATCAATTTTGAAGAAATTTTCTATAAATAGCAATTTCGACTTAATTTTCTAGAAATATGGAAAGTGACAAAAATTTTTTTAGAAAATTAAATTTGCAATAAAATGTATTTTCGACAATTTTTTGTCAAAAAACTATGCAGTTTCGACAAATTTTTTTCAAAAAGATTAAATTTCCTTTTTTCATTTCAAATTTTGAATTTTTTTTTGGAAAAATTCAATTTTATTAAAAGCGCATGAGATTTTTAATAATTTTCCATTTCCGACTAATGTTTCTAAAAATTAAATGTTGTTGAATTTTTTCATAAAACCGCAATTTCAAATAAATATGCAATTTTGACGAAATTTGCAAGAATATATTAATTTTGGCAGAAATTTAAGAAAAATTAAAAATTTGCAAAGTGTGAAGATTTTTTCATAAAATTCAATTTCGACATAATAAACAGTGAAATTTAAAAAGAAATTTTCTTCATATATCGAAATTTTACATAATTTTCTAGAAAAAGCAAAACTTAAAAAAATAAGTTTGAAGAAATTTTCTAGAATTTGCAATTTTGGCGAAATTTTTAAAGACAATAGAATTCGGCAAAATTTTCTAGAAAAATTAAATTTTCAATAAAAGTATGCTAAGTCGATTTAGCGTGTGTTTTAAGAGAAATTGCCCTCAAAACTTTCCAAATGATATTCAACAAAAATTTGGTGTTAAACCGTCAAACTAATCAAAAGTTCATTCAGTAGAGGTCATTGCATTCCATACAAATTTGAAAATATCTTAAATCCTTGATCGCGTCTCCCGAGAAACTGCCTATTTCGATTTGTCCATTATTATTTAATCAAATAATTTCTTGGATGTGGGACCTATTTTACATCATCATAAAAAGATAAAATTTCGATAATACATTATTATTTAATGGGACATTTTAGTTCTTCACGATTTCATCTTTACCCATAAGGTTTAATGCTATAGTATTTTAAAGTGGCACCACATGTATGTGTTTTGTACCTTATTTATCCCTCAAATTACCAATGTTTTTAAACCATTAAAAGTAGACATTTCGTAAAATCTAAATCTACATCCCAAGAATTATCCATTCTCACACTAAATTCAAACAATTCTAATTGTAGCCATTTATGTTTAAAAAATTGTAGCATAGCTTTAGTATAAAATGTCTGTTACATAGTGTTAATAAAAGACTGCAGCAATTTTTCCTTGTGACTGTCAAAGTCAAAGTTTCTATCTTAAGTCTTTTGTTTCATTTCATTCATTTCACTACTCTGCAAAATATGTCCCATAAATCTTAAACATTGGCAAATTTGACTTAAACATTTGTATTCCAAGAGAAACATATTTAAATCAATCTCTTTGGTCATATCACAAGCATAATACTGGTATACTACAATATTTACACGATGGCCATCAGTTCCCCAATTTCTTTTGCGCTGTTTTATTTTTTACTTATTAATATTAATAACAAATTGGAAAAAAAGCTTTTGACGCCTTTCTGACATTTGCTAGATGTCCATGTTCAGCCAAGCAAAAAAATTGTTTTTTTTTTGCTAAAAAAAAACAAAAGCAAAGCACAACGTTCGCTGAATAATGAAAAATAAAATTACCCGGTCATGAGGTGTAAACTTTACTTAATATGTTTATTTGTTTTTAGTTTTTGGGTTGTTTTTGATATCACTTCATGACTTTGTGTCCATTTCTTTTCATATCATATTTTTTTCTTTGCATATGATCTCATAAATATATGAAAACGACCACTATCGAAAGACTGGGCATAGGAAAGACACCCGAAAAATGTGATCACATTGAATGTGAGTCATTCCATGGCAAATCTGGCAAAATGTACAAAAGTATTTTCTAAATATGTTAGAAAACATGGGAATTTTTACTTTTGAAAACGTCCAACTTAAGATGGTCTTACGAAAAAGTAATTAATTAACCAAATACATCACATGGTATTATTTAAGAAACATCTTTTAAAATATTCTTCGATCTTATTTAAATGATTTTTTCAAAATTTCAAAACAAGCTAGAAAATTTTCCGTCCCATAGGCTTCAGACATGCTATTTCATTTGATACTTTGTCTCACAATATTCTGGGCTATTCTGATCTTAGTCGCTTTGATTCTTATTAATCATATTAAAAAAGAAATATTATTTCTGCAATTTTTTTTGCGGGAAGAGACATACATTTTTTAAATTTCATAGAAATTGCAATTTTATTGATGTCATGTCAAAATTGAACTTTAATAGGAAATTATTTTGAAATTTAATTTTATTGAAAATTTATTTAAAATTTACTAAAAATTATTTTCTAAAAAATCTTGCTTAAATAACTATTTTCTTGCATATTTATTGGCAATTTATTGGAAATAGAAAAAAAACTTTTAAGAGAGTTTTGACAAAAATTATTTTCGCAGTTTTATGTAAAATTTTACAAATTTGGTATCTGTAAAAAATGTAGTCAAATTAAAAAAACCCTTATAACTGAATTTTTCTACAAAATTTCTTCAAAATTAAATTTTTCTGGAAAATTTGTCTAAAATACATTTTTATTGAAATTTTGTTTTTCCTAGAAAATTATGTCAAAATTACATATTTATAGAAAATTTCGTCGAAATTACATATTTTTAATTTTATAGAAAAATATGAAGAAATTGAGATTTATTGTTTTTTTTCAGAATTATGTTAAAATTTGCAGAACATTTAGCAGAAATTATATAATTATAAGAAATTTTATCGAATTGCGCTTTTATAGAAATTGATGCCGAAACTAGGTATTATTTATTCATTCTAAATTGACAAAATTGGGTTTTTCTACAAAATCTTGCCTTGCAAATTTCATTTAGTGGAAATTGCCTTTTTTGTTATACAAAATTTCAGCAATGTGTAATTACATATATATAAAATTTCAACAAAATCAATTTATTTTTAAATTTTGTAGGGAATGGATTTTCATTGGAACTTTAATAAAATCGAAGTTCATTGGTGGCATTTTTACAAAATTTTAGCAATGTTTTAATGTAAGATACGAATTTTCATTAAAAATTTTATATAAATCGCAGTTTTATGGAAAAGTTTGTCAACATTTATATTGATTTATAGTCAAAATTGTAATTCTCTATAAAAAAATCATTGAAAATTTCAACAACATTTTTTAGCAAAATGCAATGTTGAAAAAATTTTGTTGAAATTTTATTTTTGTTGTGAAACATTTGTTGAAAATTAATTTTTATTGAAAAGATTGTTCTTTCTTGGAAATTTATGCCAAAATTTGTATAGCCTAAATGGCATTTTTTATTGAAAAATTTATTATTTATCCAAATTACATTTTTCTTAATTGTCGAAAATATATATTTTTATTGAAAATATAGTTTTTTCTAGAAAATTATGCCAAAATTCGATATTTGTAAAAATTTCTTTGGAATTATATATTTGCGATTCTATAGAAAAATTCATCGAATTTTCAAGAAAATAGCAATTTTGAATACATATTTCAAAAGACTGCAATTTTAATGAAATTTTGGATAAAATAACTAAATTTCAAAGAGATTTTGTCGAAAAAGGAAATTTTGGCGAAATTTAGAAAAATGCTTTTTATTAAGTGCAATGCCACTAAATTTTGTAGAATAATGTAAGCTCGAAAAAATTTTCTGGAATTGTCATTTAATTAATTTTTCTAGAAAAATACAATTTGGAAGACATTTTGTGGAGAAGTGAAAATTTAAGGATTTTTTTTAAATAAATTTTTGAAGAATTTTTATTTGAACGAAATTTTGTAGAAAATGCATTTTTTTGTGAAATTTTGCAAAAAAAAAATTAAGAAAAATGCTGTTTTAAATAATTTTTTAAAACAATGCAGCTTTAATACAATTTTTCGAAATGAAACTGAATATCGAAGAAATTATCTGGAAAAAAATTTCGAAAATATTAAAGAAAATGTTCTAAAAAAGTGGAATTTCAAAGAAATTTTTGTTAAAAATGCAATTTCAGAGAAGTTTTTTTTTAGAGAAATGCTATTTCAACAATTTTTGTAAAAAAAACAAAATTTTGTAGGAAAATTCAACTTTATTTTTGTAGAGAATTACAATGGCATCAACTTTTTGTAGAAAAAAATTTCAACGAAATTTTGTAAATAAATGCAATTTCAAGGACATTTTTTTAGAATAAATTGAATTCCAAAAAAAAAAATACAATTTCAAAAAAATTTTGTAGGAAGATGCAATTTTAAAGAAATTTGTACAAAAATTCAATTATAACGAAATTTTTTTGTAGAGAAATACATTTTAAAAAAATGCATTTTTGTAGAAAAAGAAATTTGGAAAAAATGTAATTTTGATGAAATTTGAAAGAAAATAGCAATTTTGAATACCTATTTTAGAAGACTGCAAATATTTTGTAAAAATGTGTTGTTGTTATTTATTGTTGGTCTGTGCTTTTGTTATTCAGTCAGAATTTATTTGGTTTGAGACCATATGTTCCATTTACTTTCTGTCTATTCCAAGAAAGTAATAGAAACAAATACAAAAATTGGTAGAGAGTTTTAATTGCTTGGTAGAATTGACTGCAGTTTCGATAGACACCACTCTATCATCTTCAGAATTCAGTAGCAATAGTGTATGTCTTTAACTTAAATCAGCTGAAATACTTGAGGAAGCAGTAAATTGAATTTAACAAGAACTGCTAACCAAACCCGTATTTTGCCGAACTAAGTCAACATACTAAAACTCTCATACCAATACATTTTTGTTTTTTGCTTGGGTTCGCATCGCGAACCACGAAAACAAATGTAGTTTTGTCAACGGCTAATGCCGACGTCATCGTACCTCATGTGTTTGTATGTGTAAAAATAATTAAATTTCAAAAAGATTTTCTAGAAAAAAGAAATTTTTACGAAATTTAAAAAAATTATTTTTTTTATTATTATTATGGAATTTCAACAAAATTTTTTAGAAAAATGTATTTTTTAATATTGTTCTAAAAAAAACGCAATTTCAAGAAAATTTTGTGGGAAAATTATAACGACAATTATTCTAGACATATACAACTCCAAATATTTTTTTAGAAAATGCCATTAAATTTTATAGAATAATGTAATTTTGAAAAAATTTTCTAGAAATGTAATTTTAATAAATTTTTCTAGAAAAATATAATTTAGAAGATATTTTGTAAAGAATTGAAAATTTAAGAATTTTTTTAAATAAATTTTGGAAGAATTTTTATTTCAACGAAATTTTGTAGAAAATGCAATTTTGCAAGAAAAATGCAATTTCGATGTAATTTTTAAGAAAAAACAATTTCGAATAATTTTAAAAAAGAATAAAATTTTTCGAAATAAAACTAAACTTCAAAGAAATTATTAGGAAAATATAATTTCGAAAATATTTAAACCAATATTTTTCCAAAAAAGTTACATTTCAAAGAAATTTTTGTAAAAAATGCAATTTCAACGAATTTTGTTTCGAGAAATGATATTTTAACAATTTTTCTAGAAAAAATACACAATTTTGTAGAAAGTTGAAATTTAATTTTTTAGAGAATTAAAATGGCATCAACTTTTTCTAGAAAAAAAATTTCAGCGAAATTTCAATAAATTTTTTTTAGAAAAACTTCTATACCAACTATATTTTCAAAAAAAAATACAATCTGAACAAAATTTTGTAGGAAAATGCAATTTTAAAGAAATTTGTACAAAAATTTAATTTGTACAAATTAGACCTTTGCAACTTCAACAATTATTCTGGAAAAATGCAATTACAATTAAATTTTGTTGAAAAATTAAATTGTGAAAATTTTTTCCAGAATAATTTAATTTTGATGACATTTGTTTGGAAGAAGTTGTGTAGAGAAATGAAAATTCAAAGATTTTTTTTAAAAAGACAACATCGAAGTTTTTAAAAAAGCAATTTCAAAGAATTTTTATAGAATTTAATTTTGACTTTTTTTCTGGAAAAATTTCGAAGAATTTTCCATAAAAATGCAAATTTCGATAAAACTTTCTATAATAAAGCAACTTGGTTTGAACAAAAATGCCAATTCGCCTATTTTCATGGAAGGTACCTTTAGTATTTGACCTTATTCTTTTAAGTATAAGCCCGATTGGAATGTTTGGAATATAACTTTTACGTAGAGACAGTGGTTTAGTAACTGCGATTAAAAATTATAAATTAAAAAAAAAAATAATCGTTTTTTGCTGCCACGAAAAACCATAAAAACCCATATTGTAAAAAAGAAATTGAAAAAAAAAAATATTTTTCATATTTTGTTCGGTCAATTTGTTCGGGAGGCACCAAAATGGCATTTCGCCTATTATTCTCAAGGTGATAGCGACCATGAAACTAATACAATATGTAAAATTGTGAAAGATTATGATTAGTACTGAAGTTATTAAAGAATCAACATTTCACTAAATGTAGACCCTTTATGGGAGAGGTACTCGAAGGAGTTAAAAATGCTAACCCATGCATTGCTTTGAGCAATATGGGGTGGAACATCTCATATATGCATCAAAAATAACTTTTAGCATTTGCCAGCAGCACTCGCTGTCATGTAAAGCAAGCAGTTGCATAACATCGAGTATGTATAGGTATATCGTATATAGTCGTATCTCGTATTTGGTATCTGCTATCTACAAGATGCAAGTCGCTAATCTGGTATATGTGTAGATTTTGTTTTTTTTTTTTTGTTATCAACATCATGGAAATTCAATTTCAATAAAATTTTGGCTTAAACTCCTGCCTACACTCAAACGATTTTCGTATATGCGATAATATTTAATTACAGTGCTGAAGCAACAGAAGAAACCTTAATTCGTAAAAAAACAATTTACACAATTAATAAAATATACCGACTGAAGCAACAACAACAACCCAGAAAGTCGCTGAGAAAAAAACATACATACATATATTGAACATTTATGGGAATTCTTGAGCAATACCCGCAAGGTTGTCACGTATATGTGCCATCACCAATGTGACTTTTTTTTGTGTATCTTCTTTGATTTTTACCAACGGCGTGCGTTATTGATGGATTATATGTATTTCTTTTTTCAAAAGAAATATTAAATGCAAATAAATCCAAATAATAGAAAAAAAGCTGAAAAAATGATCAAACGCCAAAAAGCCAAAATTACCTATAATCAATGATAATTTGACACTTTGTATGCCAATGTTGCTATCGTCTATATGGCAATTTTTTATGGCTAATTATATTTGTTGTCTACATTAAAAGTTGACCACAATTTGGTGGTTTGATGACTTAATTATAGCGAAGCCACATTATTAAAGGCTATCATAAAATTATTGTAAATAACAGTAAATAGTTCAATTATATGTTTTGCATATAAAATGTTTAAATGTGCAGTTTAATTAGGGTTATCATAGATCTGGGAAACATTTTTTGCATTTTTTTGATTTTTTTTCGCTTACTCGTACATTGTTTCGAATTTTGTGTCTTAAGTCTTTTGATTTGTATCAGTGGTTGCAATCTAGCATACGGTTTTGTTCTTTCACATTGTAAGCTATTTCAATGATTACAATGCAGCACACGGTTTTATACTTGCCACACTTTAAGTGACTGCTAATTAAAATCTCTTGATCTGCATGCAAAGGTTGTGTCTTAAGTCTTTTGATTGACAATGAAGGCAACATCTGAATTCTACATCGTTGTTATACCCTACACCACAATGCGGTACAGGGTATTATAAGTTTGTTTTGTGGCAGATGTTTGTAGCTCCTAGAAATACTACAGCTAGACCCACCCTCAAGATTCACTATATTTAACGATGTCTGACTGTATGTACGTCTTAAGTTGTTCGTTAAGTACATGTCTCAATTTCACTCCGATCATGCTGGGATATGGCAGTAAGGACTCTTTCACACCTGGGAAGAACTGTATTGAACCCCCATATATTTATGTATATATGTTCCTATCGATTTGACCTTTTAGTGCTATTGATGCTGTATTTCACAAAAGAAGAATGATGTAAACAATTTTTATCTGAAGTATAAGTTGGATATCTCAGTGCTATTCGATATTCTAGAGTGGTGTGGGGTATTATATACAGGGTGGCTGATGAATATTGCTACATTAAGAAACTCAAATAACTTTTTTTTCAGTGTATGAAATTCAGTTTTCTTTTATTCATGTTAAAGCTCATTAAATTTAATTAAATGTAGCTTAATTAGTTTTAAAAATAATGGAATTTAAATGCCCCCCCCCCCCTGCTCGTTGATGCATCTTACCAAAAAGTTGTTCATTACTGCTTGGAGAGTTGAGACGGGAATAACCGCAATTGTTTCTCGAATGGATTGCTTTAGTTCATTCAAATTTGTTGGTTTTGCTTTGTAGACTTCCTGTTTGCAATAACCCCACAAGAAAAAGTTAGGTGCAGTAAGGTCAGGCGACCTGGGGGGCCAACGGAATGTAGAGTTTCTGGATATCACCTTATTGGGAAATTTTCGCCGCAATTCTGTCATAACAGGCCGGGCTATGTGAGGAGTTGCACCATCTTTCTGACACCACACAGAGTTGAAAGAAATTCTCATTCGGCGTTATTCTGGATAGAAAAACTCTCTCAACATGCTCAAGTAACGGCCTCCAGTAACTGTAACGGTGTGACCGTTTTCTTCGAAGAAGCAGGGCCCGACAATGCAGCGTGATACACCACACTGTGACACGAAGTGGATGCAATTCCGCCGGACTTTAGCCTTTCAACAACATTGCCGAATTTGAAGAAAATCGGTTAAGATTTAGCTATAGCTCCCATATATATGTTTCGTCCGATTTTGCTCTTTAGTCCTGAAGAAGCTGTATTTTACAACCGATCATTTTGAAATTTAGAATGGTAGAGTTTCTTGATCCATGAACCAACACTACCAAATTTGAAGAAAATAGGTTAAGATTTAGCTATAGCTCTCATATATATGTTTCGTCCGATTTGGCCCTTTAGTTCTATAGAATCTGTATTTTACATCCAATCGTTTTGAAATTTAGAATGGTAGAGTTTCTTGATCCATGAACCAACATTGCCGAATTTAAAGATTTAGCTATAGCTCCCATATATATGTTTCATCCGATTTGGCTCTTTAGATCCAATCGTTTTTATACCCTACACCACACTGTGGTACAGGGTATTATTTAAGTATAAAATGTCCCAAAAGTAAATTTATATAAACAATTTATACATGAATTACAAAATTTATATATCAGAGTTATTCAATATTAAGATAGTGGTGTAGGGTATTATATAGTCGGTCCCGCCCGACTTTAGCCTTTCCTTACTGGTTTAGCATAACTTTACCCAGAACTAAGGAGTTGATAACCCACTGAAAGTCAATTAATTAGTATAAATCCCAATGGTCTTTTACCGCCCACTTAGTCAATTAAGGAGTAGAGAACCAAAGTGACCGCCTACATATCATCAACTGTGGAATATATAATTTAAGTTGCCGCCTACTAAGAGTAAATAACCCAACTGGTCATCTACTAAGGAGTAGATAACCCAACTGTTCGTCTAGTAAGTAATATATAACCCGTCTACTGATTAGTAAATAACCCAACTGGTTTCCTATTAAGGAGTAGATAACCTTAATGACAGCCTACTAAAAAAATAGAAATCCCAAATGGTCCGATACTAAAGAGTAGATAACCAAACTGTCCGTATAATAAAGAGTTAATAACCCAACTGTCCTCCTAATATGAAGTAAATAACTGGACTGAACATCTACTAAGGAAAAGATGACCCAACTTGTCGTTCACTAAGGAGTAAACAACCCAACTGGTCATCTAGTAAGGAATATTTAACCTTCTACTAATGAGTAAATACACGAACTAGTCACCTATTAAGTAGCAGATAACCCTAATGACAGCCTACTAAAAAGTAGATAACCCAAATGACCGGCTTAGATAACTCATCTATTTGTCAAATAAGAGGAAGATAAAACAACAGGACTCCTAATAGGAAGTCAATAACCCAACTGGTCATCTACAAAGTAAGAGATAACCCAACAGGTCGTCTACTAAGTAGTAGATAACCCAACTGGTCACCTAGTAAGGAATAGGTAACCTGTCTAGTGATAAGTAAATAACTCAACTGGTCACCTATTAAAGAGTGGATAACCAAAATGACCGCGTATATAACTGAACTTGTCGATTAGGGGTAGATATCCCAAATTTTCCGCGGCCCAACTGGCCGCCTAAAAGGTAGTAAAAAGGTCATCTACTAAGGAAGTAGGTCATTATAGTTAAACTGTTAATCTACTAGGGAGTATATAAGCCTACTGACCGATTACTAAGATGTAATTAACCCTACTGGTCATCTAATAAGGACTAGATAACCCAACTGGTCATCTAATAAGGTCTAGATAACCCGTCTACTGATGAGTAAATAACCAATCTTGTCACCTACTAAGGAGTAGTTAACCCAAATGACTTCCTACTACTGGTCGTATTCTTATGAGTTATCTACTAAATAATAGATAACCCAACTGGGCGTCTACTAAGGAGTAGATAACCCAACTGGTCATCTAGAAAGGAATAGATAACCTGTCTAGTGATGAGTAAATAACCCAAATGGCCGCAGTAGATAACTCAACTGGTCGTCAAATAAGCGGTGGATATCCCAAATGGTCCGCTATTAAGGAGTAACACAACTTGCCGATAAGATATAACTCAGATAAGAGATAACCTAGAAATACAGCTATCATTACTGGATTTAGCGGGGTCGAAATAGGTATATCCATAGGGTCTTCTTTCTGTTACGTTTTTAATGTGTTCATAACGACTAAGCATTGTTTGGAATGAATGTATCGATATGTAGGTATATATGAGGATTTTTACCAATTTTATTCGGCCGGTATAAAAATTGCAAACTGTAACTTGCGAACAAAATTTACATGGACGGACAGATAGACCTGGTTAAATTGATCGCTTCTGAGCCGATCGTTATATTTCTAGCACAGTGTTATTAAAAATTATAAGTCAATCGCTCGCTTCTTCCGAGAGTTGCGTATGCCTAATGCCATCCTACTAATAGTAGATAAATGACCGGATAAGATAACTCAACTGGTCGTAAAATAAGGAGTATATACCCCAAATTGTCCGCTACTATAGTTTAGATAACCCAACTGGCCTCCTAATAGGAATAAAGAGGTCATCTACTAAGGAAGTAGGCCATTCTAGTTAAATTGTTAATATAATAAGGAGAATATAAGCCTGGTGACCGATTACTAAGATGTATATAACCCTACTTGTCGTTTACTAAGGTAGGCCCAAATGACGGCCTACTAAGGAATAAATAACCCAACTGGTCATCAACTAAGGAATAGATAATACAACTGGTCATATGCTAATGAGTAGATAACACAACTACCTGCCTAATAGGAAGTAATTAACCAAACTGGTCATCTATTAATGAACAGATAATTCAACTGGTCATATGCTAATGAGTAGATAACCCAACTACCTGCCTAATTGGAAGTAATTAGCCAAACCAGTCATCTATTAAGGAACAGATAACCTAATTGTACGTATACTAAGGAGTAGATAACTCCGAATAGGAAGTTAATAACTGTCCTCCTAATAGGATGTAAATAACGAAACTGGTCATCTACTATATAATAGATAACCCAACTGGTCGTCTACTAAGGTGTAGATAACCCAACTGGTAATCTAGTAAAGAATAGATAACCTGTCTAGCGATAAGTAAATAACTCAACTGGAAACCTACTAAAGAGTAGATAACCCAAATGACCGCAGTAGATAACTTAACTTGTCGTCAAATTAGGGGTAGATATCCCAAATGGTCCGCATTAAGGAGTAACCCAACTGATTAGAGATAACCTAGAAAAACAGTTAACACCACTGGATTCTGGAGTGTCGAAATTGGGTCTTCTTTCTGTTACTTATTTAATGAGCCCATTTCGAGCACAGTGTTATTATCACATATAAAATTAGAAGTCAATCGGTCACTACTTCCGAGAGTTATGTACACACCAGCCAGACAGACGGACTTATATTGCTTAAATGACTTCAAATGTCTTAAAACAGACATTTTAAAACTTAGGGTCTTAGATCACTCTTGCGATTTGTTACACTTTTGGTTTTGTTATACTCTACTCCACTAAAGTGAGGATATACGTATCGATATATCCATTCCAAAACAGGCTAAGTGCAAAAAGGTAATTTTTAAGGAGAGGCGCTAAAAGTTTTATGGAATTTTTAAATTTGTATGGAATTCCTTTATTATGCCAACGTTTTGTGAATGACGTTTGATTGGGTTGACGGATAAACACCAAATTGTGACTGAATATAATTTGGAATATTTAGATATTAAAAAAATGCTAAGTCTACTAAGCATTGTTTGGAATGAATGTATCGATATGTAGGTATATATGAGGATTTTTACCAATTTCATTAGGCCGGTATTAAACTTCCTGTCGACAGGTAAAAATTGTAACCTGTAACTTGCGAACAAAATTTACATAGAAAGGCAGATAGACCTGGTTATATTGATCGCTTCTGAGCCGATCGTTATGTTTAAAGATGAGTTTAACACAAGTATTTGTAGCTGTTCCACATCTGCCCCAAGACAATCATATAATACCAGGTAAGGATTGAGTGGTGTGGGGTATACAAAATGGACTTATAACAAATCATTTTCAATGATTATGATTCTAACCCCAGGATGTTCTGTTAACACTAACGACCAGTTTCATATATCAAACTCTACACACACCCACTACAATAACAGTCGGAAGCTTAACCGAGCTTCCTGAAAACGTGAGTAAATGACCTTCATAACCATAACTTTAAAGTTTCCTAAAGCTCTGGGCATTCCTCACAAAAAATGCTGCTGGTTGACTTAGGATACTTTTTAATTCATGTCCAAATTCATGTGCCTTCACAATAAAATAAATCCATGTGCATTATAACTTACACTTCTAGGTTTACATTAACTTTCTGTAAACGTTTCCGACTACTCCCCTATATAGACTTGAATTTGTGTCGTAAGTCTTTTGATTGTTGTCACTTCACACCACTGCATTATGGGGACATTTTTAACGGTTCAGTTTTCATGTATGTATTTCCGGTGTCCGATCTTTTGCGGAGCTGGTTATCGATACAAATTGCCTTAAATTGATGTAAACAATGTTGAAAAAACGGAAATTAACAATAAATATATTAAAGTGCGTTAATTTTCTATTAAAAGGCGCAAAAGTACTCCTCATATGGCGGTGATGGTGGTGGTAGAGTGGCCTCAAATATCCATCGAAGATAAACAAAACATCAGAAATTGCAAGTTATATTGGTTGCAGTATTTAGTGGTTTAACGAAAAGGCAAAAAAAAAAATTGCAACTAAATCCTATTCACTCGGCTCAATTGCAAATAAATAGATTAGGTTGTTATGGAGTCTGGTGCAGCAGGTTTTTTGTTCATTTTGATGAAGTCTTTTCCTTTTCTGCTCTCCTCAATTCATTCATTTGCGCTATACTCGTATGTAATTTCTTGTACGCATGTCTGGTGACTTGGGCCTTTGCGCTGGTGCTGGTGAAGTGATGGAGAGAGGAGTTTTCCTCGTGGCGACGGACCACTTTTGTCGCTTTACTGCTTCGCTGATGATAATTTAGTTGACAAAGTGGACGACAGCAAATTTGAGCAGGAAGTTGTAATAAATATAGCGAACATATATGTGTGTGTGTGTGTGTGTGGAACACAAATCGTATATTCCAAATGGATGTCAAATCCGAAAAAAGAAAGAAAAATAAAATCACAGTCTATAAGGAAATAGGCGGAAGTACTCGTACCATAAAAACGTAAAATGTTACAACTCGCGTGTGGCAATTTGTTGCAATACCACTTGGCTACTGGGATTGGGATAAAGTGATGATGACCACTTACCACCGCAACGAGGTTGACATAATGATGAGGTGTTATAGATATGAAGGTGTTCAGAAAGAAGGACTGTACTATACAGGTTTTTCCAATAAGAGTGATATGATTTCTTTGAAAAAAAAACACACTTATTGTTAAGGAAATTCCAAAGTTTTTTATTCAATGTGAAGTACAATTGATACAATTAAGTTCTAAATAAAACGTCATTCAAATGGCCTCCATGACTTCTTCTGCAGGAACGAATTTGATGAACCCAATTTTCGAGCACTTTTTCCACTAAATCAAGTCGTATTTCATGAATGGCATGTTCAATATTGACTTGTAAAGCTTGAAGGGAGTTAGTTTATTACGAAAGACCAATGACTTCAAACAACCCCACAAGAAATAGTCTAATGGTGTTAAATCACAACTTCTTGGAGGCCATTCAATATCACAATTTCTTGAAATAATTGTATCTCCAAACTTTTCTCGCAACAATTCAATTGTTTCATTTGCTGTGTGGCACGTAGCCACAATCGGTTAATGGCAAAAAGATAGCTCTTAACGAGAGCTAAAATATTGCTAATGGGTGTCAAGGTCGTAGGTCGAGTGGAAAGTGATTTTCTTATGGATTTTAAGAAAATGGAGTTAGCATCATTTTCAAATGTGAACTGAAAGTTTTTTTTTGCTCTAGCTCCTTAACGGTACATCGGATCGGGAATCGGTCAATGGTAAAAAGATATCTAATAACGAGAGCTAATTTATTGCTCATGGGTGTCAAGGTCGTACGTCAACTGGAAAGTATTTTTTTTGGATTTAAAAAAAATGGAATTAGCGCACGAAAAGTTGCAATTGGAGAACGATTATTTTGATAATAAAACTGAATAATTTGTAAACGTTGTTCTTGCGCATATCTCTCCATGATGAAATTGTAAACACTACTGAATACAATGAAAAACAAATGACAGATCATGACATATTACAAATGGCTGAAACGTCACTTCAAAATCATATCATCCCTATTTGAAAACCCGTTATATATGTATATGTATATCCTTTATAGAAAATGCGGCAAGTCAATGAGGACATTCGATGAATGTTTTTCCTAAGATGTGGGCGAACAGTTATTTAGTCAAAAATTTGATTTGTTCGACTGACATAAAGCTCAAAATAGGGGGAAACTAGGGCAATTGTTTTGGAATATTGAAATATCAACGATATATGTATAATTTGGAGTATTGAAAAATTCACGTTCGAGGTATAATTTGGAATTTTAAAGAAACACGTTTATGGTATAAGTTTGAGGTATAATTTGGAGTATTGATATATACACGATTGAGGTTTAATTTGGAGTAATGAAAGGTCACGGATTGAGGTTTGGAGTATTAAAAGATCCACTTTTGAGGTATAAGTTGGAGTATTAAAAGATCCACTCTTGTTGTTTAATTTGGAGTATTGAAAGATTTACGATTGCGGAATAATAAGGCGTATTAAAAGATCCACGTTTATGGTATAATTTGGACTACTGTAAAATCTACATTTGAGATATTATTTGAAGCATTGATAAATTCACATTTAAGTTACAGTTTGAACTGTTTAAAAGTCCACGTCTGAGGTATACTTTAGATTGTTGAAAGATTCACGTTTGGGGTATAATTTGGATTATTGAAAAATCCACGATTTTGGCATAATTTGGATTATTGAAAAATCCACGGTGTTGCCATAATTTGGAGTATTGAAAGATTAACGATTGATGTATAATGTTGAGTATTGAAAGATTAATTTTTGTGATATAATTTGGAGTACTGAAAGATCCACAATTGAGATATAAACAGTAGTATTGAAATATCCACGTTTCAGCAATAATTTTGGATAATGAAATATCCACATTTGAGGTTTAATTTGAAGTATTGAATGGTCCATGAGGTATGATTTAGGGTATATTTTGAAGTATTAAAAGATCCGCTGGGGGTATAATATGGAGTACTAAGAGATCTGCAATTATATTCTTAGTTGTAGGAAATCATTGCATATTGTTACGAAGGCGGTCCTAAAATTAACTGACCTGACATATACAGGGTTTTCCAACAAGAGGTGTAATTTTGGTATTCAAAGAAAAATGCAATTTTTTGAGATAAATGATCGGATGTTTATTTCATAATATAGAGGAAGGTATGCCGTTAATAATGAAAAACAACATCAGCCAAATGGCCACCACGACCACGCTTACACGACCATATCCTTTTCATGGAATTTTCCATAACCAAATCACAAAGTGGCTGCCCTATGGCCTCGATAGCAAAACGAATTCTATTTTTGAGGTCTCGAATCGTCGCTGGGCTGTTGGCGCTGACCTTACCTTTCACGTGGTCCCAAAGGAAGAAGTCGCAAGGTGTTAAATCACAAGATCTCGGTGGCCAATTGTGATCACCTCTTCGAGAGATAACACGGTCCGGAAACTTTTCCGGTAACAAATCAATGGTTTCGTTGCTTGTGTGGCACGTAGCGCCGTCTTGTGGAAGTAAACGTTGTCCAGATCAATACCATCCAACTCCGACCATAAAAAATCATTAATCATCTCTCTATAGCGCAATCCATTTACCGTAACTGTTGATCCAACCTCATTTTCGAAAAAGTAAGGTCCAATGACCCCGCCGGACCATAAACCGCATCAAACGGTCACACGTTGAGGATGTAGAGGCTTCTTAACAATAACTCTTGGGTTTTCCGAGCCCCAGATGCGATAATTTTGCTTGTTGACGTAGTCACCGAGGTGGAAATGGGCCTCATCAGTCAAGATGATTTTTCGATGGAATTCCGGATCATTTTCATGCATTTCAAGGACCCAATCAGCAAAGACACGACGTTGTTGATGATCGGCCGGCTTGAGTTCTTGTGTTAACTGAACTTTATAAGCCTTAAGACCCAAGTCTTTATGCAAGAATGACGTTTGTGGAATGCCCAATTCCAAAGAACGACGAGGAATGCAAAAACCTGGGTTTTCTTCAACACTTTGGGCTACAGCAGCAATATTCTCAGTTGTTTTTGAGCGACGTGCACGGGTTTTATTCTTTACATCACTATCTTGTCCCAACAGCTCGAATTTATCCACCAATTTCTGTATTGCGATCCGACAAGTTGCTTCACGACGACCCAAAAATGCTTTAGTTTTGCGAACTGTGACTGCAAGATTTTAACCATTTTTGTAGTGAATTTTAATAATTTCAGTGCGTTGTTGAATCGTGTATCGTTCCATTTTTAGTAATGGCGTAGTTTCTACTTGTCGAATGTCAAAGAATAAAAGCTTCAAAAGTGACAGCTACCGACATACCGGGTGATTCGAAATATCACCTGTTGTTGGAAAACCCTGTAATACCTCCCCACAAAGAGTTAAAATGTTGTGAAATATTGATTATTTAATAACTGCTATACTACTTATTCGAATCTTCTAAAATTGCACACATAGTACTAGTTTATAAGTCGCTATCAAAAATTGGCGAAGTTGCCACGCACCTTTTGGTACCTCCCACACAAATGCACCATTTTGCACCAAAAGTTAACACCTTATAACATTAATACCACAGATTAAAAATACTTGAAATTTTGTACAGTGTAATGCTTTTATAGTGCCTACAGTCCAGTGAAAAATGGACGTTATTGCCACGTCTCTTTTGGAACCTCCCACACAAAGGTACCATTTTGCACCAAAAGTTTACAGCTGATAACATTAATACCAGTGTATAAAATTACTTGAAATTGTGTACATTTTTTGTACCTCCCACGCAAAGGTACCATTTTGCACAAAAATTAAGAGCTTACAGCATGAGTACCAATGCAGGGAAATACCACAACATTTTGCACATTGTAACGCTTTTGAAGTACCTATAGCCCTGTGAAAAATGGGCGTTGTCACCACGCCGCTTTTTGTACCTCCCACACAAAATGGGCAAATCATACCCAAATTTGATAAATCATATCGTTAATATATAGCAGTGCACATAAACGCTTCAGGGAAAAATAGGTGTATTTGTTAAACCCCTTCTCGTACCTCCCACACAAATTGACAGAATAATTCGTATAATATTCCATACAACATTACTCACAAAGTGAGGGTATGTATTAGGGCGGGTTGATTTGTATGGATGAAAAAAAAAATTAAAAATCGTATAGCAAAAACGTAATCTACATTAAGTTCTAAGAAAATTCTCCGAAGAAACCATGGGTCTAAAATCAAAACCTAATCCGCGCCTCTCGACTTGAAAATTTGTTTCCTCTTCTTTGGCTAAAACTATTTTCTTTTTTTGAAATATATTAGGCATGTTTTCGTTACAAGCTAGCACTTTTAGTTTAGCACTTTGCAACGAAAACAACTGACTTCCACTAACTGGCACATAAGCAATAAGTGGCGGATTTTTACTATCTGGTAGCAATGGTGTCATGAGTTGCGAAGAAAGAACAGTGCGAAACAGACAAAAAATTCGTGAAAAGTATTTATAAAACATATATTTACTATTCTATGTTCAATTGTTTACACTCTTTTGCAAATATTAAAATAATTTCCCATTTTTGTTCTTCTTCTTCCCGTTAATTCACAATAATTGATAAAATCCCTCCAAAAATGGGATGCCATATTGCTAAATATAGGGTGCCCAATCTGACAACATTATACTCGATTAAGACATGAACACAAGCACCAAACTTCATCGGGAAATAATAGTGCTTAAAAGTGCTTAGCTCCCCATACAAATTAAGCACTTATGGTGTAACGAAAACACGCCTATTATGTTTTATTATACCCCCACTTTAGTGATACGAGGGTATATAACATTTTCTACGGGCCAAAAGTGTAACACATCGAGGGAGTGACGTAAGACCCTAAGTATGTTTGGCGGATATCCGGTTTAGGTCGTTTTTAGTCGAATGAGCAATGTCCGTCCGTCTGTCTGTCTTTCTGCTAGCTGGTGCGCACGATAACTCTCGAAAGGAGTAACCGATTGACTTCAAATTTGGTATGTGGTAATATTTTTTTCTATCTCCGGCTAAGTCCGAAGATGGGACATATAGGTCCTCTCCTTCTAGTACCTCCCCCACAAAGTGTTAATATTAAGTGAATTATTGATTATTTAATAACTTCTATACTACTTATTTGAATCCTCTGAAATTCTACACATGATATTATTTTATTAGTCACTATCACCTCAAGAAAAATGGGCGAAGTTACCGCGCCCCTTTTGGTACCTTCCACACAAATGGACCATTTTGCTCCAAAATTTAACAGCTTATAACTTGAATACCTATGAACAAAAAGACTTGAAATGTTGTACAATGTAATGGTTTCATAGTACCTACAATCCAGTGAAAAATAGGCGAAGTTGTTATGGCCAAATCATACCAAAATGGCCAAATCATACCAAACTTGAATAGATCATAACTTTAATATACCAGTGCAAATAAACGCTTACAAATCGATACAGTGCAATATATTTGAAGTTTACTGTTTAGCGAAAAATAGGAGTATTTGTTAAACCCGCTCTGGTATCTCCTATACAAATTGACAGAATAATTCGTGTATTTCATATTACAGTACTCACAAAGTGAGGTATACCTTAGTCGTTTTACCCGACTGAAACGTTCTTACTTGTTATATTATATATTATGCAATACAAGTTTTGTCTTGAGACTAGTCAAAATATTCAATTATCAAAAAGGCAGTTGAACCCCAATTTGTATCTCCTCTGATTTGCGTTCTATATAAAAACCAGTAAGGAAAGGCTAAAGTCGGGCGGTGCCGACTATATAATACCCGACACCACTCTCGTAATATTGAATAACTCTGATATATAAATTTTGTAATTCATGTATAAATTGTTTACATAAATTTACTTTTGGGACATTTTATACTTAAATAATACCCTGTACCACAGTGTGGTGTAGGGTATAAAAACGATTGGATCTAAAGAGCCAAATCGTACGAAACATATATATGGGAGCTATAACTAAATCTTAACCGATTTTCTTCAAATTCGGTAGTGTTGGTTCATGGATCAAGAAACTCCACCATTCTAAATTTCAAAACGATTGGATGTAAAATACAGCTTTTAAAGGGCTAAATCGGACGAAACATATATATGGGAACTATAGCTAAATCTTAACCGATTTTCTTCAAATTCGGCAGTGTTGGTTCATGGATCGAGAAACTCTACCATTCTAAATTTCAAAATGATTGGATGTAAAATACAGCTTCTACAGGACTAAAGACCAAATCGGACGAAACATGTATATGGGAGCTATAGCTAAAACTTAACCGATTTTCTTCAAATTCGGTAGTGTTGGTTCATGGAACAATAAACTCTACCATTCTAAATTTCAAAACGATTGGATGTAAAATACAGCTTCTATAGAACTAAAGGGCCAAATCGGACGAAAGATATATATGGGAGCTATATCGAAATCTGAACCGATTTCAACCAAATTTAATAGCGATCTTAACAGCCGCGAAATACTCTAAACTGCAGAATTTCAGAACGATCGGAGTGAAATTGCGACCTGTAGTCGACGAACAACTTTACATGGACAGACGGACGGACGGACATGGTTAAATCGACTCAGCTAGTGATTCTGAGTCGATCGGTATACTTTAAGGTGGGTCTAGCTGTGTTATTTTCAGGTGTTACAAACATCTGCCGTGAAACAAACTTATAATACCCTGTACCACAGTGTCTTTCGTCCGATTTGGTCCTTTAGTCCTATAGAAACTGTATTTTACATCCGATCGTTTTGAAATTTAGAATGGTAGAGTTTCTTGATCCATGAACCAACATTGCCGAATTTGAAGAAAATCGGTTAAGATTTAGCTATAGCTCCCATATATATGTTTCGTCCGATTTGGCCCTTTAGTCCTATAGAATCTGTATTTTACATCCGATCGTTTTGAAATTTAGAATGGTAGAGTTTCTTGATCCATGAACCAACATTGCCGAATTTGAAGAAAATCGGTTCAGATTTAGATATAGCTCCCATATATATTTTTTATACCCTACACCACACTGTGGTACAGGGTATTATTTAAGTATAAAATGTCCCAAAAGTAAATTTATGTAAACAATTTATACATGAATTACAAAATTTATATATCAGAGTTATTCAATATTACGAGAGTGGTGTAGGATATTATATAGTCGGCACCGCCCGACTTTAGCCTTTCCTTACTGGTTTTTAATGAAAAAAATTGTTGGGTGTAGAAATGCTATAAAGTGCAAAAGAACTACCTTACTAAACAATTTTATTCAGAAAATTCGATTTTTTTTGGAAAAAGCTTTTTTTTTCTAACATTTATTTTTTTGTGGCAAAGGCTGCCGTATAAATTTTCAAGTCGAGAGGCGCGGATTAGGATTTTATTTTAGGTACATGGTTTCTTCGGAGAATTTTCTTAGAATTTTATGTAGTTTACGTTTTTGCTATACGATTTAAAAGAAAAAAAAATCAACCCGCCCTAGGATGTATACCTTAGTCGGTTTACCCGACTGAAACTTTCTTAATTGTTTTAATATTGAAAGATTCACATTGAGGTATAATTTGGAGTACTGGAAGACCATGATTTAGATTACACAGTGCAACAACCAAAATGGGAATGGGATGAAATCAATTGCAAATGAAAGTTGACATTATCCATAACAAAACCTTTAAGGTTTTTTTTCAGTTCAGTGCGAAATTTGTTTTACACGCATTTGAAGTTGATTTTTCTATGAAAATCGACAAGAAGTATGTATGTCAGCGCCATGTATGTATGTCAGCGCCATGTAGTATGAGTTGTAGGTAATAAACGAATTCTTCGACCCCAAAACCAGTAAGATACCATAACTTTCCAGGATAAAAATAAGAAATAAGCCTTATTTTATCAAATGTTCAATGATCTTTTCTTTTTAGACAATTGGTCTCATTTGCAATTGGTCTCATCCCATTCCCATTCGGAAAGTTCGATTTTGTTTCACAGTGTTATTTAAAGAACACAATTGAGGTCTATTTTTGAGTATTGAATGATCAAAGTTTGAGTTATTTTGGAGTATTGAAAGATCAACTTTTGAGGTATAAGTTGGAGTAATGAAATATCAACGTTTGAAATATAATTTTTAGTATTAAACGTTTGAGCTAAAGTTTGGCATATTGAAAGATCCATGTTTGAGGTCTAATATGGAGTGTTGATTTACGATTGAGGTTTAATTTGGAATATTGAAAAATCCAAGTTTAGTTTTAGCTGTGATAGCGGAAGATCCAAGTTTGAGGCATAGTTTGTGTTAGTGTTTAAAAATTTTCGTTTGAGGTTTAATTTCGTGTATTGAAAAATTCACTATTGAGGTATAATTTGTAGTATTGGAATATTCACGATTTAGGCCTAGTTCGGGGTATTGAGAGATTTACGATTGAGATCTTGTTTAAAGTCTTATAAGATTCAAGATTGTGGTCTAATTTGGAGTATTGAGGTAAAATTTGGTGTATTGAAAACGCCACGTTTGAGGTATAATTTGGAATATCGATTCCAATACAAGCAAAAACTGTAAAATAGGATACCACAGAAAACAGAGTTGTCAATTTAAAGTAGTATGTCTCCAAAAGTGTGCTTTACATTTTAAATCTGTATTAGTTATAGGAAATCATTGCATGTTGTTATTAATTTATTCATGTCGATAGTCTTTGCGTCAAAAATGTATTACTTTAAATCTCCCACACCGAAACTCCTGATTTCCAAGCTTATCATACAGCATCGTAACGGCAAATCTTTAATTGTTCAATTTGGAAGTACAGATTTTAAAATTTATGCATACATCAACATTGAAAATACCCAAAGAAAATCTCGTGCACTTCCATAGAAGACGGGTGATATTGACATTCTGTGTTTTTTTGGAATTGTGCAATTGCTGCTGCTGTCGCTGCCAAACTACCCACCCAGCTCCAAATATCTATGGAAATGCTGACGGTGGTTCAATTAATGAATACAAAGCCCATTAAAGAAAAGTGTTACATTGGCCGTACGAATTTTTATGCAATTTCTGATGGCATTTTGTGATAACACCAACAATTTGAATAATTCCAAAATCAAATGGGCGCATAGAAATGCAAACAAAACTAACTCTGGCCGAGTGTTCATCTAAGCAAAGCAAAAAATTTTGTCATGTGTCGTCGTCAACGGTTGCCAATCCACAATATGAATATGAATGTTGGTATGAAGAGGGGTGATGGAACTGGAGCTGGGATTGGGGCTTGATCGCGAGATGTGGTCGGCTTAGACATTTTAAAGACTGACAGACCTGCGGACGAGACATGCGACATACAATGCTCAACTCCTATTTCTTGTCGTTAGAGGATTTCATGATTTCCAGTTTCTTCCCTGAACTGATTGACTGGGCAGTCATTCCCGTCCCGTCCCGATCAGTCAAGTTATGTTACAAAAATAAATTGGAGTATATAAATTTTTTTTAGCTATTTCTCAAAAGTGTGTGCGGCGACTACGTAAGTGGTTTATTTTGGAGGTGGTTGCTTTGTAAGCCAATAACTTCCTTATTATTGATTACACTGCTGCCAGAGAGCGCAAAAGAAAAAATTAAAAAGTTTAAAGATTTTAGCCATCATCGGCATCGTCATCATCATTGCGGTTTGGCTTTGGTCAACTCTCATTTCGCATCACATACATTGTGCCCATATGTCCATGTTAAGGGGCGCAGGGGGTCCTTATAAGTATATTCGGGTTGCTATCATGAAAACAAAGTGATTTTGCTGTCATCTTTCCCCCCTTTATTCGGTCACCAGTTGATGGAGCGATCGCACTCACTGGTCGTGCCTGGGTTTTTTCCAGGCTTTGGGTTTTATTTCTCATAGTGCGTTCGAATGTAATTTTTTTGATTTCCTATTATTATGCAATTTACAGTCAGTCAGTGCAGTCAGTATCTGCCATCGCGAGTCCATTGTCCACTGTTCACCACGCAACGCAACCAACCACTTGACAATATACGCACATTAATGGGATCTCTTTTGTTGCTTTGGTTTTTTTTTTGTGCTTTTTGTTTGGGTGTCGGCAGACCCATAGATAGTAAGATATTCATAAATCATAAATAATATGCATATTTGCACATTTAATAAATTTATTTACGGCAATAAGGAAATGTAAGCATAACTAGTGCAAATATTTTAGACAGAAATTATATAGATCTTGTTTAGAAAGGACCATTGAACTTAAATTTATTTCCAGTTATTTGTAGTATGGATCTATACAAATGCGCAAACATTTCCTTGAATTTTTTTTGTTGCATTTTGTGATGCTCTAAGATAATTTCAGTTAAGTAAGTCGGTCTACACTTACTTTGTTAGTAATATTTATAATATAGAATATGGTACTTTGTGTGTGAGCAAGAAAGATGGAAATAAGCTATCTATCATTCTGAAATTTGACATATAGGCGTTTCTTGGTGTTTGAATTGTGTTGAATATTGTAAACATCGGTTCAGATTTAGGTTCAGATTCCGGATGCTATATTTTGTCATATATATATGGCATATATGGCAAATTTTCAAAATTGGTTCCGTTATAGATGTATCTTCCGATTTGACCCTTTATGACTCCTAATGATTTATTTTACTCCTATTTTTCTGAAATTTGATATGTTGACCCTACCAAAATGTTTAAAAATAGGTTCAAATTCAGATATAATCCACATTGACATACACGCTGAAAAAAAAAATAGCTTCTGTAGTATATTGTTCTAAGCATATTCTGCTGGAAACGTACATATGTTTAGGGTACACTCCAAATATATAATATTTGACACTCACAAATATAATATGTTTGTGAGGATGTTGTTCTAAACAAAATTATGTTTTCATCCTAATATATTTTTTTTTTTTGAAATAATATTTCCAAAACAATGATTAATTTGTATTTAAGTATTTTGGCAATGTATTGATGCCTTAATTTAAAGGAAAGTTTTCAGTTTTTTTTAGAAATCTAAGGTTTAATTTTTTAGAAATTTTATGTTTGAAAAATTATATTAAAATGTAAATCGTATAATCTTGTGTAAAGACAAATAGCATTGATGGATTGACAATTATAAATTAAAAATTATAAATTAAAACAAAAGAAAATGCTGCTCACGACTTTTTTACCTGTAAAGTATAACACAAAATCTAGGAAAAAATAAAATTAAAAATTGCCAAAGTCAACAAAGTCTTAAAATTGTTTTAAATATAATGTATTTGGTAAATTCTTAAACAATATCTATGTTTGATTGTAAACACATATTTTATTAGTGACAGTAAGTTCGCAAATATATTTTGTTGTAATATATTAATATATGCGTTCCAAACAAAATTTCTTGATTTTCAAATAAAATATATTTGTTCAAAAATATATAATATTTAAAAATTTTGGTTCCAAGTATATTTTCCTTGAATTCAAACATATTAAAAATGGCAAATTTCCTCCGTGTATACGAGAGCGTTCTCAAAATTAGCCGATCTAACGAAAAAAACAATACAAATTTGAGAATTTTTTTCTGTATTTTTCAGCTAGCTCACGAACCTTCAACCATTTTGTGGATTTTTTTAACCATTTCTGTCGTGGACGCTTCAATTGGTCGAAAACTACGGTGTTCGTCTTGGCAACTCGTACGGTCCCGTTTAAACTCTGCCACCCAAAATTTTATAGTTGTTAACGAAGAAGCAGATCCCCTCAAAGTAAAGTTTTTTCGAACGGCCCGCCTGTTCATGTATCGATGTGACAAAAATAGAAGGAGTAATTGCAGAATTATGAAATTTGGTACCAAGCTGTATTTGGTCATAGTTAAGAAACATTTTTAATTTGGACACAATCGGACGGCGGGTCTCGTAACCCCATGCAAATTATTCCGGGACTATATTAATAAATTTAACATGTCATAATATTTCATATATATCAGTTGCGGTGCAAAATTTCGACGGGATATAGCGAGTCCTTTTGGTACCTCCCACACAAAGGGTTCAAAGTACTTTCATATAAATATATATAAAGAATACTCAAGAGCGGCGCTGGATTCCGACCAAAGTTTGTAAAGCGTGAGTAAAAGTGTGCACAAATTTGGGAGGAATTGTTTCAAAATCCCTCAACACAGCCCCTAGAAGATCTTGAAAAATGGCTTTTTGCTCCATATATCGTGCGACCCATCAAATTAAAGAGAATTTTGCGCAGATTTCAAATATAGTGAGAAAAAGTTGAAGACTCAATATTCTGTATGTTTCCGGTTTTGCGTAGTATTGTACTGTATTGAATTGTACAGGGTTTTCCAACAAGAGGTGTTATTTTGAATCACCCGGTATTTCGGTAGCTGTCACTTTTGAAGCTTTTATTCATTGACAAGTAGCAACTACGCCATTACTAAAAATGGAACGATACACGATCATCGAACGATACAAAACGATCGAACAAAAAAAAAAACGATACGAACGATACAAAATCATCTTGACTGATGAGGACCATTTCCACCTCGGTGACTACGTCAACAAACAAAATTGGCTCGGAAAACCCAAGAGTTATTGCTGAGAAGCCTCTCCATACTAAACGTGTGACTGTTTGGTGCTGTTTATAGTCCGGCGGGGTCATTGGACCTTACTTTTTCGAAAATGAGGTTGAATCAACAGTTACGGTGAATGGATTGCGCTATCGAGAGATGATTAATGATTTTTTATGGTCGGAGTTGGATGGTATTGATCTGGACAACGTTTACTTTCAACAAGACGGCGCTACGTGCCACACAAGCAACGAAACCATTGATTTGTTACCGGAAAAGTTTCCGGACCGTGTTATCTCTCGAGGAGGTGATCACAATTGGCCACCGAGATCTTGTGATTTAACCTTGCGACTTCTTCCTTTGGGGCCACGTGAAAGATAAGGTCTACGCCAACAGCCCAGCGTCGATTCAAGACCTCAAAGATAGAATTCGTGAGGCAATCGAGGACATAGGGCAGCCACTATGCCATTTGGTTATGGAAAATGTCATGAAAAGGATATGGCCCTGTAAGCGTGGTCGTGGTGCCCATTTGGCTCAAGTTGTTTTTCATTATTAACGGCATACCTTCCTCTTTATTATGAAGTAAACATCTGATCATTTATCTCAAAAAATGGCATTTTTCTTTGAATACCAAAATAACACCTCTTGTTGGAAAACTCTTTAGTTTAATGCATGAGGAGAGTTTCATTCGTTGACTTCTAAAATAATATTATCATCTTCGTCAAAAATGTCGATGTATATGTATCTTCGTTTAAAGGATACATGATATATTATACTTAGAATATCGTATAATTTTGTGACAGGCTTCCTCAGATAAACAACCTTAATTTAAATAAATGTTACCATGAATTAGTACTTTATGTATACTACTGGCATATAATATCATTGGAAGCGCATCAAATTAGTATCCTTGTTGCTATTAGGGAACTCCTTAAATGTATTACTGTTTTTTGTCACAAGAAGATTTTAGACCTAAAGCAATAGAACTTTTTCGTAATTTTGTGCACGAATAATTGAAACTTTTATATATTATTTTTTTATAGAGGATATGGCATTAATAATTTTTTGCGAACAAAATTAGATCTCTACGACATAATACATTATTTTTTTTTTTATTTTTCGACATAACATCATATTAAAAGGGATTTTTTAAATATTTTCTCAAAAATATTTTATAAATATAATTTTTTGTATTTTTAAGAATTATGTCAACTATCAGGCGCAAAAAAAATATGGGTTTGTTCTACAAGTTAAAGGAGAGGGCTTTTGGAATACCACCTAAACAAATTTTTAGACCTAAAGCAAAATTACTTTTTCGAAATTTTGTGCGCGAATAATTTGAACTTTTATATTTTATGTTTAAAGAGGGCATATCATAAATAATATCTTTACGATTTTTTTCCAATGCCATACAATATTTAATATTTTTTGATTTTTCGGCATAATATATTTCTTAACAATAATTTGTAAGTATGAATTTTTGTATTTTTTAAGAATCATCTATCTACACGTTAAGCGTGCATTTGTTTTGGAACACCACCACAAATAAATATGTATACATATATATTTTTTTAAGATTGTGCGCTTTTATTTTATGTTTTTATATTTTTTCATTTAAAAGTAACAGTAAATACATATATTGTTTTTTAAGAATACAATTTTAGGAATCTGTTCCAACTTATTTTTCTCATTCCTATTAAACTATCACATTTTTTTTTTCACTTTAACAAAAAATACGAATTTTCCAAAGCAATTTTGAATAGTACAAATGCAGTTTTCTGCCGACTTGGCATTTTTGTATTATTAGGAATTCGATTAGCTATCATATACAAAAAATTTGGTTTAATTTCCCTAATATACGAATTTTATACAGCTATTTTACAAAGTTTTTTCACTTTAACAAAAAATACGAATTTTCAAAAAGCAATTTTGAATAGTACAAAGCAGTTTTCTGCCGACTTGGCATTTTTGTATTATTAGGAATTCGATTAACTATCATATACAAAAAATTTGGTTTAATTTCCCTAATAAACGAATTTTATACAGCTATTTTACAAAGCTCATTTAAGGTAGTTTATTTTTTGGTCGATTTGCGTATACAACAATTGACATTGGCGCCCTCTCGCGGTGTCAAAAAGAGCTAAATAAAAAATAGTGTTATTTTTTATCTTAATTGGTTTGTTAATATATGATGAGTACAAACTTTACCATTATTTGAGCCAGTACATTATTATCGATTTTTGTCTATGGGACAGAGCACTGTGCACCCCTTCCTACTGAGTAAAAGAGTGGCAAAAAAAATACTTTGAGAGGGTCCGCTCCTTCGTTTACAACTATAAAATATCTAGCTTGGCTTTAAAGCTCAGAAAAGAACAAGCATTGTAGAACTGGAACAAATATCATTTGTGAAGCTTATCCACTCTGAATCTGTTATTTCCTGTTTTATCTTCTTTTAACTTGTTTATAACTTTTCACCATTAAGTCTCGGTCTTTAAATTATATCTTTTGTTCGTTAAAATTTAACCTTTGGAAAACAGATCCACTGACAATATTAAATGGTAGAATGTCAGCCAATATGAAGTCCATTATAGATTTGTCAATGCGCTGAGAATTTAGGTTGTCCTCGGGCCATTGCGACATTTTGTCCACCATGTATGTTGGAGTAGTTTATTTGTCCATTGGCAGATTTCTTGTTATTGACTGCTCAGACTCTGAAGATCTTTTAAACGTCATCGAAATATATTTTCTCCAAATGAGTTCTAAAATTGGTAACTAATAGCAGAGTTTAATTTTCGCATCCTTAACGGTTTTAAATGCATCCGATATATCCGCAAATGTAGTTTGCATTTTACACATAAATGACACCAACTTAAAATTCTATGAAAATTTTATGTTGATAGATATACAATAATTTAGTTTAGTTTTTAAAGTAGTTTTTTGCTGGCACGAAAAAAACATACAAAATAGAAAAAAATCGCAAAAAAATTGTTTGTTCCATTTTTTTAAAGGCTACAATCCTAACGAATAAAACAATGCCTATTTGCAAAGAGTCTGCGGATAAATGTATAATAAATTATGACCCATATTATAAAAATACGGAAATTCACGGAAATTTTTCTCTATTTTTTTATGTGTTTTTTTTTCGTGTCTAGTTTTGAAAAAAAAAAAATCAAATTTTTCTAATTAATTTAACTACTAAACTTCTGTTTCTACGTGAAAGTGTCTTTGTAGTCCTCATAATTTCCTTTAATTTAAAGTGCAATCCGGCTTTATCGAGCATATACTTCTAAAAATATCGAGCCATAGCCGCAAAAAAGACGTAAGCGCACTCACAAAAATTTAGAGGAGAAGGTTTCTGTTGCGATAATTTTTTTGAAATGCATATGTAATGCATACATCTGTTTATATAACTGTGAAATTTAGTATAACGGAACATTTTACAGCTATAAATTTCGGAAACATGATGTCATTTTTCATAAGTAACAATGTCCCTTAAAAAAATTAAAAGTAAATCATGGTGGGGCTTACGATATTGTCCAAATATTAAAGGCACCTTCGAAGAAAAAAGGAATTTTAAGTAAAATGTTTTTTAAAAAAAATGTAAAGCCCTATGGAAATATAAATATATCAGACTATCAAACAAAAATTAGGATTTTTATACCACCGTGAAATAAATCACCAACTACCTCTTCTCTTAGAGCATTAACAAAAAATAAAACTAATTTGCATCACTCTTTCGATTTATGATGTTTGTTTTGTGCAAACATGCCATGTTCGTGTCTTAAGTCTTTTGTTTTCTACAATGAATTAATAAACAGTTTATACACCTCCTCAGCCCACCTTGGAGGAGATTATCACATAAAAATCACATGCATTCAAATTAATTACCATTATTTTTTGTACCGATTTTTATTGTCCAATTGATGGAATTGCTTGTTTTTTTCTCTCTCTCTCTCTAAAGTTGTAGATATGCAGTGTCTGTTTTGTTTTGATCTTTAATAAACTGCCAAATTACAATGTCATATTAAAAAATTGTCATTATGCCATTATGGCATGTTGATGTAACCAAAATGCAACAAAGCGTGTTCGGACATGTGTTGCATGTCCGCAAGACGCTGATATGGACCACTTGCGAGAAGCAGAAGTGAGCAAAAAAAAAACCGCAGCCAATGCATCAACACTTCGTATATTCGTATGTTTATTTTGTCGGACAGCTTCCAGATGCAGGGAAAAGAGCAAAAATAACAACAACAACAACGACAACCATCAAACAACCAACTACATACCTTCAGTGAAGTTTATGCACACCAGTGATGGTGATTGGTTTCATGGGCCACCTGCATGCCACCACATATGAGTATGTGGAAGTATGACATCCCCAGTCTCGGCATATCCAACATCCAACCATCTGCGGTATACATACGAGTATACTTGTATATGATAGAGAAAGGGAGGTGGGCGGTATTTGTTTGTGAAACGATGCGATGCGGTAGTCGCGTGGCATTGCTCTTGGCCATCAACAAGTGTGTGGCGGTTTTGCATAGTCGCTCGGATTAGGTGACCAAATAATCATAAAAACCGGAAAGGATTTCCATCAAAGCGCCACACTGTGGGGGGGAAATTATTACTGAAGAAATTAAATACGTTTGTCATTTATTAAACCAAAAACGATTTTAATTATCAGATTTTTTTTTGTTAGAGATATTGTTGAGCTTTCCTTTGAAATTTGGGTTTTCCCTATGACGAGGCTACAGGGCCTCAATATTACGCTCCAGTATATCGTAGAATGACCAATTACCAAACATTAGCTCGTTAAAAAAACTTCTAAAAATTTCATTGCTATTGGCTGACTGGTTAAGAAACGGAGATTTATTTATATTTTCCCGAATATCCCCAATTGTGATCTGTCTGTAGGGTGTATGATGCTCAACTTGTAAACTTATTTTCAACAATAACTCTATAAGCATCACTTAAAGTTTCCATCAAATTGCCATCTCATTTTTAAGACGAAAGATTTATTTCTATATTTTCAAATTCCCTCCACTGTATTTCATTTAGTTGTTATGCTGCCCTGTCTGTCTTTACATGGAGTCACTTTGGCTAAAACTATTATATAATAATTGTGGTAAACTAAACTAAAACGCTTGCAATACCTCGCAAATTGCTCACCGCGACGACTACTGGTTTTAATTGGCCATGTTGTTGGTCAACTAGATGGATGCACATACTCCGAGACTCCTAGGCTCGAGCGAAGGAGGTGTGTGTGTGCCATGTTTACAAGTGGGAGAGCGCAATGGAAAAAACAAAATTTAATCACATTTTTTTTTGGTTTTACGTTGCGTAGTGAAGGGCGTTTATACAGACGACTGCTCGTATATCGTAAGAGTATAGCTCGTGCTGCGCTAGTTTGATCTTGTAAGTGTAAGTGGTGGTGGTCTTTGATATTGAATTGGTCAGGATACTGAACTCTGTGAAATGTTATCTCCAATATATCGGAGACTTGTTTTTTTACATTTTTGCATTACTTCCCGATGTATAGGGGAAATAAGTGTTTTAATTGAATACATAAAATTTGCAAATGTAGTACAATATTTTCTTTTTTTAGATGAAATTTAATTTGTAATTCATTGTTATTAAATTAACAAAAGATATTGGAAAATATTTGAAATATTTTATGTTTTTAAATAATGCAAAAATTAATTGTTTTTTCGAAATTTTCCCTATATAAACACAAAATTTCAGCGAAATTTTCTATAAATGCAAAATTTCAGCGAAATTTTCTATAAATATTAAATATCAGCGAAATTTTCTATAAATATAAAATTTCAGCGAAATTTTCTATAAATACAAAATTTCAGCGAAATTTTCTATAAATACTAAATTTCAGCGAAATTTTCTATAAATACAAAATTTCAGCGAAATTTTCTATAAATATAAAATTTCAGCGAAATTTTCTATAAATATAAAATTTCAGCGAAATTTTCTATAAATATAAAATTTCAGCGAAATTTTCTATAAATATAAAATTTCAGCGAAATTTTCTATAATATTTATAGAAAATTTCGCTGAAATTTTATATTTATAGAAAATTTCGCTGAAATTTTATATTTATAGAAAATTTCGCTGAAATTTTATATTTATAGAAAATTTCGCTGAAATTTTATATTTATAGAAAATTTCGCTGAAATTTTGTATTTATAGAAAATTTCGCTGAAATTTAGTATTTATAGAAAATTTCGCTGAAATTTTGTATTTATAGAAAATTTCGCTGAAATTTTATATTTATAGAAAATTTCGCTGATATTTAATATTTATAGAAAATTTCGCTGAAATTTTGCATTTATAGAAAATTTCGCTGAAATTTTGTGTTTATATAGGGAAAATTTCGAAAAAACAATTAATTTTTGCATTATTTAAAAACATAAAATATTTCAAATATTTTCCAATATCTTTTGTTAATTTAATAACAATGAATTACAAATTAAATTTCATCTAAAAAAAGAAAATATTGTACTACATTTGCAAATTTTATGTATTCAATTAAAACATTCAATTAAAACACAAAATTTCAGCGAAATTTTCTATAAATATAAAATTTCAGCGAAATTTTCTATAAATATAAAATGTCAGCGATATTTTGTTTAAATATAAAATTTCAGCGATATTTTCTATAAATATAAAATGTCAGCGAAATTTTCTATAAATATAAAATTTCAGCGAAATTTTCTATAAATATAAAATGTCAGCGAAATTTTCTATAAATATAAAATTTCAGCGAAATTTTCTATAAATATAAAATTTCAGTGAAATTTTCTATAAATATAAAATTTCAGTGAAATTTTCTATAAATATAAAATTTCAGTGAAATTTTCTATAAATATAAAATTTCAGTGAAATTTTCTATAAATATAAAATTTCAGTGAAATTTTCTATAAATATAAAATTTCAGTGAAATTTTCTATAAATATAAAATTTCAGTGAAATTTTCTATAAATATAAAATTTCAGTGAAATTTTCTATAAATATAAAATTTCAGTGAAATTTTCTATAAATATAAAATTTCAGTGAAATTTTCTATAAATATAAAATTTCAGTGAAATTTTCTATAAATATAAAATTTCAGTGAAATTTTCTATAAATATAAAATTTCAGTGAAATTTTCTATAAATATAAAATTTCAGTGAAATTTTCTATAAATATAAAATTTCAGTGAAATTTTCTATAAATATAAAATTTCAGTGAAATTTTCTATAAATATAAAATTTCAGTGAAATTTTCTATAAATATAAAATTTCAGCGAAATTTTCTATAAATATAAAATTTCAGCAAAATTTTCTATAAATATAAAATTTCAGCGAAATTTTCTATAAATATAAAATTTCAGCGAAATTCTCTATAAATTACACTACATTTTGAAACAATTATATTAAATTTGCCCTACTTATCAATATTGTGCCCTTTGGGGTATATTTCCTTTGTGAGATTATGTGCCATTATGGCGTTTGTGTCTTAAGTCTTTTGTTTTACATTGCAATGAAACCCGTTAAGCTGTTATGTGTAATCTTATCTGTGTTCAGATCTTCTTGGCGCTAAATGTGTGAACATATTATTTTTTGTTTTACAATCGTTTAGACTTCTTCGTTTGGTATTTGTAATGCGTTTTATAGTCCCCTAAACAGTATTGTCATGCCAAACGTGATTATGTCACAAATCCATGATTGATGTCAGTTTGACGTTTTCATACCCTATACACAGTTATATGTGGCTTAAGGTAACAATTTGTATAAAACAGGTAAGGAAGGGCTAAAGTACCATACACCACCCTATAAGCGTAGAATAAAAAGAAATATTTTCAAGTTTTACCAATGTTATTTGCCTACTGACAATGATCTGTATAAAAATTTCTATTTCATAGCCCTTTGATGCAATATAGGATATAGGTTTATACGAGGGCTATATCTATGTCACGGCTGACTTTCTTCCAATTTGACGAATTTTATTTTTGGTCATTTTGTCAAATTTTATAAAAATTTATCGAGAAATTTTATAGCACTCATATGCAAATAGGGATAGCAATAATATATAGTGAATTCCACGACAAGTCGCCGTCTTCACAAAAATTCGGTTTTAACTGTTCCCATATTTTTATATTTTTACTACCCGTTTCTGCAGCGCTTTGTGGAATATTTTGAAAATTTTCCGAAAAATCGTTCAGAAGTTATCGATATTTAAAAAAATTTTAAGGTATCAATCACTCTGCGTATCAGGTTTTTGGTCATAACTTCTTAAGTTATCTTTTCCTAAATGTTGGTATTCTTCAGTACTTTTCAGAAAAATATTTACATTTTGTTGTGTGCGATTTTAAAGTTTTATAATTGAAATGTTATTTTTTTAATTGTTTGTACTCTTTGATTTTCGCGAATTTTTTAAATTTTAATCTTCTTTAAATTCTCTAACATATAATGTTTGGATGGAAGTAGGCCTAAAATTATTTTTATTTTTTTTAAACGTTTTTAAAAAGAATTTCCATGCTAACCATTGTGCTTGTGGCTTGAAGCCGTCGGAAAAGATGTCCCACGTTAAAGAAAAAAATAAAGGAGACACTTCAGGAAGTATTTCATTCAATACTTTCACCACCCCCGCTGATCCTCTTACCCCTGATAATCTCCCTACAACACAAACTATATATCGAAAGTAGCAGAAGTCAAAAAGATTCCTCGTAAAAAATCACTATAATACGCTTATATGTATAAGGGAAATAAGTGTTTTAATTGAATACATAAAGTTTGTAAATGTAGTACAATCTTTTCTTTTTTAGATGAAATTTAATTTGTAATTCATTGTCATTCAATTTACAAATAATATTGGAAAATATTTAAAACAGTTTAAGTTTTTAAAAAATGCAAAAATGCATTTTTTTCGAAGTTTTCCCTATATAAATAAAAAATTTCAGCAAAATTTTTTATAAATTCTTTCTACGAAATTTTCTATAAATACAAAATTTCTAGGATATTTTATAAAAATATAAAAATTTCTAGGAAATTTTCTATAAATATAAAATTTCTAGGAAATTTTTCAATAAATATAAAATTTCTAGGAAATCCTATTATCCTATTATTATTAATATTATAAAATCGTTTGTTTGTCTGTTTGTTTGTTTGTTTGTTCCAGCATTACGCCTAAACGGCTGAACCGATTTTCTTGAAACTTGGTGGACAGATAGACCAATGCCTGGGAAGTGCCATAGGCTACTTTGATTTTCGATTTTCCGGCAAGTGATTTTCGACCTCTTGGACACAGAGGCTCCTGTTAAAGCTAGAGAGCTGAAATTTTGCACACACATAGACTGGAGTGTTGTATAAACTACGGACTACTCGCTTAATCATATTTCGGCCAGTGGTCAGTTGTAGCGCTATCAAAAACTTGCGTTTTGTTTTTGCGTTTCGGAATCCTCTTATAAGATAAAAAGTTAAAACTTTGTATATATGAAGTACTATAAACCGCAAATATATGCGCGAAAAATTATTTTGAATTATCTGAATGTGGTCAGTTTAACTGTGACCCGAACAATTTTCATTATTTCTCTGATTTTAAAAGTTCCTTAAGAGCCAATAATTTACAAATTTATATGTACAGACTGATCTCAATGGAGATGCGAAAACAACAATTCGATGTTCAGTCTGAGGTCAAACCGGACATAAAACCGCGTCTTAAAATTTTTAAAGCCTTTTCAAAATATATCTCTCACCAATTAATGTGGTAAGATATAGTACATATATAACGTTGTTAATTCGGTCAAATCTCAGACTGTGACCAGTGTAGCAGTGACCAATGCAATTTCCACCCTTTCTGTACTTTAAAGGGTCCAAAATGGCAATGTTAATACTAATTCAAGCGACTATTGGCCGCTTGACCGTCGCGGCTCATATAACAGGTAGAAAGCTAGAAACTCCGGTGTGGTATAGCCTACGGACTATTAACATAGTTGTTTTTTGGCCAGTGGTCAACTCTCGCGCTTAAATTATACAAAGATAAAATAATATGTAGTATACACAGGAAAAAAACAATTTTGAATTCTAAGATTGTTGTCAGTAGTGACCAAACAAATTTTCATTCTTCCACTACATTTCAAAATTCTTTAAGATTTTTTCATTCTTCCAATAAAAATCCCATAAAGATCTGTGGAGCTGCACATATATGTGCATAAAACGATCTTCAAGGAAATGCGTCGTGCGTCGTGCGGCCTGAGGACAAGATGTACACAAAAACGGAGACATAATGTTTAAAAGTCTTTTCGAAATATATCGCTCGCTATATACACCGGTAATATTTTAACAAAAATGTATACGAGTATATCGAAATTTGAAAAACACATAGCATATTATGCATTTGTTTCTCAGCAACTTATTTGGTGACCTCTTGACCACTGACCCCATAAAAGTATTAATTTGAAAGTTTGCACACATCTCGTACATTTGAGGTTGTGCTTTCATATTTACAGAATTTTTTACTGTTGTCAGTGAATTTGTTTGAGTTTTTGAGAGCATCTGGAGTTTGATAGACTTTCAAGTAGAATGATCCTGGATGTTAAACAAATTTTTAATGATTCAAAATCAAAAATAATACAAATGTTTGGATCACTGTTTTCAAAGGCAACCCGGGCATCGCCGGGTATTTAAATGCTAGTTTTCTATAAATATAAAATTTCAGCGAAATTTTCTATAAATATAAAATTTCTACAAATTTTGCTATAATTTTTCTACGAAATTTTTTATAAATATAATTTTTTTTTTTTTCAATAAATACAAAATTGTTTATAAATAGATAATCTACAAAATTTTGCTACAAATACAAAATTTCTAAGAAATTTTCGATAAATTTCTATTCCCTGTAGAATTTGTAAAATATATCTATAAACGAAAATATCTAACAAATATTCTCTAAATACAAAATTGAAAGATTCCTATGATTAAATACACGGAATTGACAGTATAGGTTCGATTCTACTACTAAAGGGTAGTATAATCCTATACTCGGTTTGGCGAAATTGGAGACCAATTTTTTTAATGGGCGTCCAAAGTTTCTGAAAATCAATGGGCCCATCAAAAAAGGTGTCATCAGCTTTTGTCCAACAACCAATTCAGACTTGGTGATACCGCTTAACTGTATTTGGCAATTATGTAGCTAAGAATATGCTGAACAAAAATACATACTTAACATTTTATGCGAAAAAAAGTGTTCTTTCCTTCTTTTTAAAAAAAATTAAGGAAAAAATATATTTTTTTAATTTTTTCAGCATAACTTTCAGGGACTCGTAATTTTTCTCTAACAATCTTTAGCAGAATTGTAGCCAACGCAAATCTGAACAACTTTGGTCGGAGCAATAACGATACCAGCAAAGAGCGTTTTTTTACGGTATCACCAAGTCTGAATTAATTGGAGGACAAAAGCTGATGACACCTTTTTCGAGGGGCCCACTGATTTTCAGATACTTTTGAAGCCCATAAAAAAAGTGGTCACCAATTTCGCCAAACCGAGTACGTGGTTATACTACCCTTTGGTAGAAGAATTGAACCTATATTGTCAAGTCCGTGTATTTTTCAAAAAATCTTCATTTTTTGCATAATGTGATGAGGCTTTGTTTACGGCAACGAGAAACTAATACTAATACTAAATATGAATTATTTAGTTTTTGTGGTTAATTTTCGCTTATCTTACTAACCAAATACACCACGCAACCAAAATACACCACACCTCCATCAAAATTCAAATATAACGATTATTTTTTCGCTCCCGATTGGAAAACTAAACTTGTGCGCATGTGTGCCATCTTAAGTTGAAACTTGAACTTAAATGTAAAACTTTCTTTGGCCAAAAAGCTGCTGAACGTGATAATGATGTTTTGACAAAAGCTTTTTTTCTCACTTGTAAGCCATAAACTTTCACTGTCATTACCGAAACCGCAAGAAACCACCGCAAGACTGTTATACTCACATACAAAGTGACACATAGATGGCAGTAGAGAGGCAGCTGAGCTGAAAGCGACACGTGTTAATTCAACTTTAAGTAGGCAGTCGCAAGTTGCGCGTAAATAACAATGAATGAATGAGTGAATGAATTCCCATTGTTAGCATCAAACACTTACTAAGTAAGTAAGTAATAGAGTAATTACTATTGGCAAATAAGCTATGTGAATGTTTAGTTTGCTTTCTTCCTCCCTCTCATTCTCTCTTTTACTATCTGTGTATAGTAAGTGTATTCAAATTTATTTAAAAATTTATCCATGAATGGTGGTTGGCGGTTACATTGGACTGAAGTAAAGTGTTTGCGATGCTTGGATCTTGGGATGGTGGGATGTTGGGGTATCCATAATTATTTTGTGTGTGCAGCTACTGCTGTTGACGTTGCATCCATTGTTGTTTTTTTTTTGTAGTGCTACTCCGTCTCTCTGAGGAAGTCATAAAACTGTTATATGTTGCAATAAATTTGTTTCAATCACACATTTCTATGTATGTACGTTCATATGTATATCTAACTAACTATAATTTTGTTCGTAAAAAACACAATATTTCCAACAATGCCATTGAAGCTACTCACTCGGCAGCAAGATGTTGTACGTCATATGGAAGCTAATCGAAGTGGAGAGTTCAACATGAGGCATGGATTAGATACGTGTGGCCGTACCTCTGCCATTCATTTCGACAATTGTCTGTCTCCCCTCCACTCGCCCACCCTCCTATCTATCCGACTACATACATGCATAGACGGACACCGTCAAACATTCGAGCGTCATGCCATCATTATGGACAATAATGTGAAACAGACAATGGAGAATATTCAATTTGTAAATTTACTTTTAATGGATTGCTCGATAATAAAATGGCTGTTACGAGATTTGTGTAATAATGATAATTTTATTGAGAGGAAAATTATTTAACACATTTGAGTAAAGTGTTTTTTTATTGTTGCTGTATGGAATGCCCGATATTAAAGACTTTTATTTGTTTATTTATACGATGTATGTTCTAATTTTACGGTCCAGCGAAATGCCGGGTGGCAAGACCTCTGAACCCACGACCACCAAACTCATTGGCGAGCATGCTACCAACTCAACTATTGGGGCGTTCTGTTCTAATGACTTTTATTCAAATGTAATTATTCTGGTGAATAAATCGGTGTGAATAACATAATTATTTGAAATAGTCCTTGGGGGATCTTATAATATTAAGGGATATGTAATTTCGAACTTATGGAAATCTCCTGTATTTTCAACTGTTCAGGGGAAAAATATCAATTTTACTTAAAATTCAAAATATTCAATTACATATTTGTAAATATTAAAAACACATTTGTCCTTGTTTTTATTATTAGTAATAACCTACCCCACGCTGTACTAATACCCTAAGTAGTTTGTTTTGCGGCATATGTTTGCACACTTAAAAAAAGTGTCCTAATGTTAATGAAAATGTCATTGATTTGGTGCCAAAGATAACAATATGCAACAATTTTTTTTTGTTTCCGAGACCTAAAAGCCTTGTTTGTAGATTAAGGCATACTATGTATTTTATGAAAGCAAGCAAAAAAAATTTATGATAAAGTTTTCTTAAAATTTGTTTTTTTAAATTCCAATTTTCATAGTTTGTACCCTTAGTATTTGGAACATATTTTGCTTGCTGTCATGTCATTTTTTTTAAGTATTGATTGGCATTTCATCATAGAAAGACTTACGCCCGAACAACGTTTAAAAATCGTTCAACTTTATTACGAAAATTCACGTTCTGTGAGGAATGTGTTTCGTGCATTTCGCTCAACTTATGGTCAACATAATCGGCCAAATGTATCCACAATCGGGAGAATTGTGCGCAAATTTAAGCAAACCGGGTCTGTATGTGATGTGAAAACACCTGTTCATGCTCATCCAGTTCGTTTGGTGCGGCTTATGGGCCGACGACGTCATCGGGCCATACTTCTTCGAAATGAGGGCGGTCAGGCAGTTACTGTGAATGGTGTTCGCTATCGTGAGATTATAACGAACTTTTTATTGCCAGAATTGGAAGATATGGATGTGGACAATATGTGGTTTCAACAGGACGGTGCCACTTGCCACATAGCTAACGAAACAATGGCTCTTTTGCGCAACCAATTCAATAGCCGTGTTATCTCACGTCGTGGCGATGTCAATTGGCCGCCAAGATCATGTGATTTGACGCCGTTGGACTTTATTCAAAATCAACATCGGCCCTTAAAATGTAACCTCCCTTTACCATATGGGCTAACTGGACTGAAGCCCGGGGCGCCAGGTTCACGAGGGGCTCAAAATTTCTGAGAATACCTTAAATATATTTTAAATAAATATTTTGCAAAAATCTCTGTTTCGTACGTGTGTATTGGGTCAGAATATTTAATATCGACATATGCAGTTTATTTTTGGCTAAAATGTTTATAATCAGTTACAAATAGGTAAAATAAGATTTCGCTATAAATTTTTTTGAAAACAATTTGTGGGCATTTTAATTTTTGAAAAAATTGTTTTTGTGTTTTACGAAATTTCTATTTGCTCTCAATCTGCTGAACCGATTTTTGCAAAGTTTACTTTGGTGTAAAGAGGACACGCCATGTGCCATTTTTTGGTAAATTTTTTCAACATTTTTTTTATTTTTTTTTTGGGAAACCGATTTTTCCAATGTTCATTTTGTTTTAAAGAGGACACAATCCACCATTTTTTGTAAATTTTTTTTTGATTTTTTTTGGGATTTTTTTTTAAAAAACTTTTTACGAAAGTTTTTTTTGGAAAAAACCTTTGTAGAAAAAATTGCTCCCCTTGGATTTTCCTCAAATATTCGTCGAACTTTCGCAAATCCAGAATAGTAAAAAATTTTTGTGAGACTCAATATTTGTAAAAGTTATGGACGAAATACCAAGACTTGTCTGACAATTTTCGTCTGTTTTTGCAAACCACTTCACAGTGGTACGAATTAAAAAAGGGGAAATATTTCGACCGTTTCTTAACCAAACAACAAACTGCGACAAAACTTAACATTGTAGATGAAGAGGTGTTACAGAAGTTATGTTTTATATTTGGGCCCCCTATGTCAGACAGGGGCGAAGCTAGAGGGCCTCAAAGTCGGCCACATCGGGTGAAGAAAATGTTCAAGCGCGTGTAACTCGTGTTTCACTTCCGACAAATAAAAAAAAATAGTTTTGCGAGTGTTCTACTAACTGGGGTCTTCAAATAAACTGTTTACACCTAAGAAATATCTCGTATAGTTACCGAGATATCTACAATTAAAAATTGAATTTTTAGTTTTTTCCCTTACCGTGAGCTAGTATTTTGTAACTATCGGAGTACAATATGCACCGATTTCATCCGTATCAACATGTCTGGATGGGCAATAAAATTTCCGATATGACGAAAAACCATTGGTTCGTTATAGAAATAGTTATGACCACTTTTTCAAAAAAAGCTTTAATACTAATTTTTTTTAAAAAAAATTTTGCGAAATATGTCGCTTTGTATCCTCTTTAAAACAAAGTAAACTTTCCAAAAATCGGTTCTGCCGTTCGAGAGCAATTACTAATTTCGTCAAACACAAAAACTCATTTTTTTAATTCTTTCAAAAGTTAAAATGCCCAAAAATTTTTTAAAAAAATATTTAGAAAAAAAAAAATTATATCGAGATCTTATTTTACCTATTAGTAACTGCTTATAAACATTTTAGCCAAAAAATAAACTACATTGGTCAATATTAAATATTCTGAATTATTAAATACACTAAATATTCAAATTAAAAAATTTCATCGAAATCTAAAAAGTCATAAATGTCCAGAGTTAAAATACATTGTCGGCTCCGTGACTAAAATCAATATTATTATACCTTTTCTTATCCATATTTAAATTTAGAAATGTTTGCAAAGTATTGTACGCTAACAAATATTTATTTCATTTTGCAATATAATTGGTGTCTTCGAGAAATTGCAAAATCATGAATTCACAGTATTTTTTTAACATTGCACTTCATATTTCCTCAAATGGACTGCCTTACTACACCAACCCTCTTATACATTTAAAATTCTATTATTTGCCTTTGAGTATTTAGCATGCAATGAATGCTATTGTATGTTTCTTGTAATAATTGTATAATTTATTTGCAATTTGTTAGTTTAGCGCAGTAATTTTCTTAACAAGTCTGCGGTTTTGGAAGTGTCTTTTTCTATTGTTATTAGTAGTGGTTGAGGTTTCTTGGCGTTTTTCCATTCAGCGCCATCTCGCTACCGTCGTCATCATCATTAGCATAATGATCAACGGCCATAATTATCATCGCCATCGTCGCCGTCATCATCATCATCGTCGCCATCATCATTATCATCCAGTCATTTTAGTTACCAATCAACGCATTTTCCATTATCGTCCAAGAGAAACGCCCTCGTTGCCAAGTGCTGAGGTAAAAAATTATCATTTTTGCATTTGTATTTTTTTAATTTTTGGTGGGGGCAGATAAGCTTTTTTTACTTTTTTATGAGTGTCTTGGAGTTTAAATTTTTGTGTGGTTGAGGAATTTTTATTTGCATTTTTCCAAAGTGAGTTTGTACTATGTAAATATTAGTAACCGGTATAAATGAAGGAAATTTTGTAAGTATTGAAATTGGTCTTCATGATTTATGGTTTTTTTTTTGGCGGTAACATTTGTATATTTCACACTTAGTTAGTTATTTGTATAATTGGTTTTACGTGAAATGCATTTTTGGCATTTTTGCAGATTTAGCAATTTGCCGACTCACGAAGCAAAAATAATGTTCAGAGGTATATCAGAACATGTATTTATTTATTTATAAGAAATACAACACAAAGTAAATTTATATTCTATTTTTTTACGGTCCATGGAAAAGTCGAGTTACAAGACCATATGGCGGGATTTTTTCAGCGACATACCTAAGGCTCTTGTGGGAATCGAACCCATGACCCCCAAATTCATAGGAGACCACTCTACCAACTCACCTACTGGGGAGCTCGATATCAGAAAATTTTTTCGAAACTAAAAAAATTAAAACCAAAGAAAAATATTTATAGGGAATATATAGAAATCTACAATTCGTATTCCGGCAGATGCAAATTTGTTTGTTGAATCAGAACATTAATGACTTCAATATCATTGCATACAAACATTTTACAATTTATATGTATACTTGTATTGCTGTTGCAGTGCTTAGAAGAAAATGTTTACCACAAAATAGGCATTTTGGTAAACCTACACAAACCATAGGTTGGCCTACACAAAACGTAAAATTGATGCGAAAATTATTTCCTTCAGTCATCAAAATGTCTTCATATTCTGTATTTTAGACTATTTTTCCATTGACTATTATTTAAAAAACACAAAGAAAAATTCTCAACGTTTCGTGATCTTCCACATAAAATAAAAAATTGCATATTATATTTCTCACAAAGTGCGAATTTCGTCTGAAAATTTCTTACTGGTTCTTATTTTTGGCTATATAAATTTCTATAGTCCTAAATGCACAATCTACCTGTCTAAAATTGTTTATTCAAGCCTCCAACAACTCCACACCTTTAAAATCACATTACATATGTAGTCCCCTCAAAACCAATTTTTAATAGCAATCTAATTTGTAAAATGTTTGTTGATGTCGCATACTAATAAAACCTGAATATATGTTTTGTTTCTATAGTGTTAAATTTTTCCACAGAAAAATTATTTAGCAAATATTTTCTTAACTCAACATCAGAGCCATGTATAAGGGTTTAGTAATTTGTATGCAATGTAATTCCATTTTTCTTGACGTAATAAAAAAGTAAATGAATGTTTTTTTTCTGTGAACAAATGTAATAATAATTAAATGACACCTCTATCTAAATCCGTAATTTTCAGTGTAAGTTTGTCAGTGTAGTTTTTTTGAGAGATTCCCACGATATTATAAACATGCTTTCGCTTTTGCGTGAAAAATTGGCATATTCATACATAAATTAGTTAATTTTGAAAAAGTTTTGTTTTGTCATGAAACCGGAAACGGGAAGAAATCTGACATATAGCAGATGATTTGTCCAGTGCCCTCTTATCGAGTTTGTTTCTTAAGTCTTTTGATTAGTGCTGAGATTGAGGTGAGACAATTTACAAAGAAAATTTTAAATACTAAATGTAATAAGTGTTTTCCAACATGAGGTGTTATTTTGAATCACCCGGTATTTCGGTAGCTGTCACTTTTGAAGCTTTTATTCTTTGACATTTGACAAGTAGAAACTATGCCATTACTAACCAGTAAGGAAAGGCAGAAAGTCGGGCGGGGCCGACTATATAATACCCTACACCTCCCTAACAATGCGATAAAGGTCATTGCGATAATAATTTGGAATAATTGGTAAGTAGGCAGGAACATATTATATAATTCTGAGCCGATAATCGATAAATTAAGCAATATTCGTTCCTAAATTGCGAAACATCTTTCCGGAAAATATTAATGATCGGAAGTAAAGTACAACTTCTATAGCTTCAAATCAGGAGGAGCATTTACTATATGGAGGTTATATATAAATCTGAACGGATTTTCCTTGAATACTGATTCATGTAAATAGAAACTTCTTTCTGTCAAATTTCGTACCGGATACCGGATATAAACTACAGTCTCTACAGCACTTACATGTCAAATCGGTGGAAATATATATATGGGGGCTATATCTAAATCTGAACCGATTTTCTCTGAATTTGGAAGTATCCCTTCATATAATAAGAAACCTCTTTGTGTAGATTTGAATCGGGGGTAACATATATATGGGGGCTATATCTAAATCTGAACCGATTTCCCTCAAATTTGGCAGTATTAATTCATGTAATAAGAAACCTCTTTCTGCCGAATTTCGTACTGATCGGATTAAAAATACACGTTTTACAGCGCTTACATGTAAAATCGGGGTAACATATATATGGGGGCTATATCTAAATCTGAACCGATTTTCTCCGAATTTGGCAGTATTCCTTCATGTAATAAGAAACCTCTTTCTGCCGAATTTCACACTGATCGGATATAAAATAACATTTTTATAGCGCTTATATGTCAAATCGGGGGTAATGTATATATTGGGGGCTATATCTAAATCTGAACCGATTTCTTCCAAATTTAACAGAGTTCATTCATGTAATAAGAAACCTTTTCCTGCCGAATTTCATACTGATCGGATATAAAATAAAGTTTTTACAGCGCTTACATGTCAAATCGGGGCTAACATATATATGGGGGCTATATCTAAATCTGAACCGATTTTAACCAAATTCAATAGGGATCGTCCTTGGGCCAAACAAAAGTTATGTGTAAAGTTTCGGCGAGATCGGACCATAATTGCGACCTGTACTTTGATTACAAAAATACGTGCACAGACGGACAGACAGACAGACGGACAGAGCTAAATCGACTCAGAAAGTGATTCTAAGTCGATCGGTATAATAAACGATGGGTCTATTTTTTCTCCTTTTGGGTGTTACAAACAAATGCACAAAGTTATAATACTCTGTACCACAGTGTGGTGTAGGGTATAAAAATGGAATGATACACGATCATCGAACGATCGAACAAAAAAACGATACGAACGATACAAAATCATCTTGACTGATGAGGCCCATTTCCACCTCGGTGGCTACATCAACAAGCTAAATTGTCGCATCAGGGGCTTGGAAAACCCAAGAGTTATTGTTGAGAAGCCTCTCCATCCTCAACGTGTGACTGTTTGGTGCGGTTTATGGTCGGAGTTGGATGGTATTGATCTGGACAACGTTTACTTTCAACAAGACGGCGCTACGTGCCACACAAGCAACGAAACCATTGTTCTGTTACGGGAAAAGTTTCCGGACCGTGTTATCTCTCGAAGAGGTGATCACAATTGGCCACCGAGATCTTGTGATTTAACACCTTGCGACTTCTTCCTTTCTGGCCACGTGAAAGATAAGGTCTACGCCAACAGCCCAGTGTCGATTCAAGACCTCAAAGATAGAATTCGTGAGGCTATCGAGGACATAGGGCAGCCACTTTGCGATTTGATTTTGGAAAATTTCATGAAAAGGATATGGTCCTTTAAGCGTGATTGTGGAGGCCATTTGGCTGATGTTGTTTTTCATTATTAACGGTATACATTCCTCTTTATTATGAAATAAACATCCGATCATTTATCTTTAAAAATTACATTTTTCTTTGAATACCAAAATAACACCTCTTGTTGGAAAACCCTTTACTTATCAGATTCATAGTTTTATCGATATCAATACGAAAAAATTTGCATAATAGATTAAATCTGTGCAATCCACATAATGGGACTGGGAGTGCTATGCTCTCGCAGTACCTACCGGTACAGCGAATGTGTGCGTAATTGCCAGATTCTTTGAGTAACTCACAAAATAGATCATATACGACCAGTGTTAGATTAATTTTACTTTGCTTTACACTTTTCTAGGTTTTTCCGTAGATAACACTTTGCAACAAAATTTTTGTCGAATGGATGTGCATAATCCAAAAAAAAATATTAAAAAAAATGTATCGTATTTTTTTTTTAATTAAAATTGTTTAAAATTTCCATTTTCTGGGAAGATGCCTTTAGTATTTGGTCCATATTTTTTTAAGTATATGCTCGATAAAGCCGGGATACCATTTAAATTAAAGGAAATTATAAGACTAGAACTGCTGAGAACTTAATTTTCACGTAGAAACGGAAGTTTAGCAATTGTCTTTATAACAATTAGAAAAAATTATTTTTTTTTTAAAAAAATATTTTTTTTTTGCTGTCACGAAAAAATTCATGAGAATTAGATAAATATTCGCAAAAAAATTGTTTGTCCCATTTCTTGAAAGCTATCATCCTAACGCATCCTAACGAATAAAACAATGTCTATGTGCAAAATATCTATTAATAAATGTATAATTTATGACCCACATTGTAAAAATAAGGAAATTAAAAAAAATAATTTTTCATATTTGTTATTTTGGTAATCTTGTTTGGGAGGTCCCAAAAAGGGCGTGGTAATAACGTTCATTTTGTAATATACTATGGGTGCTATAAAAACATTACACTGTACAAATTTTCAGGTATTTGTATGTGCAGAAAACCAAGTTATAAGGCTTTGACTTTTTGTGCAAAATGGTCATTTGTATAGGAGGTACCAAAAGGGGCGTGGTAATATCGCCCATTTTGCACGGGACTATAAGTACTGTAATGGCATTACAATCCACAAAATTGTAAGTATTTGTATTGACTGGAACCAAAGTTATAAGCCGTTAACTTTTTGTGCAAAAGGGTCCATTTGTATGGGAAGTACCAGAAGGGGCGTGGCATTAACACCCATTTTGCACGGGACTGCAGGTACTATAAAAACATTACACTTTACAAAATTTCAAGTATTTCTATGGATTGTAATCAAATTTATAAGCCGTTAACTTTTTGTGCAAAATGGTCCATTTGTATGGGAGGTACCAAAAGGGGCATGAAAATTTCGCCCATTTTTCTCAAGGTGATATCGACCAAGAAACTAATACTCTATGTGGAATGGTCGAAGATTCTGAATGGTAAAAAGTATTGAAGTTATGAGATAATCAATATTTCACAAATCCATCTTTGACCTTAGTCTGTGATAGAAAAAAATATTGACACATACAAAATTTAAAGTCAATCGGTTAATCCTGTCGAAAGTTATCGTGCGCACCAACCAGACAGACAGACGGGTAGGCTGACGGGCACTGCTAAAATGACTTAAAATGACCCAAAATGGATTTCCGAATTTCTTCGGGTCTCTTAGGTTACTCCATCGATATGTTACACTTTTGACCTGCAGCATCTGATATATACCCTTGTTCACAATAGTGGGTATGTAAAACCGTATCATGTTGAAATTCTCTCATTTCTATCAAAAGTGCTATAATCTCTACATTTGTCCATGGGTTTTCTTCAAAGAGACAATTTTTCTCCGTTACAACGCTAGCTTCCAAAAATTGGAACAAACTATTTTTTTGCTAATTTTTTCTATTTTTTATGGATTTTTCGTGCCAGCAAAAAACGATTTTATTTTGAAAAAAAAAATCAATTTTTTTCTAATTATTTTAACGACAGGTAAGAAACAGCTGTACCCACATGGAAGTGTCATTACTATCAGTGGTAGTTTTCCTTTTATTTAACGTATTTCCCAGCATTATCGATATACTTCAAAGAATATGGTCCAAATATTAAAGGCGACTTCCAAGAAAATTGGAATTTTAAAGATCAGTTTTTTAATATTTTTTCGTGTTTAGGACTCCTTATTACAACAGAAAATGTTATGCGCAGCCCTTTGGCAACAATTTTGTTGCATAGTGTGATTTATTGATTTAATCGACACTTTTTTTTGTTTTGTTGTACATGTTTTCGTCATTGAGGCACTAAATTCACGTACTAGGTTTTATTTTCAGTAAAACAAAACTCAAAAATTCTTCACTAATACTCTAGAGATTACTTTCATGAAGGACCTCAAGTTTGTGTCTTAAGTCTTTTGTTTTCTCCATGTGATTGCAGACAATTTCCTTTAAGGGAAGTGTACTCGTAATTATAAGCAATCTAGTTTTTAATTTAGCTATTTTCTATTATATATATAAGTACACATACAAAAGTATGAACCATTCATGTTCACGTTCGTGTCTTAAGTCTTTTGTTTTTACCTAGTAAAATTGCTGGCACACTTTTGATTTTAACATTTCCTTTTAAAAAAAATAAACTGCTGCAAATGTAATTTGTAAATGTCTATCATTTTAAACTAATTTCCCGACACATTACGTTGTATGTGAGTGTGTTGTTTCTGTTTTTTTGTTGTTGTTGATTTTTAACGTTCCGCCAAAATGACCAGTAGCTATTAAATGCTTCACTTAAAATTAATTTTTCACAGTATTTAGATGAAGAGAAAAAAAACTGAAACGCAGAGTGTGCATAAATTTACACATCATTATAGTACGTTTAGTTTTGCATTAAAACTTAAATAACACCACAGACTAAATTTTATATTGACACGCAAAATGTTTGCCGTATTGATGACTGAATTTGTATCGCATAGAAATACTTGTAGTTTATTATTTGTTCAAATTGAGCTTCGTGTCTTTGTATGATTTGTGTATTGGTTGCGAATGATTTGTTGCTTTATTTTTGAGGAGCAAAAACGTGAATGGTTAAATTACAAAAGCTGACGATTGAACGACAGCGCTTAAGCGTTTTTGTTGTTGCTGTAGTTGATCGATACGCTATATTCGACTTGAAGTGGTGGTGGTGGTACTGGTGGTCGCCGTATAATGAAAAGTGTATTGAATTTTGTTTTCTGGGCCACTTGAAATATTATTGTTGCTGTTTCTTGTTTTGTATTTCGAACAAAAAAGTAATCTGTGCATAATTTTTGGAGGCAACAACAAATGTAAAGCATCAATTATTCCATTCCTCACTCAATTCGAGAAGTGAATAATAAATTGCTGCAATATTACATTGAACTACGTTATGTGGGAGTTATATTAAATTTGTGATGGTGTTTGTCACGTTTCTATTGTTTGATGACAAGAGGAGATGTACGGGTATATTTCTAATTTGTTGCCACTTTAGTATGATATTTAGAGCTGTACAACAAACAATTTATTCGAATATATAATCAGAACTTTTCTTTTGGATTTCAAGAGACTTAACATTGAAATTTCCAAACCCACTACAATCCTATACACATAGGGGTCTTTATGCGATTTTTTTGTGTGAATTATAATTTATGTCTAAAATCAAGTCTTCTGTGACTGCAGAATATTATCTACTTTTTAATTTAAAACATTTCGGGTCCTAACAATGATCATTCCTATTTTTTTTGTCAAATTGATGGTTTTTGATCTTCGTATTGTTAGACTAACAAAGACAAATAGAAGATAAATCTTCCTTCTTTAGTTCAATTTTACTTGCCTGTGCGTATATATTCTAATAATTTCGACTGAAGTAATCGTTGTAATAAGGATATTGATAATGGGAGTTTGGTGGCTCCCGAAACAGATCTGTCTATCCAACCATTACAACCACCCCCAATACATGTCACTATACTTTTTCCTTATTTTTAAACAAAGTTGTTTTCAAATACTAGAAACAACAAAAACGATCTTGAGCCTAAGAAAGTGCAAAACCAAAATATGTATTATAAAAGCAGATCAAATAAAAGAAAAAAACAAAATAGTTAAATTTGTTTTTATTCGTAATCCAATTTTATAAGTGTATAAAACAAAAAAAAACATTTTTTTTAATATAAAAATTTTGGTTGCTTTTTCAAGAAGTGTTTCATTTGGTGCGGTGAATGATTCTGAGTAGAAGTATAGAAGTTATGAGTTAATCAATATTTCTCTAAATGTTTATCCTTTGTGGGGGAAGTACTCGAAATAGTGGACCAAAGTAGTCCATCTTTGTCCTAGCCTAAAAAACAAATGTTAACACACTGAAAAAAAAAAATAGTACTAAAACTAATGATGACACATTCTTATATTAAGTATGCTATCTCGGCATCAATTCAATGACAATTTTCATTAAAATAATGAAAATTTACACGTTTTTTACGAAATTTTCCTTAATATAAAGTTTTTTGAATTTGAATTAATGTCTATCTAATCATTAGTTTTTTGTACGCGCTTCTTTAAATGTACGCATTTAAATTAAAGAAAAAAATCATTATTTTTGTGACAATCCGCATTATTTTAAGTAATATTTCAATACTTTTAAGGATTTTCTACATTAACACTACGACGTAGACATGTCATAGTTTTAATGCCGAATCGGACTTAATTAACAGTATGAGATATTTGAGTAATACATTTAAGGCTATGCTCCCCTTAATGAAAAGGCTGTCTTGGTAATAAATTTTATGACTATTGTCATTATTTTTAAGAATACATACGAGAGAATTATAGAATTTCTCCCTCCCTCTCTCGTTCGGAGAATCAGTTTTGTTTGGTAATGTGTGAATCAATAATTGTTATGGAATGCTAGAAGAGAAAATAGAGAACAGTTCTGTTGTTCGTTTTCTTTTATATCGTCAGTTATTTACAAGCGATGAAAGGAAACGGTTGTCTGTCGTCGGGACGCGGATTGTGAAACAATTTGATTGCTGTGAATATGTAAGTATACGTGCATACATACGTGCATATTGCACCGAAAATAATTTTAATATGGGCTGTTCACAGTTATTTTTGCTAAATCATAGCATTCCTTATTCCTTAACCGTTAAAGATAGAAGGCTGAATTTTTTTTACGATTTTTAATTGCACAACTTTGAAGGATATTAAGGGATTAAAGTTTAAAATGACATTTTTTGTAGCCTTCGTCCTTGGAATTTTTTTTCCAAAAATTTTATTAAATAGCCGGAATTCTCCCCTTTCATTTGATACCCATATTTATCAATTCGCATTGTTGTAAGTGCAAATACAAAAATTTTAAAATTGTTATCCTTGTAATTTTCAAAAATAATTGTAAATAAGCTGCTTTCTTTTCACGAAGTATTGAATAAAAATAAATATAAAATATTGTCTTCCATATTCATTTTATATGAAAAATGTAATGTTGACCAAATGGACTCTTAATCTAGGATTCGTACAGATTTGCTAATCTAACACCAGGGTTAAGAATGTCATAAGCAGCATTAGCTTTTGTTTTACAGAAGTAATTTTTAATACGTTTTTGTAGTTTTGTTTGCCAACAAAACTTAAGATTTTAAAATCTAAGTCACGATTGATTTTTTTGAGAAAATTATTTTTGATAACTCAATTTATATGAAAAATTTCACTTTCGCCACTTTCAAAACAATCAGTTTTTATTATTAATAATATCTTACATAAATATTTTTTTTAACTTTTAGTACAGCAAATTTTGTATGGATCTATTATGAGAATTTGTGTCGTAGAAGAGTGACTAAATATTTCAGTGTAAGTAAGTAATTTCCAAAGATTTTAATATATCTCTTTCAACATTTTGTGACATTTATATGATAAAATTTATTTTAATACTTTATCGTATATAAATCATTCTGTTTGATTTCTATTCAAATTATTTTTATTTCAGTTCGCGCAATTGAACTTTATTTTGGGTATATGAAAAATGCAGTGGGGAATTAAAAATTTACAAATTGCAGGAAATGAGTGAGCATCCAAACTATATGATATAATAATATAGTATTTGTTTTATATAATTTCTATGTAAATACCAGCCAAATTCTAGGTTAAAAATCATTAAGGTCGGTTCCGATAAAAATTGTTCATGGACAACAAATAGAGAAACGAATCCCGCTATAGAATCGATACATAACAATACAATATTCGAATAAAAGTCAAACTTCCGATTTGTCTTTATACAAGTTCAAGGTTATCCGTAATATGTATTATATTTTTTGTATTTTCCAATATAAAATATAACAAATAAAATATTTATCTAGAAAGATAAAGTGTTGTGTTATTGAATTTTCTATGAATAGTAAAAGATTTAAAAAAAATGATTCATTTAAAAGAGTAACATTATAATCAATATGATGTAACGAATTTTCCATACATATTTAAAAAAACTGTATTTAAATTCATGTATGCCTTAAATTAATTACCAGTATATTCTTATATCAAGGACAAACATTTTAAATTTTATTACGATAATGTTTTAAATTATATGATATTTTACTAAAAATAAGCACGCGCCATACTTAAATTTACGCAAAAATGTGCTTATTTTAAGACCAAACTTAGTTAGTTTTATTACCCAAAATTCTTAATTCTATGAAATGCATCCTCAAAACAAGTACTATTCACGTCTTTAAATTAACTATAAAACCTTCTTATTTTTATAGCGATTGTCTTTGGCTCGAAATCATTGCCGAAATCTTAAACTTTACGAAAAATTTATTGATTTTCAGTACGCTTTTTTTTAGTGCACATACCAAATTTAGTGGCAATCGGTTACTCCTGTCGAAAGTTATTGTACGCACCACACACAGACAGACGGACATTGCTAAAATGGCTTAAAATTGCCAAAAAAGGAATTTCCGTAAAAAATTCTCTTACATCAGTCCATCGATGTGTTATATTTTTGGCCCGCAGCATCTGATATATACCATTGTTCACAAATTTGGGATTATAAAAACCGAATTATGCTGAAATTCTTCTGTTCCTACCAAAAGATCAGGGTAATTTCAAAGCAGATCGACCAACTCAAAAAAATGACCGCTTTAAATTTTCACAAAATTTAGCACAATAATTCTACTAGTGTGAGGAATTTTTTTGGCTTTTTTAGTTTTTCATAATTCATTGTAGTTTTTGTGGTACAGAGTTACATATCTCAAAGATTTTTCTCAAAATTACTCTTTGTTACATTAGCCATATCTTCTTAACCGCTTTACGTATTTTGAAGATATTAATACCAATGAAAAGCTCTGCTACTCCTCTTCAATGTTGCGAAATGAAATATTTTTCTCCTTTTGGTGGAAGGTGGTGAAAATATCCATAATCTTTGATTATTCTGGAAAAAGTATCAATTAATATCCTTGATTTTGTTGGTACTAAAGGGTCAAACTATTATTAACTGATTACGTAAAACTCGAAATGGAACCTTCATGGACCAAAAAGATATAGAGTCAATATTATAATTTTTCCTGTAAATGTTTAATCTAAAATTCTATTTAGATTCGTCTGCTGGACTAGTGTAACTTCAAAACGGCTTGACCGATTGATGTTATTTTTATACCCTCACTTTAGTGTACGAGAGTATATGTATATCATTTGCTATCGACAAAAAGAGTAACACATTGAAGGAGTGATCTAAGACCCCAAACTAAAGGGTTTTCCAATAAAAGGTGTTATTTTGATATTCAAAGAAAAATTGAATTTTTTTGAGATAAATGATCGGATGTTTATTTCATAATCAACATCAGCCAAATGACCACCACGACCACGCTTACAGGACCATATCCTTTTCATGGAATTTTCCATAACCAAATCGCAAAGTGGCTGCCCTATGTCCTCGATTGCCTCAAGAATTCTATCTTTGAGGTCTTGAATTGACGCTGGAAGAAGTCGCAAGGTGTTAAATCACAAGATCTCGGTGGCCAATTGTGATCACCTCTTCGAGAGATAACACGGTCCGAAAACTTTTCCCGTAACAGAGCAATGGTTTCGTTGCTTGTGTGGCACGTAGCGCCGTCTTGTTGAAAGTAAACGTTGTCTAGATCAATACCATCCAACTCCGACCATAAAAAATCATGAATCATCTCTCGATAGCGCAATCCATTCACCGTAACTGTTGATCCAACCCCATTTTCGAAAAAGTAAGGTCCAATGACCCCGCCGACCCATAAACCGCACCAAACAGTCACACGTTGAGGATGGAGAGTCTTCTCAACAATAACTCTTGGGTTTTCCGAGCCCCAGATGCGACAATTTTGATTGTTGACGTAGCCACCGAGGTGGAAATGGGCCTCATCAGTCAAGATGATTTTTCGATGGAATTCCGGATCATTTTCATGCATTTCAAGGACCCAATCAGCAAAGACACGACGTTGTTGATGATCGGCCGGCTTGAGTTCTTGTGTTAACTGAACTTTATAAGCCTTAAGACCCAAGTCTTTATGCAAGATACGGTGTAATAACGTTTGTGGAATGCCCAATTCCAAAGAACGACGAGGAATGAACAAACCTCGGTTTTCTTCAACACTTTGGGCTACAGCAGCAATATTCTCAGTTGTTCTTGAGCGACGTGCACGGGTTTTATTCTTCACGACGACCCAAAAATGCTTTAGTTTTGCGAACTGTGACTGCAAGATTTTCACCATTTTTGTAGTGAATTTTAATAATTTCAATGCGTTGTTGAATCGTGCATAGTTCCATTTTTATACCCTACACCACACTGTGGTACAGGGTATTATGACTTTGTGCATTTGTTTGTAACACCTAAAAGGAGAAGAGATAGACCCATTGTTTATTATACCGATCGACTCAGAATCACTTTCGGAGTTAAAAAAAAACACAAATTGAACAAATCTAAACTGTTTCTAAAATGTTATGTTATTTCCGACATTTTTTGCTTTTGAACAATAAAATTTAAAAAAAACCAGTAAGGAAAGGCAGAAAGTCGGGCGGGGCCGACTATATAATACCCTACACCTCCCTAACAATGCGATAAAGGTCATTGCGATACTAATTTGGAATAATTGGTAAGTCGGCAGCAACATATTATCTAATTCTGAGCCGATAATCGCTATATTAAGCAATATTTGTTCCTAAATTGAGAAACATATTTCCGGTAAATATTAATGATCGGAAGTAAAGTACAACTTCTATAGCGCTTTGATACCAAATCAGGAGGAACATGTATATGGAGGTTATATATAAATCTGAACCGATTTTCCCTGAATACTCATTCATGTAAAAATACCTCTTTCTGTAGAATTTCGTACTGATCGGATATAAAATACAGTCTCTACAGCGCTTACATGTCAAATCGGTGGTAACATATATATGGTGGCTATATCTAAATCTGAACCGATTTTCTCCGTATTTGGCAGTATTCCTTCGAGTAATAAGAAACCTCTTTCTGCCGAATTTCGCACTGATCGTATATAAAATACAGTTTCTACAGCATTTACATGTAAAATCGGGGGTAACATATGTATGGGGGCTATATCTAAATCTGAACCGATTTTCTCCGAATTTGGCAGTATTCCTTCGAGTAATAAGAAACATTTTTCTGCCGAATTTCGGACTGATCGGATTAAAAATACACTTTTTACAGCGCTTACATGTAAAATCGGGGGTAACATATATATGGGGGTAATATCTAAATCTGAACCGATTTTCTCCGAATTTGGCAGTATTCCTTCATGTAATAAGAAAGCTCTTTCTGCCGAATTTCACACTGATCGGATTAAAAATACACTTTTTACTGCGCTTACATGTAAAATCCGGGGTAACATATATATGGGGGCTATATCTAAATCTGAACCGATTTCCCTCAAATTTGGCAGAATTAATTAATGCAATAAGAAACCTCTTTCTGCCGAATTTCGTATTGATCGGATTAAAAATACACTTTTTACAGCGCTTATATGTCAAATCTGGGCTAACATATATATGGGGGCTATATATAAATCTGAACCGATTTTAACCAAATTCAATAGGATTCGTCCTTGGGCCAAAAAAAAGATATGTGTAAAGTTTCGTCGAGATCGGACCATAATTGCGACCTGTACTTTGATTACAAGAATACATGCACAGACAGACGGACAGACGGACAGACAGACGGACATAGCTAAATCAACTCAGAAAGTGATTCTAAGTCGATCGGTATAATAAACTATGGGTCTATTTCTTCTCCTTTTGGGTGTTACAAACAAATGCACAAAGTTATAATACCCTGTACCACAGTGTGGTGTAGGGTATAAAAATTAAAAATATAGCGCTTAACTTTGTTGCATTACATATCAGCCACCCTGTATATCTCCATGAAAAAATTGTAAACTCTACTGAATACAATGAAAACCAAATGGCAGATCATGACATATTACAAATGGCCGAAACGTCACTTCAAAATAATATCAGACCTTTATATTCACCTCCGATTTGGCAACAAAGTGCTGTAGAAGTTGTATTTAAAACCTGTATTTAAAATTTGGAGAAAATAGGTTAACATTTTGATATGGATCATATATGGAAAATATACTTGAGTCGTAGTTTACTTATTCTGATAACAAAGTCGAATCATATAGTCGGTCCCGCCCGAATTTAGTCTTCATTCATGTTTTTTTTTACCAAATAATCATATTTTTTAATGAATATTAAAATTTTTTTCCAGACTGTTTAAACCTCTACATATGAAATAGCGAATCATTCAGTCGATCCCTTCCACCAAATCGCCCTCTGTAGGCGAACAAAACAAGTGCATATAAATAAATAAATTTCTTGGCTGTTCATTTTTGTTGTTTACAAGTTACTTTATGTATGAATGATATATCCATTTATTGTTACAAATTTCCATTATGTTTGTTGCTGTCTTGTTTTTTCTTTGTGTTGGTGTTGCTGTTGCCCAGTTATTGTTTTCTGTTCCACTGTGTTTTCTTCGGTAATTCATTATAAACTTTAACTTTTTGTGGGATGACCTTGTTTTCGCATCTTGTATACATATACAGAAACGTATGAATTACCTACTCCCAACTCAACACTTTACTCATCACTTACTCGAATGGGCTTATGGACTATGGCTTGTTGTGGGTATGAATGGATACGGGTAAGTCATTGCGTAGCGTTAATAAGTGTATAAGACACGGTCGCACGCCGTAGCCAATCTCTTATTGTTGTTTGAAATGTTAAGGCGATCGCATCGTTTAAATGAAGTCGCGAGTCTATGAGTCATTTCAAAATGAGTGATTGCCTGAAAACTAACAACTAATTAGGAAGTGGTAGAGGAAATCCAATGTAAACCTTTTGTATGAAGGTCATGTATTACAAGCATTTAATATGAGCTAATTAATGTTTTTTTTTACTCTTACTTTTACTTAAAAATGAAATTGATGAAAACATAGGATTAACTTGTAACTTATTAAATGTTAATGCCTGAGTTACAAGCAAATTATTATAGGACTTCATATACTAAGGGACGTCCGGAACTCCTATTTGTTACAATTAAAAAAAATTTTAAAAATGCTGTAATATTGGCAATTTAAATATTTTTCTATTTAAAAACTTCACTATATCTGTCTAAAAACATTTTAAATTTTAAGAAAATAATATCATTTTTCAATGTAGCCATATTTAATGTGAATAATAGCATCGAGTTTGTCGATCTCTCTGTCACAAGCTGCACAGTGGAAGGAATTCTAAAAACTTCAAATTAATTCCGCTTTTGATTTAACATGTAACAAATTGGGACATTTTATAGGCCCAAATGAATAGAAAATTGTCAAATTTCAGCCCAATCGGTAGATAATTATAAAGGGTGGTTAAATTTTAAGGGCCGATGTTGATTTTGAATAAAACACAAATTATTTAGGAAATTATTGTCATTTCTTTTTCTTATGATAACATTGGTACGGTTCAATTATGTATGGAACAAAATATCAGCCAAATGGCCGCCGCGACCTCGGCGACACACCTCCATCCGATGGTCCAAATTTTCGATGACGCTGAGGCATAATTGAGGTTCTATGCCGTTAATGTGCCGAATTATCTCATCCTTTAGCTCTTGAATTGTTGCTGGCTTATCGACGTACACCATTTCTTTCAAATAACCCCAAAGAAAGAAGTCCAACGGTGTCAAATCACATGATCTTGGCGTCCAATTGACATCGCCACGACGTGAGATAACACGGCTATTGAATTTGTTGCGCTAAAGAGCCATTGTTTCGTTAGCTGTGTGGCAAGTGGCACCGTCCTGTTGAAACTACATATTGTCCATATCCATATCTTCCAATTCGGGCCATAAAATGTTCGTTATCATCTCACGATAGCGAACACCATTCACAGTAACTGCCTGACCGGCCTCATTTCGAAGAAGTATGGCCCGATGACGTCGCCAGGCCATAAGCCGCACCAAACGAACTGGGCGAGCATGCACAGGTGTTTTCACAGCTCCTACAGACCCGGTTTGCTGAAATTTGCGCACAATTCTTCCGATTATGGACACATTTGGTCGATTATGCTGATCAAAAAAACATCACGAAGTGCTCGAAATGCATTTTGATTTGAGCGCCCATTTTCGTAAAAGGCTTAAAAAACTTTAACGCGTTGATCCATTGTGTATCTTTCCATGGTTCAAATTGAGTTAGTCAGAAATTGAGAAATGTCAAATGGAATGCAGAAAAACACTTGACGTTTAGGTGTGGTTCACATTCAACATCGGCCCTTACAATCTAACCACCCATTAGATTCTATGAGTCAAGAATTCAAATCGTTTTGGGCCATTCTATGCCGGCTACAATAACTCATTGCACTGAAAAAAGTGTACCAACTAAAAAACTTTATTGAAATGTTAACAATTTTTTTATTAATTGATTAATTAATTTATTAATTGATTCAATTAATTAATTAATTATTTGATTAAATTAATTAATTAATTGATTAATTGATTCAGTTAATGTATTAATTGATTCAATTAATTTATTAATTGATTCAATTAATTTATTAATTTATTCATTTAATTTATTAATTTATTCAATTTATTCAATTAATTTATTAATTTATTCAATTAATTTATTAATTTATTTAATTAATTAATTGATTGATTCAATTAATTTATTATCTGATTCTATTGATTTAGAGTTGATTCAATTAATTAATTTTTTAATTGATTCAATAAAAGTATTAATCGTTTCCATTAGTTTATTAATTGAATCAATAACAATTGAATTAACTAATAAATTAATTGATCAACTAATAAATTAGTTGAATCATTTAATAAGTTAATTGAATCAATTAATATATTAATGTAATCAAGTTATTAATTAATTGAATCAATTAATAAATTAATTGCATCAATTAATATATTAATGGAATCAACTAATAAATTAATTGAATCAATTAATAAATTAATGGAATCAATTAATAAATTTATTGAATCAATTACTAAATTAATTGATTCAACTAATAAATTAATTGAATGAGGACCATTGCATTGAAAGCTGTTGACTGGTTAAGAAACTGAAGATTTATGTAAATTTTTTTCTTTTTCGAAATTCTTCCACTGCGCCACATTTTTGACATATTTGATATTCGTCATATATTTGTCATGTGCGACTTCACATGAAGTCGATGGATGTAATAAAATACATGTCTATCTTTCTTCTACTATTGGGTGTTAACACAAATGTTAGGGTAGCGACTACTTCATGCCTCCATGATAAATGGAATTGACAATATTTTCCTAAACTACTTTTATGTGTTTAACAATAAAAATAAACTAAATACCAAAGCCCACACAAACATTATTTTTTATTAGTTTGTCTTAATCATAATGCAAATTTCCTCAGCAAAGGGAATTTTATACTTAAATAACTTAATGTGTATTTGTCAAACAAAGTTTTGCATTTTTAGTAGTTTAAATAAATATATTACTGCAACTGTGTTGTTTTCCATGGCACTTAAAATCTTAACAAATATTTTTCCGAAATTTTCTTTGTTATGTGCTTTGATATAATATTTTATGAAACATTATGCCGCCTAAATATATTCGTACAAAAAAATATGCAAAAATTTGCCATTAACCTTAGCACCTCTAACGACATCAGGCATGCGCACATAATTAATCTATGCTCACTCCAGAGTCACACTAATCGTATCAATACAAGCCAAATTTGAAAATCAAATTCAACTTCACATTAATTGGTCATATTTCATTTTGACCCCTTCTGGAAGCCATAAATCATCAACACACTTCTTAGCACTTTCGTTAGTCCAAAATTTTGTTGCGTTTTTTGGATTTTTTTTGGTTTACGTTTAAGTATTTTGATGATTTTGCATAATTTGTTGAAGTGAATGGGAGGAAAGCACGACATCCGTCTGTTAAAGTGATTTCATTTCACTTTGACAGAAATTAGGGTTTGGCTGCCAGCTCTTCTCCCGCTAAGATTTTGCATACAATTTATTTTGAATTATCATAAATTTGGCAACAGTTTTTTGTTTACAAATAAATCACTTCTTTTGTTTTTATTTATAACATTTTATTATGTAATGTGTTTTCTTCCATTCAATTCGTGAATATTGATGTTTAAAATATTTTTTTTATATTTATTATACCCTCACTTTAGTGTGACGAGGGTATATATCATTTGCTACGGAAAAAAGTGTAACACATCGAAGGAGTGATCTAAGACCCTAAGTATGTTCGGAGGAAATCCGTTTTGGGTCATTTTAAGTCGAATGAGCAATGTCCGTCCGTCTGTCTGTCTGTCTGTCTGTCTGCTGGCTGGTGCGCACGATAACTCTCGAAAGGATTAACCGATTGACTTCAAATTTGGTATGTGGTAATATTTTGATCTATCTCCGGATGAGTTCGAAGATGGGCCATATTGGTCTACTCCTTCTGGTACCTCCCACACAAAGGGTTAAAATTTAGTGAAATATTGATTCTTTAATAACTTCTATACTACTTATTCGAATCTTTTGAAATTATGCACATAATATTAGTATATTAGTCGCTATTAACTCGAGAAAAATGAGTGAAGTTGGCATGCCCCTTTTGGTACCTCCCACACAAATGGACCATTTTGCATCAAAATTTAACTGCTTATAACGTTAATACAAGTGCATAAAAATGCTTGAAATTTTCTACAGTATAATGTTTTTGTAGCGCCTATAGTCCGGTAAAAAATGGGCATTATTGTACAGCCCCTTTTGGTACCTCCCACACAAATGGACCGTTTCGTACCAAAAGTAAACGGCTTGTAACTTTAATACCAGTGCATACAAATACTTGAAATTTTGTACAGTGTAATGCTGTTATAGTGCCTATAGTCCTGTAAAAAGTGGGCGTTATCACCCCGCCCCTTTTTGTACATCCCACACAAAATGACCAAATCATACCAAAATTACATAGCTCGTAACTTTAATATACCAGTGCACATAAACGCTTATAGTTCAGCACAATGCAATGTATTTAAGAATGTACTGTTTACCGAAAAATATGTGTATTTGGAAAACCCCTTCTGGTACCTCCCACACAAATTGACAGATTTATTAGTGTAATGTTATATATTACATTACTCACAAAGTGAGGGTATACCTTAGTCGGTTTACCCGACTGAAACTTTCTTACTTGTTTTTATACAAATTTTACCACTCCCATTACTTACACGGGGCAAAATCGCCTTTTTTGATATGTTTGAATCGAAAGAAAATATACTTGCAATACAAATTTTTAAATATTATATATTTTTGAGCAAATAAATTTTATTTGAAAATCAATAATATGTATTTAGAACCCATATGTTAATATATTAGAATAAAATATATTTGCGAACTAATTTTCTCAAATAAAGTATGTGTTTAAATACAAATTAAATTATTGTTTATGAATATTTCCAAATATATTTTATTAAAAAAAGATTTTCAAAACTTTGCTGAATTTTTCGAATTTTAGTTTTAATTTTTTCTTTGTTTTCGAATTATGCTATTAAAACTATTAAAAATGGAATACTTAGCATTAACTTCTATTTGAAACTATTTATTTTTTTTTCTAACTGTTCCAAGTCATTATTTTGAATTATAAAGAAATTTTACTAGCATTAAAACTTTCTAAAAATTACCCATCAATTGCTGACAAGTTAAAACAATAAAAGAATAGATATACATACATATGTATATTCACGCAAATAGATCTTTGTTTGGGAAAAAACATATCCAAATAAAAAATATTAGGATGTAAACATAGTTTTGTTTAGAACAACATCCTCCCAAACATATAATATTTGTATGTGTCAAATATTGTATATTTGGAGTGCACTCTAAAAATATATATGTTTCAAGCAGAATATGTTTGGGACAATATACTACAGAGGCGATTTTTTTTCAGCGTGTATTTTTCAATAAAAATTATATTAAATAACAAAATAAAAGATATTCAAATTTTTGATTCCTTGCCATCTCTGTAAGATAAGTCCAAACATACACAGAAAAAAATGTTGTCTTAAAACTAAAGATTCAAAGATGCCCTTAATTTTTGATATAAATAATGTGTTTTCCAATAAGAGTGATATGATTTCTTTGAAAAAAAACCTGCTTATTGTTAAGGAAATTCAAAAGTTTTTTATTTAATGTGAAGTACAATCGATACAATTAAGTTCTAAAGAAAACGTCATTCAAATGGCCTCCACGACTTTTTCTTTTTCCACTAAGTCATGAATGGCACATTCAATGCTGACTTGAAAAGCTTGAAGAGAGTCTGGTTTATTTCGAATGACCAATGACTTCAAATAACCCCACAAGAAATAGTCTAATGTGTTAAATCACAACATCTTGGAGGCCATTCAATATTCAATTTCTTGAAAAAATCGAATCTCCGAACTTTTCTCGCAACAATTCAATTGTTTCATTTGCTGTGCGGCACGAAGCCACAATCGGTCAATGGCAAAAGGATAGCTCTGAACGAGAGGTAAAATATTTCTCATGGGTGTCAAGGTCTTAGGACGACTGGAAAGTGTTTTTTTTTTTGATTTTTAAAAAATGGACTTAGCATCATTTTCAAATGTGAACGGAAAGTTTTTTTTGCTCTAGCTCCTTAACGGTACGTCGGATAGGGAATCGGTCAATGGGTGTCAAGGTCGTAGGTCGACTGGAAAGTGTTTTTTGCAATAAAAAAATGGAAAAGTTGCAATTGGAGAACGATTATTTTGATAATAAAACTGAATAATTTGTAAACTTTGTTCTTGCTTATATCTCTCCATGATGAAATTGTAAACACTACTGAATACAATGAAAAACAAATGACAGATCATGACATATTCCAAATGGCCGATTTTCCATTAGAAGAGGCATTAGAGAGCTTACGCTTTATGTCTGTGTCCCCTACGGTATTCAGGGGCGGAGCTACCGAGCCTTAAATTTGGCAACATCGCGTATACATAATGTTTAAGCGCGTGTATCTTTATAGCCAACTATACAGGGTGGCTGATATGTATTGCAACCAACTTCAGGTTGCTATCATTTCTAAACCGCTAGTCTGATAGCTGACAGATTTATTTCAGTGACAGTTCATTTTATTGTTTACAAGCTTACAAAAGCATTTTGATCTATTGCATTCAGAAAAAAAGTTATTCGTGATGGAATTCAAGCGTGATAGTGTGATTGCTTTATATTTGGGTGGAAAAACACAAGTGGCTATCGTTAGAGCCCTCCAGCATTTAAATGTGAATAAATCTTTTGTTTCTCGTACCATTGCTCGTTACCGTGATACTGGCAGTGTTGCATCGCGTCCAAAAAGTGGACAAAAAAAACGGTAACAACACCAGAAATGATCCGAAAAGTGAAGGCCAGATTTGATCGAAATCCACGCCGCAGTGGTAGAAAAATTGCTCGTGAGCTGAACATATCGCGAGAACGGATACAACACATATTAAAAAATGAGCTTGGACTAAAGCCATTGAAGTTCCAAAAAGTGCAAGAGCTCACCGATGCACAAAAATGTTAGACCGGAAAGAGCCAAGGAGTTGCTTCGCTTGCACGAAAGTGGCCAGTTACCGAATTTGGTTTTCTCCGATGAGAAGCCATTCCAAATTGAGCAGTTAGTGAACAAACAAAATGATCGGGTTTACTTGCCAAAGAGCTCAGCTGAAAATTTACACCTTCGATTGGCCACCAGAACTCAAGCGCCGCCGATGGTAATGGTGTGGGCCGCCGTAACGGCCGATGGTCGCTCCCCGCTCATATTCGTCGACCATGGGGTCAAAATAAATGCCGAATATTATCTGGAAAATGTCCTAAAGACAGTATTGAAGCCCTGAGCAGACAAACATTTCGTCCGCAGACCATGGACATTCCAACAGGACTCAGCACCATCGCACTCAGCACGCGTCAACCAAGAATGGCTTAAAAGGAGGTTCCTCGCTTCATTTCATTTTGCGCCTGGGGCATTTTAGAGAGTAAGGTTCGCACTAAAAAATACAAAAGTATCGATCATCTCAAGACGGCGCTTCGCCGGGAATGGGCCAAAATACCGCAGAGCCACTTTCGTGCAGCGGGTGATGACTTTGTCGGCCGTTTGAAGGCCATAATTCGTGCCAAAGGTGGCCAATTCGAACAAATCTAAACTGTTTCTGAAATTTTATGTTATTTCCGACATTTTTTGCTTTTGAACAATAAAATTTAAAAAAAAAAATTAAAAAAATATAGCGCTTTACTTTGTTGCATTACATATCAGCCACCCTGCATAGTTTACGTATATAGTCTAACTATTAGAGGTATTCCACAAAAATTAGAACTGAAAAAAACTAGCATAAACAAATTGATATTGATTTTATGTAATTAAATCCCTCAATTTACCAAAATATTTTTAGGTATTCTAACCCTTTTTGTTAGAAAAAAAAACCCATCTTCAACACAAATATCTGAGGGTAAGTGTAATGGTATACCTCAGTCGGAGACTTCCTTTGCGGTTTTATTTAATGAAACATTAAATTACAAAATATCTGCTATTCATAATAACGTATTTCTATGGCCAAATATTTAATTAATTTCATATTATTTATATATGATACATATGGTGGACGGTGATGTTTTGAAAATTTCCCTAAGGTCTTTCCATTCAGGTTTAGAAATAAACCCTGGTTATTTGCATTTGCGACCTTTGATGTCGTCAAAAGCGTCATCAACTCTTTTTTATTTTTGCTAATCACCTATGATTTAACATAATTAAATAAAACAACTATGCCATTAAAATTGCGTCAAATAAGTGTAAAATGTCGATATGCTCGAAAACAAAAACGGAAAACCTATAATTAATACTCGGCGCTACAAAAATTATGCGTATCTAATTAATTTTCGCTCTGTTAAGAGGTCCGACTAATGTTATCGCTTAATAGTATTGTGATGACAGAGCAACAACAATTAAATAAAATATTCGTAAATTGCTATTTTTATCCCATCGGCCATAAAATTTAGACATATTTTACGATGACCTCTTGAGGTGGTCGTAAACAACATTGGCTAGCAGAATTTTTTAAAAAAAAATGTCACTTTATATGCAAATTGTTTTGTATGAAATGTTATACTTCCAAAACAAGTATCATAAATAATGTTGAGGAACCGAATTTTTTATGGTTTTTTTTGGTTTGGTATTATTGCAGTGAATTTCCGGTGTAGGGTTTAGCTAAAAAAATGGATGACATATATGAGTAAACCAAGCAAAGCTAAGGAAGTGATCTAATTTAACAAATAGTCAATTTTACAAAAGGAAACTTCTCATTAAAGATAATATATTTTTATGTGTAGATTTGCCATTTCGTTTGCAATACATCGATCCGAGACTCTATAAAATATATCGTTTCTTTAATAAACAGGGTTTTCCAATAAGATTGATATGATTTCTTTGAAAAAAAAACACAATTATTGTTAAGGAAATTCAAAAGTACAATCGATACAATTAAGTTCTAAATAAAACTTCATTCAACGTCTGCAGGAACGAATTCGATGAACCCAATTTTCGAGCACTTTTTCCACTAAATCAAGTCGTTCAATATTGACTTGTAAAGCTTGAAGAGAGTCTGGTTTATTTCGAAAGACCAATGACTTCACATAACCCCACAAGCAATAGTCTAATGTTGTTAAATCACAACTTCATGGAGGCCATTCAATATCACAATTTCTTGAAATAATCGAATCTCCAAACTTTTCTCGCAACAATTCAATTGTTTCATTTGCTGTGTGGCATGTAACCACAATCGGTCAATGGCAAAAAGATAGATCTTAACGAGAGCTAAAATATTGCTCATGGGTGTCAAGGTCGTAGGTCGACTGGAAAGTGTATTTTTTGCATTTTTAAAAAAATGGACTTAGCATCATTTTCAAATGTGAACGGAAAGTTTATTTTTGCTTTAGCTCCTTAACGGTACGTCGGATCGGGAATCGGTCAATGGCAAAAGGACAGCTCTTAACGAGAGCTAAAATGTTGCTCATGCTTGTCAAGGTCGTAGGTCGACTGGAAAGTGTCTTTTTTGGATTTTAAAAAATTGACTTAGTGCACGAAAAGTTGCAATTGGAGAAGGATTATTTTGATAATAAAACTGAATAATTTGTAAATTAAATTGTAAACACTACTGAATACAATGAAAAACAAATGATAGATCATGACATATTACAAACGGCCGAAACGTTACTTCAAAATCATGTCATCCCTATTAGAAAACCCGTTATAAGTAAGTAGTCTCATTTAAAACTTTTCATTAAAGATAATTTATTTTTATAGATCTATCGGATACCCTATTTCTTGACTACAGAAATATTTTATAGGGTCTCAGATCGAAATAGTGTTTAAGGGTCAGAATGTTTAATATCGACCTATGTACTTTATTTTTGGCTAAAATGTTTATAAGCAGTTACAAATAGGTAAAATAAGATTTCGCTATAATTTTATTTAAAACCAATTTTTTTTGTAAACATTTTAGGGGCATTTTATTTTTTGAAAAAATTAAAAAAAAAGTTTTTGTGTTTTACGAAATTTGTAATTGCTCTCAAACTGCTGAATCTATTTCAGCAAAGTTTACTTTGTTTTAAAGAAGACACAACGGGTCATTTTTCTTAAATTTTTTATTTTAATTTTTTAAAAAAATATTTTTTCGAAATTTTTTTGAAAAAACCTTTGTAAGAAAAATTGCCCCCGCTCGATTTTCTTCAAATTTTCACAGAATATTCGGCACACTCTCACAAACCCAGAACAATAATAAATTGAGACTTAATATTTGTAAAAGTTATGGACGAAATACCAAGACTAGTCTGACAATTTTCGTCTGTTATTGCAAAACACTGCACAGTGGTACGAATTCAAAAAGGGGAAATAATTTGACCGTTTCTTAACCAAACAACCGATTGCGACCGAACTGGGAATGGTAGATGAAGAGGTGTTAGAGGAGTTAAGTTTTATATTTGGGCCCCCTATGTCAGACAGGGGCGGAGCTAGAGGGCCTCAAAGGTGGTGACATCGGGTGAAGAAAGTGTTCAAGCGCATGTATCTCGTGTTTCTATTCCGATTTATAAAATTTCTTTCTTGTGTGTGTTCTACTAACTGAGGTCTACAAAAAAACTTGTTACACCTAAGAATTATCTCGTATTGTTATCGAGATATCTGGAAGGGAAAATTGAATTCTGCATTTTTTCCCTTACCACTTATGTAACTATAGGAGTACATTATGCACCAATTTCATCCGTATCAACATGTCTGGATGGGCAATAAAATTTCTTATATTTTTTATAATTTTCAGACTAGACTTGGTATTTCGTCCATAACTTTTACAAATATTGAGCCTCAGAAAAATTGTTTACTGTTCTGGATTTGTGAGAGTGCGACGAATATTCTGTGAAAATTTGAAGAAGGGGAGAGCAATTTTTTCTACAAAGGTTTTGTCAAAACAAACTTTTGTACAAAAAATGGCGCATTGTGTCCTCTCTAAAACAAAGTAAACTTTGCAAAAATCGGTTCAGCCGATTGAGGGGAATTACAAATGTCGTAAAATACAAAAGCTCATATTTTTAATTTTTTTGAAAAATTAAAATGCCCACAAAAATTTTTGAAAAAACATTTTTTAAAAGAGAAATTATAGCGAGGTCTTATTTTACCTATTTGTAACTGCTTACAAAAATTTTAGCCAAGAATAAACTACATAGGTCGATATTAAATATTCTGACTCTCATATGAATGATATTGTGTTCCATTATTAAATAAAAATGTTCAACCTTTTCAATAAAACCAGAAATTTGAAAAAATGTCAGTACTTTTTTATAGCCGTTACAAATTTTAAATTTTAAAAGGCCCACCCTGTACAAACAATCCTGTTGAATTTTTGCAGTTTGTGTGTTATTTTAATATGAGTCATTCCTACGCCTAAAGATTTAAATCGATAAATTTTTCATATAAATGTCAAAAACGTTGGATAAGAGGTCAATGTCCCCGGATTTAAGTACATTGACCACCGATTGAAGGTCATTGATCCTGGATTGAAGGCCAGTGACCCTAGATTAAAGGTCAGTTGCCCTGAACTTAAGGTTAGTGACCCTGGATTAAAGTTCATTGACTCCGACTAAAGGTCATTGATCTCGGGTTAAAGATCACTTACCCTGGGCTAAAGGTTTTTGACTCTGGAGTATAGGTCAACGACCCCGATGGTCTGTGATATGATTAAAGGTCACTGACGCCTCTTAAAGGTCAATGACCCCTGATTAAAAGCCAGTGGCTCCAAATAAGGCCACTGACCTCGTATTAAACATTTTTGGATTCGATTAAATGTCAATGACCTCGATTAAAGGACAATGACCTCGACTAAAGGACAATGACCTCGGATTAAATGTCAATGTCGTCGTATTAAAGGACAATAACCTCGGGTTAAAGGTCACTGACACGGTATTAAAGGTCACTTGAATACGATTAAATGTCACTTGACATCGGATTAAATGCTAATGACCCCGAATTAAAGCATTAAAAGTCAATGATTCAGATAAAATATCATTGACCCCGGATTTAAGATAGATTTCCCCGGATTAGAGTTCAGTGACCCTGATTAAAAGTTAGTGCTCTTAGATAAACGGTCATTGACTCCGATTAAAGATCACTTGCCAAGATAAAAGGTCAATAACACCTTCAGAACCTGATTAAAGGTCATTGACCACGGATTAAAGGTAATGACCTCGGATTAAATCATTCTTAGGGAAAAACGAGAATCCCCTCACCTTTAGTCTCACAACCTATTGGTAAATTTATTTATTTTTTGTTCTATTTTACTTACACTGTGCAACAGTGACAAAATGGCAGTATAGGTTCGATTCTACTACCAAAGGGTAGTATTACCCTATACTCTTTTTGGCGAAATTGGTGACCAATTTTTTTATGGGCCTCCAAAGTTTCTGAAAATCAGTGGGTCCCTCGAAAAACAACAATATTTTTTTTTGGGTATGTTCAGCGACTTTATAGAAAATATTAATGCCAATATTTTTGTGGAACATATTACCCGTCTAGCTCCCCCACATAACTGTAATTTTTGACCCTATTTTAATAAATCCTAAAAAAACACCCCTTAAAATGGGGAGGGCGGTGATGAACTGTTCTACAAAAATGTTGGCCTTAAAATTTTACTATATGTGTCAGAACACACCAAAGCTCAAAACTTAAAACAAACACCAAAAAAAGGTGTACTTAGTCTGATATCGTTAATGTTCGTTGTGCAGAATTTTAGTGTAAATAAAAAACAAACTACAAAATTTCATATACATAAATCGACTATGCAAAGATATATACATATATTTAAGGGGCGTCCCACAGTGCTCTGTCTTCATGTATCGATGTGACAAAAATAGAAGGAGTAATTGCAGAACTATGAAATTTGGTACCAAGCTGTATTTGGTTATAGTTAAGAAAAATTTTAAATTTGGACCCATTTCTATATTTATGAAATTTGACATGTCATAATATTTCTTATATATCAGTTGCGGTGCAAAATTTCGACAGGATATAGCGAGTCCTTTTGGTACCTACCACACAAAGGGTTCAAAGGACTTAAAAATAAATATATAAAGAACACTCAAGAGTGGCGCTGAATTTCGACCAAAGTTTGTAAAGCGTAATAGGCTTTGCTATGAGTAAATGTATGCACAAATTTTGGGAGGAATTGTTTCAAGATCCTTCAACATAGCCCCCTAGAAGATCTTGAAAAATGGATTTTTGGTCCAAATATCGTGCGACCCATCAAATTAAAGGGAATTTTGCGTAGATTACAAATATGGGGGAAAAGTAGAAGACTCAATAGGGAAAATTTCTGTATGTCATACGTCAGATAAACAACCTTAAATTAAATAAATGTTTCCGGAAATTGAATTGTCAATATTTATATACCTACTGGCAAATTAAATTAACTAATAACATCGTAACCATGAATTAGTACTTTATGTACACTACTGACATATAACACTAGGTCACAAATAACAAAATTTTCTCTGTTATTTGTTTCTAGCATACTTTTTCTCATTGATTTTGACCTAATAAACACGAAAATGAGTTTTAAAAATTTTTCTGTCGATTGGTTTTCGAGATACAAATTTTTGAACTTTTTTTTTTAAATTTTTGGAGGTACACTTACAATTTTGAGCATATATTTCGTCTTCTTTGAAGTATTTGATCCTACTACTACTCAAATTAAAGCAAATTGAGCCGTCTACAACTCATTCTCAGAAAATTTTCAAATCGGGTGAGCAGTTTTGATGTTGGCGGCTTAAATAGGTTAAAAAACTGCGTTTTTTTAGTAAAAATGTGGCAGAAAAATTCATATAAAAATTCATATAAAATATAAAACGCGATGCTAACAGCGATTTTGGTTTTTTTGCGTATAGCTGGCATTTTTCCAAAGAAAATAAGCACTTACTTAACAAAATCTGACAACAAATGGCGGACTTATAATTTTTTTGGTATAAGACCGAAATTCCGCTATTTCACGATATTTTGATTTTCATTATTTGCACAGCTAACCTACTAGGAGGGATCGAAAAAGCAAGTTTTTTATAATCCTTTTGGAATAGAACGGAACAGTTGCTCCTATACATAAGTTACTTCTGTTCAAAATTTCACCACCCTGGGTTAATGTCTTCTGTTCTGGCAAGGGACGTGAAATTTCAAAAATTTAGTGAAATCAGCAATTTTTTTTTTGGAATTTTTTTTCAAATGTCACAGCACTTTGCAGTTTTGATAAAATTTTTAAATTAATATTAATAACACAAATATTTCATAATTGTAAAAAACCTATTTACAATACCGTAGGGACGTTTCGTCGAAAATGGTATAATGAAAATGCAGAACATAGAAACACAGGTGCATTTTACGATACGAATTTTGGCAAACCCACTTTACATTTACAAAATTGTTTGGAAAAAACGTTTACGTAATTTTTATGATTCTCAGAATTAAAAAAATAAGTAATACACAAATAGTTATTTAATTTTTATGATTGTGGTTGCAGAGTAATATACGCTTCTGAATGTGCGTGGACGCTCTTCGTGTTCCTTTATGACTGCTACTCCGTTCACAGTCAATTAAAGGGAAAAAAGGGAATTACACTTTTTTATTGATGTGTGTTTTCCCGATGGCTACCTGTATCGGATTTTTTTTACAGAAATTCCCCCCACATTTGTGAGTGGTCATTATTTGGAAAATTTTTCACAATTTGAAACGCACACTTTCTGAAACGCCCATTCATAAGTACCTGTCAGTAAAATATTGTAACATACTTAGTATTTATAGGTGTTCATTTATCGTTTTTTGTCATTCAACAAGTGTCTACGAACGCGAGTAGTACGAGTTAAAAGTGAAACAAATTGAATTTAAGTGCATATAATACCTACCCAACAAGTAAGACAATGAGTAAAAGACTACGTGTGTTCGACTGTTTGAACAATCCAGACAATTTCTGCAATGTTTGTGGCGAGTTTATAAAGAATAATCACGCACACACGTTCACTCCAGCAGTGCAATTGCACTATTTGAATTATTTTGGTATTTCCCCAAATATCGCAGAACCATGGACACCTAAGTCGCTATGTGATCTTTGCTATATAATCCTAACCAACTGGGCAGCTGGCGGAAGGTAAGAATTTTTATTTAAACACATTAAGCAAAGCAAATATAGTAATTTATTTTAATTTTAGGCGCCATATGAAATTCGATACACCAATGATGTGGAAAAAGCCGCTATGCCATTCCACAGACTGTTATTTTTGCCTCACCACAAACAGTGGGGTAGGGAGATTTTTAAAATGGAACTACGCTCAAGTGGGATCGTTTGCACTTCCAGTACCATATTCGAATGATGTACCATATCCAGTGTGCCCTGGTGCATCTCTTCAAAAAGCAGAATCGTCAGATCAAGAGTCCGAGTCAAGTGCAAGCGAATTTGGGGCGTGCAGACAGCGAAAATTACTGTCACAGGCCGAACTAAACGATTGGGTGCGCGATTTTGGTCTCACTAAGGAGAAATCCGAACTTTTTGCGTCTCGGATGGTACAGTGTGGATTTGCGGATTCAGAAGTGAAAGTAACAGCGTACAGGAAGCGTCACCAGCAGTATGCAAAATTTTATACAAAGAAAGACGAAATATGTTTTTGCAGCGACATTTCCGGCTTGTTCCAAGAGCTTCACCAAATTCACAACCCCAATGAATGGAGGTTGTTTATTGACAGCAACAAAGAGAGCTTGAAGGCAGTTCTCTTACATAATGGGAATGAAAAGCCATCTCTTCCTATTGCTCATGCGGTTCATTCAAAGGAGAACTATGAAACTATGAACATTTTGCTGAAATGCATAGAGTATAGCAAATATAATTGGAAAATATGCGCCGACCTCAAAGTTGTGGCCATTCTGTGTGGACTCCAAGGAGGCTATACGCGACATTGCTGTTTTCTTTGCCTTTGGAATAGCCGCGCTGATGATCAGCATTATATTCAAAAAAAAAATGGCCGGAACGAACGAAACCTGTAGTTGGAGAAGCGAATGTTCAGCGCAAACCACTAATAGAGAACCGTGAAAATATAATACTTCCGCCGCTGCACATAAAATTGGGTTTGATAAAAAATTTTGCCAAAAAATTGGACAAAGAAGGTGAAGCTTTTGCCTATTTACGGTCAATTTTCCCTTACCTTTCGCTGGCAAAAATTAAAGAAGGAGTCTTCGCAGGACCCGAGATAAAAAAAAAGTTGAAAGATGAAACATTCCCGAAGCTGTTATCACTCATCGAAGCCGCAGCATGGAATTCCTTCAGGCTTGTTGTGGAAAACTTTTTAGGAAACAACAAAAGCGATAATTATAAGGACATAGTTGAGGATCTGGTAAAGAACTATGAAGCAATGGGTAGGTTTTTTTTGAAACAAATGTTAATTTAAATAGCGTTTTAATTCTCGTTTTTTTCATTTTTGGGTAGGAGTGCACATGTCACTTAAAATACACTTTCTGCATTCTCATTTGGATTTTTTCCCTGAGAATTTAGGAGACGTGAGCGACGAACACGGCGAGCGCTTTCATCAGGAATTGAAGGCTATGGAACGACGCTATCAGGGCATCTATGACACGGCTATGATGGGTGACTACATTTGGACCCTAATACGTGAGACCAATTGCAGCGAATACAAAAAACAAAGAAGAAGTCAGCTGTTTTTCCACATGGCATAAAATGTAGAGTTATATCTTTGTTTCTACTCATTTTTTTTGGGCGTTGATTTGGTTAATTTCGTTAGTTTAGCTAACCTGGCACATCCATTTCTAATTGTGCCATACATTGAGTATGTAGTGCTCTAAATAAATTAAAAAATAATATACTAAGACTAATTTGTTTATTTTAAATTAAGTTCAAATGTATTTATTCGTTTGCGTTGGGTAGGTAAGCTGTGCAAATAATGAAAATCAAAATATCGTGAAATAGCGGAATTTCGGTCTTTTACCAAAAAAATTATAAGTCCGCCTTTTGTTGTCTGATTTTGTTAAGTAAGTGCTTATTTTCTTTGGAAAAATGCCAGCTATACGTAAAAAACCAAAATCGCTGTTAGCATCGCGTTTTATATTTTATATGAATTTTTATATGAATTTTTCTGCCACATTTTTACTAAAAAAACTCAGTTTTTTAACCTTTTTAAGCCGCCAACATCAAAACTACTCACCCGATTTGAAAATTTTCTGAGAATGAGTTGTAGACGGCTCAATTTGCTTTAATTTGAGTAGTAGTAGGATCAAATACGTCAAAGAAGACGAAAGATATGCTCAAAATTGTAAGTGTACCTCCAAAAATTTAAAAAAAAAGTTCAAAAATTTGTATCTCGAAAACCAATCGACAGAAAAATTTTTAAAACTCATTTTCGTGTTCAGTAGGTCAAAATCAATGAGAAAAACTATGCTAGAACCAAATAACAAAACGACTGTTGGCTAGTGTAATAAAGGGTGTTTTTTTTACAGCTTTGTTTTTCGAATAGAGATAAAACTGGCATTTTGTGGTCAAATCTGGCAACTCTAATGTCATTTATGTTCAGTTTGGTTTGCCATTTCATCATGAACAGGTTGACAAAAGAACAACGCTTGCAAATCGTGCAAATTTATTTCGAAAATAATGGTTCAGTTCGCGAAGTTTACCGCAAGCTCCGTCCATTTTATGGTCGACATAATCGTCCATCAGAGCAATTAATTCGGTTAACCATGGATCGTTTTCGCACTACGTTTACTCTATGTGATAATACACATCCGCAGAGACGTCAAACAGTGCGCACCGAAGAAACAATTGCCGCTGTAGAGCAAAGTGTTGAAGAGGACCCGAATGAATCGATTCGCCACCGTGCACAGCAATTGGAGCTGTGGAGAGCTAATGGAGACCGGTATAGAGCCATGATAATCGACTATTTTGTTCCCGAATTGGATGGCATGAATGTGGATGAGTTGTGGTTCCAACAAGACGGCGCTACATGCCACACAGCGCACGTCACAATCGATTTATTGAAGGAAACATTCGATGAGCGCATAATTTCGCGGAATGGACCTGTCAATTGGCCACCAAGATCGTGTGATTTGACACCATTGGATTATTTTCTTTGGGGATATGTGAAGTCGCTCGTCTACGCCAACAAACCAGAAACGTTAGGGGAATTGGAAGCCAACATTCGTGGCGTTATTGCCGACATACGGCCCCATATGCTCGAAAAAGTGGTTGAAAATTGGACCTGTAGAATTGGCTTTATTCGAGCCAGCCGCGGCGACCACATGCCCGAAATCATATTTAAACATTAATGGCATAAAATTATCCTTCCAATAAAGCCAAATTGATGGACCTTAAAACGATTTTCTTGTGTTTTATTTCAATTCGAAGTTCTATACCCCTAAAAAAAACACGCGATATCATCGGAAGCGCGCCAAATTATTATCCTTGTTGCTATTAGGAACTCCTTAAATGCATTACAGTTAATTTTTTGTCGCAAGAAAATTTTAGACCTAAAGCAAAAGTACTTTTTCGTAATTGGAACTTTTATATTTTATTTTTAAAAGAGGATATGGATAATAATAATTTTTGCGAAAAAAAATCAGATCTTTACTGATGACATAAATATTTTTTTTTTTGATTTTTCGACATAAAAACACCATTAGGTTTAGGTTAGGGTGGCAGCCGTATTTTTTTTTTTTACAAGCTCACATAGACCAGTTTAGGTCCCTAGTGTTACCACGGGCTGAAATGCCCCTCATCGAAACCAACCTGTTTGATATATAAATTTATCGATAGTACGAATATCAGTACTGGAAAGATCTGTTAGGCTGCCTAAAAAGGCCGACCCCAGTATGTCCAGTCGTCGTTTACTCAAAGCGGGACAGTCGCAAAACAAGTGCTCAATACTCTCCACTTCTTCCTCATCTCCACAGCTTCGGCAGAAGTCATTGGAGTCAATACCCAATCTTTTGGCGTGTTCGCCGATCAAGCAGTGTCCCGTCAGAACCTGTACTAACGTAGACAACCGTTTCCTCTCTAGTGCGAGGAGATATTTTGACCTTCTCAGGTCATACCTTGGCCAGATTTGTCTAGCTACCCTGCAGGTGCCGATTTCTGTCCATCTTTCGTTGGACTGCCTGATTGCCTCTTGCCTAAGCCAAAGCTTGCACGTGGATAGTGGCGCACCAATATATGCAAATTCTTCGAGAATTTGTAATGTCGTCCCTTTCCTAGCAAGTTCATCGGCTTTGCAGTTCCCCGGGATATCCCTATGCCCAGGCACCCATATGAGGTGTATATTAAACTGCTCAGCCATCTCGTTAAGAGATCTGCGGCAGTCGAGGGCTGTTTGTGAATTTAGGGATGTTGCCTCCAGAGAATTGATGGCAGCCTGGCTGTCCGAGTAAATTACAACGCCAGTGTTGGTTACTATGTTGCGACTCAGCCACTTGGCGACTTCCCATATCGCCATTATTTCGGCTTGATAGACACTGCAGGTATCTGGTAGTCTGTGAGCTATATCCAGACTAAGTTCTTAACAGTGTACTCCGAAGCCATCATTTTCATCAAGCTTCGAACCATCCGTGTAAAAGTGGAGATGGTTTCTATTACCTGGTATTCTGCCGACCCATTCATCTCTGGCGGGAATCATAGTGATGTAATTTCTCTCGAAGGTGTACACAGTTAGTATATAGTCCACTCGGTCGGTTACCATAGCACTACACTTTGATATCCTCATGTGATCATAGTTCTTGTACCTCCACATTGATAGGCAGTTTAATCTTATTGCCGCTTTGGTTGCAACTTCTCTCGCCACAATATTAATCGGCAGTATATGGAGTAGGGCTTGTAGAGACTCGGTCGCAGTAGTCCTTAAGGCTCCGCTTATGCTCAGGCAGGCAGTTCTCTGAACCTTTGTTAGTAGGTTGGTAATGGTTAGTTTGTCAGTTGCCGTCCACCATACCACAATACCGTATAACAGTATTGGACGAACTACTGCTATATATATCCAGTGGACGATTTTAGGAGAGAGTCCCCACGCGACCCTACAGCCTTTTTGCAGGAATATAAGGCGACGTTGGCCTTCCTTACACGTTCCAATACGTTAAGTCTAAATAACATTTGCCTATCTAGAATTATTCCTAACAATTTTGCACTTTCAGAAAAGACTAGATCTGTTCCATTTATCCGAGGTGGAGGGTCAATGTGGGACATTATTCATCCTAGTAAAGAGAACCAATTCTGTCTTGTTGGGGTTAACGCCCAAACCGCTGCTTCTGGCCCATCTAGCCAACTTGTTCAGAGCCACCTGTAGGATGTCTCTGAGGACGTTTACGAATTTGACACTCACTGCGATTGCCACGTCGTTCGCATATGCCACGACCTTGCAGCCACAACGTTCTAGATCTAGCAGGATTTCATTCACCGCTAGGTTCCAAATTAGTGGAGACAGTACTCCTCCTTGTGGGGTCCCTCTGTTTACAAACCTTGTTAGAGTTGTGGACCCAAGACATGCTGTTATGCGTCTTCTGTTGAGCAGACTTTGAATTAGTCTAATCAAACTAAAGTTAACATTAAGATGTGACAGTGCCGCAATTACTGCATCTGAGTGAATGTTGTTAAAAGCCCCTTCTATGTCAAGAAATGCCACCATGGTGAATTCCTTGAAATGCAGGGACGATTCGATAGTGCTCACAAGTTCGTGCAGGGCTGATTCTGTAGACTTGCCCTTATTGTAGGCATGTTGGTTCCCCGACAGGAGTTTTGTATCCAGGTTTTCCCTAATGAAATGATCTAAAAGTCTTTCCAGACCTTTCAATAGGAAGGAGGATAGGCTAATTGGTCTGAAGTCTTTTGGCCTAGTGTGTGATATCTTTCCCGCTTTAGGTATGAATACCACTTTGGTATCCCTCCATCGATTCGGGACGGTATGAAAGCCTGATACAGCCTACATAAATTTTCTCCAGCCAGGGGATAATGTACTTTAACATTTTCTGCATTTCTGCTGGAGTGATGCCATCTGGTCCAGGTGACTTGAAGGGCTCAAAGCTGTTAATAGCCCAGCTTATTCTGGATCTCTCAGTCAAGAAGCTAGCGACGCTATTAAATGGATTTTTTTAAAATTTTCTCAAATATATTTTATAAATATGATTTTTTGTATTTTTAAGAATTATGTCAACTATTAGGCTCCAAAAAAGTTGTTCTACAAGCTAAAGAAGATGGTTTTTGGAAAACTACCTAAAAACATTTTTAGACCTAAAGCAAAATTACTTTTTCAAAAATTTGTGCGCGAATAATTTGAACTTTTATATTTTAAGTTTAAAGAGGGCATATCAGTAATAGTATCTGGGGAAAAAAAAATTAGGGATCTCTACGAATTTTTTTTCCTATGCCATACAATATTCAATATTTTTTGATTTTTCGACATAAAAGCACCATATTAAAAGCGATTTTTTTATGTTTTTCTCAGCAATAATTTATAAGTATGAATTTTTATATTTTTAAGAATTCTGTCAGCTTTCTTGCGCAAAAAAAATATGGGGTTGGTCAACACGTTAAGCGTTGGCGTCTGTTTTTGGAACACCCTTAAAAATTATATTCGAAAAAAACTTTTTTAGACATAAAAACAAATATATATTTTTTAAAGTTTGTGCACTTTTATTTTGCGTTTTTATATTTTTTATATTTTTTGAAGAATAAAATTTTAGGGATCTGGTCCAACTTATTTTTCTCATTCCAATTAATGTTGTAAATTTTTTTCATTTTAACAAAAAATATAAATTTTCCAAAGCAATTTTGAATAACACTATTGCAATATTCTGCGGACTTGTCATATTTGTATTATTAGGAATTCGATTTACTATCATATACATAAAGTTTGGCTTAATTTCCCTAATAAACGAATTTTATACAGCTATTTTACAACATACATTTATTGTAGTTTATTTTTTGGTCGATTTGCGTATACAACAATTGACTTTGGCGCCCTCTCGCGGTGCCAAAAAGAGGTAAATTAAAAAATATTGTTGCTATTTATCTTAATTGGTTTGTTAAGATATGATGAGTACCAATTTTACCATTATTTGAGCCAGTACATTATTATCGTTTTTTGTCAATGGGACAGAGCACTGTGCGTCCTGTGTAGGAGAACTATATCAAAGCATGTACCGAAATGGTTAGTTCACGTTGAGTAGAATCTACGTAATACTCAAACTGCAAAATTTCAGTATTTATGTATTAAATAGGAATATTAAAGTGCGAAACAATTTGTTTAATTTTCTTGGGATGAATTATTGCCAACATAAAATACAAACACCAAAGTCCTCATATAGAGGTCGCTCTCAAATATTTTTTGGTTAAGCCACAGATGCCACATTTCTAAACAATTTGGCTGAAATATTGTAGCTTTCGTTGTATTTGAAAAAAGGAATTTGCTAACACAAAAAAACATATAGGTCAATGATTTCCTTCTTGTCCATTCAAATAGTATCCGGTTTTACAATGGAAACCAATCCATAATGAAAGCTATACAAGATTCGTCCCAATCGAATTTACCATCGTTCTTACTTTTCAAATAGTTTAATAGATTCATTTGAGACTTTTGCTTTGTACCTACAATCGGGTTTTCCCAAAACTCAAAATTCTCTACTAGAAAAAAATATTTACTAAACAACTGAGCAATGGTAATCTTAGCTTTTCTCTATTTCTTCGGAAGTGCTAATCTAATTTGTCTTGTTTTTCCCCCGTAAATGTCACATTACCAAAACTTAGCTATTGTTTACTTTTCGACTGTGTTTTTGCTAGTTTTAATTATTTAACTCCATTTGTGGGCCGCTGTACGAGTAGATTTTTTTTTTTTTTAATTTCTCATATTATTTCACTTACTTTCGTTTGAGGAAATAATTTCTGTGTCGCTGTTTATTTATTTTTGTTTTGTTTTTTTTTTATTTTTCAAGTAGTCATTACATATATGTATTTTGCTTAAATAGTTGTTACTTCTTCGGTTTCCTTATGAGAAGGTGTTGATTTAGCAGTTTTATTGTTTGTGGCGGGCGTAAATAAAGTGCCACAGACCCAGAGCGCCGTCGCACTCTAGAGCGGCAGTCACACGATATGTGGTTTAAGACCATAAAATATGAACGTTATCTGCTAAAAAAGTCTACAAATTTTTATTTGGTGACTTTAGTCGTTTGTTTTTTTTTGGAATATTTATTTTTATTTTTAGTTTTATTTCATTTTTGGCTCTGTGGTGCTTTATGCCACATGTTGCACGAGCAAGTTGCGAGTTTGGTCTCTTCACATATGAGGCAATATGTTACTATGTGTGCCGCCGGTTTGTTGTCGCTGCTGTTGTTGTTGGTTTTTATTGTTACTTGAACTCGAACTTTTTGCGATGCGGTTGTTATTGCGGCACATAACATAACATCTAGTAATGTGTTTTAATAGCTTACTCGTCGTACAAGCGTTTTGGGGGGAAGGATACCCAAAAAGCATAAAAACTTGAATAATTTATTGAAGCATTGTATGTTCACATAAAGTATATATACTCGTATCTTATATATTTTAGTTGAACTAACTTAGTCAACTTTGAATTTATTTGAATTTTATTCAAAACTATTTTTCGGGCAGCTGATTTTATATATCCTCATTATATGAAATCGGGGTTCGAAACGTGAATTCTCATTCTGTTCAACATTATAAAGGTGATTATGTATTTTATTTCACAAAATTAGAATTTAGTTCTTAGGAAATCCTTAAATACAAAGACATGATCCTTCGATGACGTTTGTGTCTTAAGTCTTTCGTTCTGTACTCACTGTACTGGGTGATGAGATTTCAATTTCAAAGAAAACTGCTCTGGGTATTATTGACAACCTTATAAAATTAAAAAAAATCGGTTATTGTAGATTCTATACGCCCATTGCACAGACGATTTACTTTTATGAACAATGTTATGAAAGTTCGGTTAATTTAAACTCACAGGATTAGAATTTACTTCTCTAAAGAGATACATTATGTTTAAATCCAAAGAGGAAGAAATTCAGCCCGTCATTGACGTTTGTGTCTTAAGTCTTCTGTTCTATACTCACTGTTTGGGTGGTGAGATTTCATTTACAAAGTATAATACTCTGCATTTCCTTGGCAGATGTTTTGAATTCCAATCTTATAACAACACAAAACAGTAGGAATTCATATTTGGAGATTTCCGACATTTTTGAATTCCCGGAAATTTCCCTGTATTCGGGAATTAAATTGCGATAAAATTGTTATTTACTCGTATATGACGGATTTCATGTCAAGTGAATACATTTTTAAAACTGATGTCTTCTGAACGGTATGAAACTTGCACCAAGTTGACTCCTTGGATTGGATAGGAGCTATGACACAAAATTTCAACAAGGACTGTCCGAGTTGGAAGGCGTTGAATTTTGGTCAAACAGTCCTTGTTTCCCATCTATATGTATATAAATAATTAGCTATTAGGAATAATTCTAGATAGGAAACTGTCATTCAGACTTAACGCACTGGAAAGTGTAAGGAAGGCCAACATCGCCTTATATTCCTGCAGGAAGACTGTAGGGTCGCGGTGGGGCCTCTCTCCTAAAATCTTCCATTGGATATATATAGCAGTAGTTCGTCCAATACTGTTATACGACAAACTAAACATCACCAACCTACTATCAAAAGTTCAGAGAACTGCATGCCTGTGCATAAGCGGAGCCTTAAGGACTACAAGCCCTACTCCATATACTGCCGATTAATATTGTGGCGAGAGAAGTTGCAACCCGAGCGGCACTAAGATTAAACTGCCTATCAATGTGGAGGTACAAGAACTATGATCACATGAGGATATCAAAGTGTAGTGCTGTGGTACCGGTCTGAGTGGACCATATACCAACGGTGTACACCTTCGAGAGGAAATACATCACAATTATACCAGTCAGAGATGAATGGATTGACAGAATATCAGGTAATAAAAACCATCTCCACTTCTATACGGATGGTTCGAAGCTTGATGAAGGCAACATCCCTAAATTCACAAACAGCCCTCGACTGCCGCAGATCTCTTAACGAGATGGCTGAGCAGTATTATATACAGCTCATGTGGGTGCCTGGGAATAGAGATATCCCGGGGAACTGCAAAGCCGATGAACTTGCTAGGAAATGGACTTTGAGTTATGCAATAGGTAATCAGGCAGTCCAACGAAAGATGGACAGAAATCGGCACCTGTAGGGTAGCTAGACAAATCTGGCCAAGGTATGACCTGAGAATGTCAAAATATATCCTCGCACTAGAGAGGAAAAGATTGTCTAGTATCAGTTCTGACGGGACACTGCCTCATCGGCAAACACGCCATAAGATTGGGTATTGATTCCAATGACTTCTGCCATACTTTACCATTTTTTGCCCTGTTTGCTTCACTGTACCATATTTAACCCTTTTTGCTACAATCAACCCTATTTAACACCTTTTAGTCGCTCTGCACCATAATTTTAAACTAACTAAAAACATAACATTTGAAAAAAAAGGACTTCTTAACTCATATATATGTTCCATGTTTTTGCCCAATGTTCTAAATGTAACGCTTTTTGCCCACTGAATCATGGTACCTTTTTGTCCTACAGTACCATATTTAACCATTTTTGTCCTACTGTACCATTTTCCCCACTGTACCATATTTAAACATTTTCGATCCACTGTACAATAGTCAACTCTTTTTTCACATTGTACCATATTTAATAATTTTTGTCCCACTGTCCAATAGTTAACACATTTTTGCCTCACTGTTTCCGAGGTAAAGCTTTTTGGCCCACTGTACCATATTTAACCCATTTTGTCCCAATTTACCATTTTTAACTATTTTTCCCTGCTGTACTATGGTCAACTCCTTTTTGTCCCATTGTGCAATATTAAAATCTTCGCCTCACTGTAACATATTTATCACTTTTTGCCCCAATGTATCACATTTAATCCTATTTGCTACACTGTACAATAGTTAACCATTTCGGTCCCACTGTTCCATATTTAATCCTTTTTTTCCCCACTGTATCATAGTCCATTTTGTACCACTTTACCATATTTTACTATTTTTGACCCACTGTACCATAGTGGACCATTTTTGTCCCTCTGTGCCATATTAACCCTGTTTGTCTCACTGTACCATATTTAACACTTTTTGTCTCACTGCACCATATCTAAAAATTTTCACCACTCTACCATACATAACTCCTATTTGACGCACTGTACCATACTTAACCATTTGTGTCACACTGTGCCATATTTAATCCTTTTTGCCCCACTGTATCATAGTAAATACATTTTTGCCCCACTCCTCCATAGTTAACTATTTTTGCCCCAATCCATTTTGTCTCACTTTACAATATTTAACTATTTTGCCCCACTGTACCATAGTTTACCCTTTTTGCCCACTGTGCCATATTTAACCCTTTTTGTCTCACTGTACCATATTTGACGCTTTTTGTCTCACTAAACCGTATTTAAAATTTGTCCCCACTCTACCACACTTAACCCTTAACGCCCACTGTACCATATTTAATCACATTTGATCCACTGTATCAGTCTTGCCCACTATACAATATTTAATGTTTTTGACCCACTGTGCTCTTCACATCTCAAGTTTAAGTTCCATTTTTTTTCAGATTGATTCTTTTTCGCCCCATTACATCATAATTAACCCGTTTTGCCCCACTGTGGCTCTTAAAGTTAGAATTTCCAAAAATCACTTCCGATCTCTAGTTTATGTTACAAAAGCTACCCTAGAACCATGGGACCATATCTAACATTTTTAAGCCACTGTACCCTATTTTACACTTTTTGCCCCACTGTGCCCCGAAAAGTTCGATTACAAAACAAAAGCTGACTACCCCGATCCGTTGTCCTAAGGACATCCCTCGCTTCAATTTTCACCATTCTAGTTATAGACGTTAAAGTTGCGGTGGTACCATATTTACCCTTTCTGTCCCACTGTGCCCCTAAAATTTTCAAAAATTGCTCCTTGTTCTAGTTTATGTCCCAAGAGCTACTCTAACACCAAATTTCACGATTCTAGCTTTTGCCATTTGGATTTGGCTGTTGTATCACATTTATCCCTTTTTGCCACATTGTGCGGGTAAATGTTCGGATTTTAAAAAAATTCAGTCAATTTCTAGATCGACCTCATAAGGGCTACCCTCACACCAAATTTCACGATTCTAGCTCATTCCGTTTAGATTTGGCGATGGTACCATTTTTATCCCTTTTTTCCCCATTGTGCGGGTAATAGTACGAATTTCGAAAAATCCCGTCTTATTGCTCGTCTACATCCCAAGGGCTACCCTCCCACCAAATTTCATGATTCTAGGTTCAGCCGTTTGGTCTGGGCGATGATCAGTCAGTCAGCCAGTCACGCAACAATTTTATATATATAGATTAGCGGGATGTGGCTTGTAAAGGTGGTTAAATTTTAAGGGCCGATGTTGACTTTGAATAAAACACAAATTATTTAGGAAATTATTGTCATTTCTTTTTATTACGATAATATTGGTATGGTTCAATTATGTATGGAACAAAATATGGGCCAAATAGCCGCCGCGACCTCGGCGGCACACCTCCATCCGGCATACTTGAGGTTCTATGCCGTTAATGTGCCGAATTATCTCATCCTTTAGCTCTAGAATTGTTGCTGGCTTATCGACGTACACATTTTCTTTCAAATAACCCCAAAGGCCATAAAAAGTTCGTTATCATCTCACGATAGCGAACACCATTCACAGTAACTGCCTGACCGGCCTCATTTCGAAGAAGTATGGCCTGATGACATCGCCAGCCCATAAGCTGCACCAAACCATCTGGGCGAGCATGTACAGGTGTTTTCACATCTCCTACAGACCCGGTTTGCTGAAATTTGCGCACAATTCTCCCGATTGTGGACACATTTGGTCGATTATGCTGATCAAAAAAACATCACGAAGTGCACGAAATGCATTTTGATTTGAAAGCCCATTTTCGTAAAAGGCTTAAAAAAACATTAACGCGTTGCTCGATTGTGTATCTTTCCCTGGTTCAAAATGAAATGAAATGCAGAAAAAACTTGACGTTTAGGTGTGGTTCACATTCAACATCGGCCCTTACAATTTAACCACCCTTTACAAAATATAATGAAATTTTATACAAAATTTAATGAATTTTATATAAAACTGAACAGAAATTAAAATTTTATAGAAAATTTAATAAAAGTTAAAATTTTATAGAAAATTTAATGAAAATTACAATTTTATAAAAAATTTTATGAAAATTACAATTTTATAGAAAATTTAATGAAAATTACAATTTTATAAAAAATTTAATGAAAATTACAATTTTGTAAAATATTTAATGAAAATTACAATTTCATAAAAAATTTAATGAAAATTACAATTTTATAGAAAATGTGGACTTTTTCGCATTTTGAATTGGGGTACACTTCTGGGGTTACTATCTGGAGTACATAGCTTTTTCTAGAAAACCCATAACACCGGTTGAAATGACAAGTCTTCCAAAAACCCTACTTTCTTCCAAAATATTACGCTATGCAACAAATGAACACTTTTTGAAAAATACACGGACCAGACAGTATAGGTTCGATTCTACTATAAAAGGGTAGTATAACCCTATACTCGGTTTTGCGAAATTGGTGACCAATTTTTTTTTATGGGCCTCCAAAGTTTCTGAAAATCAGTGGGACCCTCGAAAAAGGTGTCATCAGCTTTTGTCCTACAACTAATTCAGACTTGGTGATACCGCTTAACTATATTTGGCAATAATGTAGCTAAGAATATGCTGAAAAAAGTTTCTTAAAATTTTTTGCGAAAAAAAATTTTCCCGTTACTTTTTTTTGAAAAAGTAAAGAAAAAAAATATTTTTATATATATTTTTTTCACTTTTTTCAGCATAACATCCAGGGACTCGTAATTTTTCAATAACAATGGTTGGAAAAGTTGTAGCCATCGTAAATCTGAACAACTTTTGTGAACATGTCAATACAATCTGAACGTGTCTGGGCACCCTAAATAGCTCAAAAAACCACATTGTACCCCAAAAATGTTAGTATTTCATCACTATTTAACAAAAATACATTTTTTTGGTATAGGGTATGTTCAGCAAATTTATAGAAAATATTAAGACCAATATTTTTGTGGAACATATTAACCCTCTAGCTCCCCCACATAACTGTAATTTTTGGCCCCATTTTAACAAAATGTAAAAAACACCCCCTAAAATGGGGAGGGCGAGGATGAAATGTTCTACAAAAATGTTGGCCATAAAATTTTACTATATGTGTCGGAACACACCAAAGCCCAAAACTTAACACAAAAACCAAAAAACGGTCAAATTCCAGTCAAAAACACCCTTTATTGGTATCGTTATTGCTTCGACCACTAAATCGTTTGAAAACATTGCTGCACGTACAGGAATTTGACCTTTTTTTGGTGTTTGTGTTATGTTTTGAGATTTGGTGTGTTCTGACACATATAGTGAAATTTTATGGCCAAGATTTTTGTAGAACATTTCATCCCCGCCCTCCCCATTTTAAGGGGTGTTTTTTACGTTTTGTTAAAATGGAGCAAAAAATTACAGTTATGTGGGGGAGCTAGAGGGTTAATATGTTCCACAAAAATATTGGCCTTAATATTTTCTATAAAGTTGCTGTACATGCCCTATACCAAAAAAATATATTTGTGCTACATAACAGTGAAATATTTACATTTTTGGGGTACAATGTGGTTTTTTGAGCTATTTATGGTGCCTAGACACGTTCAAATTGTATTAATATGTTCACAAAAGATGTTCAGATTTACGTTGGCTACAATTTTGTCAAACATTGTTAGTGAAAAATTACGAGTCCCCGGAAGTTATGCGGAAAAAAGTGAAAAAAATATTTTTTTCCTTCACTTTTTCAAAAAAAAAAAAAAAAATACCGGAAAAACATTTTTTTCTCGAAAAATTTTAAGAAACTTTATTCAGCATATTCTTAGCTACATTATCGCCAAACATAGTTAAGCGGTATCACCAAGTCTGAATTAGTTGTTGGACAAAAGCTGATGACACCTTTTTCGAGGGGCCCACTGATTTTCAGAATTTTTGGAGGCCCATAAAACAAAATTGGTCACCAATTTCGCCAAACCGAGTATAGGGTTATACTACCCTTTGATAGTAGAATCGAACCTATACTGTCAAGTCCGTGTATTTTTTTTCACTGTTGCACAGTGTAATCAATAATTCACTAAATATTAACCCTTTGTGGGGGAGGTACTAGAAGGAGTGGACCAATATGGCTCATCTTCGAACTTCGTCGGAGATAGAAAAACATATTACCACATACCAAATTTGAAGTCCATCGGTTACTCCTTTCTAGAGTTATCGTGCGGACGGACATTGCTCATTCGACTTAAAACGACCTAAAACGGATATCCGCAGAAAATACTTAGGGTCTTATCCTTCGATGCGTTACACTTTTGGTCCGTAGCAAATGGTATATATCATTCCTCGTATCACTAAAGTGAGTGTATAAAAATGGCCAATATTATTCAACTCTTTCTGGTGTCTCCTCCTCAAATGTTAGTTAGCATATAGTGAAATACAGGATCTCTTTCAAATTATATACCACTTATCCGATTATTGTGTAAGTTTCTTCGGTTTATAGTACAGATGATGAGAAATATTTCTCAAATTCAAAATTCAATATTGTCTTTCTCACAATACGAGAGTATACTTTGTCGGTTTACTCTTCTAAAATTTCCTTAATTATATTTATTTATTTTAATTTTCTGTTACAGTGTTATTTCCCAGAGGATATGATAATAGGATATACTCGATTGTATGATATAATGTTGGAAGTTTGTTTCTTAAGTCTTTTGTTTCAATTGCTGGTGCTGATCGAAATGCAATAAAACTGCTTTTGTTAGGATATATGCGTCTTAAGTCTTTTTTCTTTCCAATTATCATTTACTCGTGTCTCTCATATTTATTTAGTCCAAGGATTACTTCTCCCTTTTTGGTTGATGTTTATCATGGATCATTATTGTTTTATACATCCTATCTATCACACGAATAAAGGAAACGAACAAAAAATCAAAAGTACTTGAACAAATGTGCGAGAAACATGAGGTTGGGGTTTTTTGATGTCGTCTCCGTCGTCGTTGTCGTCGTTGTCGTTATCGTCAACTTTTCTATGCGAGGCAATAAATCTTACCTTCGTACGTTCAGAAGACAAAAACAACAAGAAACAAACCACACTCATTTCTAAAAGTGCATCCAAAAGATGTTGAAAATGTGATCTTGGGGTGCTGTTGCTGGTGTTGCAGTTGGAGTTGCAGTTGTTATGGTGCGAATGCGATTTTCCATTTTTTACCCCCCAATAGAGGGGTAGATCTTCTTCGGCAGTTTAACATTTTTGGGAAATCAAGCGATGTGAAGCGCCAATGAAAAATTTTTTTGTTTGCCATTGGATTGTTTTTCTTGGTTGATTGCTGCACTGTTGCGGTGGCCATAGAAACTTTGTGGATGCATCTTCTGAATGTGTGTTTCCTTGAGATTGTTCCGCTTTTTGTTGTGGCTGCCACGGCAATTGTTGTTGTTGCTGAACTACGGCAGACCATAAAAACAAAAAAGACACGAGTTTATCATTGACTGAATGTTAACTACTTGTTTATGAATGTTGCTGTAGTTCATCCTTCCGTCTGCCAGTCCGCCCGCCAGTAATGCTGATGATGGTTTGGTACTACACGGTCACAAAGCCTCAATGTAGTAGTAACTGGCTCGCGGTGAACATTGGCTACATTGGACCAAAACATTGAAATGAAGAAGATGATCACACCGAATGTCGAATATTCATGAAGCCATTTAACCGTTTGTCTGTTGCATACTTCTTGGTTTTTTCTTTGCTTGTTTTGGCGGACACTCTTCTGGTTCCCGGGCCATTGTAAATTAAAATTTCATGATTTTTGGCAGTCGAACTAAAGAAAACTGAAGGCTTTGCGTCGTTGTGGTGGTTTAAAGTGGCGGTGTTGTCGGCGTTGAGTGTAACCACTTTTTTTTGGACTGTCAGAGGTTTCCTGTAAGTGATTATGCAATAGCATCTTTCTGCAGCAGATGCCACAATGGCTGAAGAAGATCAACCGGCCCACAAAAGAAACAAAAAAAAAATCGCAGACACAAACACAAACATAACACAAAAAACTGAAAAAAAATAATAAAAACAGAAAATCGTGTTTTAATGCTCCTACTGCACACACTTCGACAGCCATCAACGGCACAGATGTGCTTCTTCTGCTGGTGGACCGACCGACGGACGAAGCTTTGGAGCTGAAGCTGTTCAACAAGTGGGTTTTCGGTTTCTTATCTAACTTCCGTGTCACATCTTCATATTGGGACTGTTCGTGGCTTTTATTTGGTTTTTCTTTCGGTTTATTGCTGCTCTCTGTGTCTCGAGTATTTGTATTCGTATTTGTGGAGCTGCAATTAAGGCATCTTCTTGGTAAATTGTGGTCATAAATTGGGATTGCCTTTTTGTCGATGTGGCTATTGACGTTATGACGCTGGATTACATAACACAGGATTCAAATGAAGTTTTTTTTTTTGTGGGGGGTTGAAATGAAAGTGAGTCCGCAGAGAGCAAAAAGAGGTCAAATGTCTTTATATGCTAAAAGGGGAATTGCAATGTGAACAATTGTCATTCAACAATAACAAATTGAGGAAATAATACAGTCGAATGCAAGAGACCCACACACCACTACAACATGAATTGTCTTCTTCCACTTGGGAGGGACTTTTATATGAGAGTTTAAACCATTTTACTACGACTGTTATTAGCAGTCGTGGAGTCGGAGGAATCGGCTTAAGTCGGAGCTGAAGGAATCGACTTAAGTCGGACCAAAGGAATCGACTTAAGTCGGAGCCAAAGGAATCGACTTAAGTCGGAGCCAAAGGAATTGACTTAAGTCGGAGCCGAAGGTATCGACGGCGTCGACATTAAAACCTGAATACTGATGTTTCCATAAAAAATTTAAATTTAAATCTCAAATAAAATCCATTTGAACTTAGAAAATCAAACCTGTACAAAAATTTATATTTTTTCCAAAAAGGCGACCTTTCAAAATGCAAATTTTTGGTATTGCTACACTGAAAAAAAATTTCACATGAAATTAAAAACAAGTTTGCCCTTAAATCATAAATTTAATCTGTCTTTGTTTCAAGAACAAGTTTCTTTAAATTTAAGAAAATTTACTTGATTTCTAAGAAATTTTCATTAGTTTAAGGTAAAATACCTTACCTCTATGATAAGATGTCCACAACACTATGTATGTCATGTTGACTTAAACGTTACGTCATAAAATTAAAGAAAAAATCATTGATTGAAGTGCAACTCTCATTAACTCAAGTATAAATTTTAATAGTTTGTAAGATGTTTTCCTTAACATTGTAAAAATTCTCATGTCATGTTTTTAAAGACTATATATCTTTAATTTTCAGTCCAGTTTTGTGGTACTTTTGATTTAAGGACTAGTTATCTTTTAAATTAAGAGATCGTTTTTATCTGCGAGAGGACAATTTAGACTCTTTTTGGTCGCAAATAGAGAATAATAGTGAGAGTTACAATGAAGTTTGTTTGGAATTTTTTGGAATCAGTTCAGCGATACAAAAATGATGATGTGAACAAGTCATAATTTATGAGTAAGAAATATTTACATATGGCACCATGTCCACAAAAGGGTAACAACTCAAAATTAAAAAAAAAATCAGTAGAAGCCAAAGACTGTTTCCGTAAATATTAATTTCCAAAAATTAATTATAACGGAAATATGTCAATGCAAGAAAATATCATTAAAAATATATCTTCATATTTTTTGACGTATTTTATTATATCAATAATATTAACAGAAGCAGTTTTTGGCCTCTACTGCATTGTTTTTTAATTTTTATTCTTTTGTTGAAAAGATGCGATATGTAAATTTTATTAATATTCCTTTTGGTAAGTTCTTTACACTAAGATTGTTTTTTAAATTTAGTAGTTGTTCATTTGAAATGACTGGTAATCGTTTTCAGATATTGCAATTTTCAAAAATTGTACGTCTTTATCAAATATAAAAATATTCGAATATTCGCTAAACCAATAATTCAGCCAGGTTTAGCTCTAAAACACCAGCTCTAAAAGGTCTTGCTTCTCCCAAACGAATAAGAAGTATTCCTTACCTCTGGTATTTCAACTGAAAAATAACCACGTCATGTAATGTATTTGCTACCGCAGCTCATACGAAGAGAATAAAAAATGTACAAAATATAATTTATTTATACATTAGAACAGATACTGATATTCCCTCTAATATGAAGGAAACTAGACTAAACACAATGGCTACTGAATAATGAATGACTGAATGAAAAATAATAATTTAATAAAGAAAATAATAAAAATTACCACGTGGAAAGTACAGAATTAGCTTGGTTTAATTACAGAATGTTCTTAATCTAATGTGATTTTATGTATTTAATGTAAGCACATGCCGTAATAGATTTAAAAATGTGAAGTCTTTCATCGAAGTAATTCGATGGCGTAATTCTTTCAAAGATGTTTGATCCAGAATTAAAGATGATTAATGACTTTAATTGTCGTACAAGATGTACTTATTTTTAAAGTCTTTGTCTTTGGAGCCAAATCAAAGAAAAAATTTTAAAAGTTAAGAAAATTTCAATGATTTTCAGTACACTTTTCTTTCAGTGTACACACAGAATACAGTTTGGTTGCCTCAACCGAATTATTTGCCATCCGAATTTTGGTAGTTCTGTCTGCTATCATGCGATTCCAACATTTTGGTTGTGGTATACTTCTGCTTCCATGTTGACAACAATCATATTTGGTTGCGCACAATCAAAAATTTATAATATGGTACTATAATGAAAGTTTAAAATTGGTTACCACAAATAACCGAGTGTCAATGAAAAAAAATAAAACAATCTTAATTCGATTGATACAACCATCGATTTAGTTGCAAGCATTTTAATTTGTTATTATTAACATTATTTTCTATTATTAAAATTAAATAATTTTACTACATTTTCAGTAAGTATACCTTTAAACCACCATACGGCTCCCCATATCAATGTAAAAACAAACGTGCACCTTCTCCCAAAAAAGTTATGAGAAATTCTATAATAAAATTTGCATTTTTCAACAAAATCGTTTAAATTTTTTTGCATTCTTCCTTAAAATTAAATATTTATTTTAGGAAATTTAAAAAGACAACAATTTATTAACGCCCATCGGATTAAAGGCCACTCGTTGAACAGATCAATGGCCACTGAACTGATCCAAGGTCTATGACACGTTTAAAGGACGATGGCCACCGATAGTGGCCACTTCCCGGATTTATTTAGGGACACCGTCCGACGAAATTTTTTAAAAACAAAATCCAAGAAATTTTAAAGTAAAATGCAATTTTAACGTAAATTAAAAAAAGGAAATTTTGACGAAGAAAGAATTTTCGAGAAAATTAAGTGATATGGGAAATTGCTTATAGCCTGAAGCTTGGTGGTAATATTAAGTATGGTAAATATATTAATAAAAGGGACATAATTTTGTTGTAAAATCTTTAAAACAATGGGAGATATGGGTATTTAAACATTATAAATTGGGCCAAAAATATTGAAAAGTGATTGCATTCAAATGCTATACGAGAGATATTTAAATATTGGACATAATGGACATAATTCTGCCATTTCAAAATGGACATAATTCTGCCATTTCAAAACCACTTATCGTATGGCGATGAAATTTTAGGTGTGTATACAAGAGGTGTTAGAGAGTTTAAGTTCGGAACTTGGGCCCCCTATCTCATACAGGGGCGGAGCTACAGGGCCCTAAAGTTGACCACCTCGGGTATACAAAATTTTCATCGGCTTCTAACTTTTGAATGGAGTGTCCGGTTTTAGTGGCGTTTTTTCTGTGGATACTCCTAGACCAGACCTACTAATAAACATTTTATAGGTTCAAGACATCTTGAATAGTTTCTGAGATATGTGGATTTTAAATTTGAATTTTTCATTTTTTCGCCGATTTTGCCTTGGAGTTTAGCCAATATCTCAGTCTCAGTTTACCGATTTTGTTCGCGTGGTTTTTTATGGATTGCCAATAAAATTTACAATATCATGAAAAAAAGAATCGATAAGATATGTGAAGAAATAAGAAAGTTATGGCCCTATAAAGACAAATTTTTGAAAAAATTTAATTTTTGGAGATTTTTTGGCGAAAAAATCCAATTCGTATTTAGGTCTTGTAGAAAAAGTTTGTTACACAAAGTATATCAAATTTATACTCATTTTAAAGGAGACGAAGCCAAAATTTAAATTGTTGTGGTTGCCACCCTTCTCCGATTTGGACCTTTTTTTACATAAATTTCAAAAGTTTGATAGATTTTCTCCAATCGCAAAGCTAAATTGTTAAATTTTTCTTTTTATTTATTTGTCCCGAGCGCGGCTTTTCATATCGAAGATATAGGACTAAAAGTAAAAATCCCATTTTTGGGGATTTTTAATGTATTTTTTGGGAATTGAGGGATTTTCCATTAGAAATTTTCACATGTTACTTTTGATTATTATTTCTAAAATCAAAATAAAGAACAAAATCGGTAAACTTTTCACTGAGATATTGGCTAAACTCCAAGGCAAAGTCGGCGAAAAAATGAAAAATTCAAATTTAAAATCCACGCCACTATAACCGGACACTCCATTCAAAAGTTAGAAGCCGATGAAAATTGTGTATACCCGAGGTGGTCATCTTTAGGGCCCTGTAGCTTAAACTCTCTAACAACTCTTGTATACACACCTAAAATTTCATCGCCATACGATAAGTGGTTTTGAAATGGCAGAATTATGTCCATTTTTTTCCATTTTAGCCCACTGTGCAGCGTACCAAATTTAAAGTCAATCAGTTACTCCTTTCGAGAGTTATCGAGCGTACCAGCAAGCAGACACACAGACAGAAGGACGAACGGACGGACATTGCTCAAATGTCTTAAAATTACCCAAAACGGATTTCCGCCGAACATACTTAGGGTCCTAGGTCACTCCTTCTATGTGTTACACTTTTGGCTCGTAGCAAATGGGATAAACCCTCCTCTCTAAGGTGAGGGGATAATAACACATTTATACCCTCACTTTAGTGGAGGCATGTAGTGACCTTAGACCCATTGTATGTTCGACGGATTTAGGACATTTTGACTCATTTCAGCAATGTCCGTCCGTCTATCTGTCTGGCTGAAGCGCTCTATAACTCTTGAATTAAGCGCAAAATAGGAGCATTCGTCTACCCACACAAATTGAAAGATTCATTCAAACGCAACATGAACATAATTTCTACATCCACCATCTTCATGTTTTCATAGTTTTACAAAGAATGAACAATTGTACGTTACTACCAATTTGAGGGTATACCTTAGTCTGTTTACCCGACTGAAATTTTCGTACTTTTTTATGTTTTATTACAATAAATTTACAATAAATGTACCATAATTTTTGTCATGTTTTATTACAATAAATTTGCCATAATTTTATTTATGGTTTAGTACAATAAATTTACCATAATTTTATTTATGTTTTAGTACAATAAATTTACCATAATTTTATTTATGTTTTATTACAATAAGTTTACCATACCCAGTAAAATTTCTCATTACCAAATAATCAGACGAGTAAGCAAAGTTCGATAATGGTAAGTACTTATTATTTAGCCACTTTTCTCATTATTTTAACATGGGGATGTCATTGGAGGAAAGTACTTCCGAAAAGCATACAATAAAGTAGCATAATAAGTACTTATTTGTAGGTCGATTTTATGTACTTGAATAATGCATTACCATTAAGTTATAAAATAAGTAGTAGATATGTAAAAATGGGCGGAATGAAATTGGGCCCCAAGAAATTTTTATAAATATGGGCCCCAAAAAATAACATATCAAACAACAACAATTTTATTTGGGCCTTTATTTCATTTTTTGACTGCTTTTTGGGTTTTACTTTCATTTCTTGTCTGCTTTTTGGGGCTTATTTTCATCTATTAATTTAGAAACAGGAGAGGCTACGCATAAAAGATTTGCTCCACGTTGCCAACTTTGGATCCTGTCCATAGGAGAAAGTCTTAAACAGAGGCCGAAGGAATTAGGAATTAGAAAATATGTTTGTATACGTGTATTAATGCGTACTCCCCAGATTTAGGAAGAGAACATTTCTTAGTTTTTTTGGGGTTTATTGTCATTTCATGCTGTTTTCTTCATTGGGGTGTAATTTCCTAAATCAGTTTTTGTAACGAAAATAGGCCCCAAATTTGGGGCGCACTTTCATTTTCAATTTGGGGTAAATTTTCTTGGGGTCCAACTTCCGGCCGCCGTAGAAATGGCCATTTAAAATGATTTTTTGCATATTGTCGCGCATATTTCTCAACACAATTTCCTCATGCCAGATTCGAATTTCTGGTATTTTCATTCAAATCTGCACGTATTGTTTGAAAACATGTTGAAATCTAAATAAATCATTTACAATAACCCACATATAGCCAAAATTGCATTATATTAAAATTTGCCAAAATGATTTTGATAACCAAAAATCACTTATTTCTGTTATTATTGGTAAGTCATTATTAATAAGCCGAAAGTAGTGCAGCGAATAATGGGATGTCATTATTTGGTAATGCAGGGAATAATGACAGGTACTTACCAAGATTTTGCTGGGTAATTTCTATTTTTTTTATTTCGTGTTTAGAATACCAAAATACCCCAGAGAATGCTATTCAAATCACCTCGGCAATTTTTATACCCTACACCACACTGTGGTACAGGGTATTATGACTTTGTGCATTTGTTTGTAACACCCAAAAGGAGAAGAGATAGATCCATTGTTTATTATACCGATCGACTTGTAATCACTTTCTGAGTCGATGTAGCTATGCCCGTCTGTCTGTAGATGTATTCTTGTAATCAAAGTACAGGTCGCAATTATGGCCCGATCTTGACGAAACTTTACACATATCTTTTTTTGGCCCAAGGACGATCCCTATTTTATTTGGTTAAAATCGGTTCAGATTTGGATATAGCCCCCATATATATGTTACCCTGATTTGACATGTAAGCGCTGTAAAAACTTTATTTTATATCCGATCAGTATGAAATTCAGCAGAAAGAGGTCTCTTATTATATGAATAAACACTGTTAAATTTGGACGAAATCGGTTCAGATTTAGATATAGCCCCCATATATACGTTACCCCCGATTTCACATGTAAGCGCCGTAAAAAATTTGTTTTATAACCGATCAGTGTGAAATTCGGCAGAAAGAGGTTTCTTATTACATGAAGGAATACTGCCAAATTCGGAGAAAATCGGTTCAGATTTAGATATAGCCCCCATATATATATTACCCCCGATTTTACATGTAAGCGCTGTAAAAAGTGTATTTTTAATCCGATCAGTACGAAATTCGGCAGAAAGAGGTTTCTAATTACATGAATTAATACTGCCAAATTTGAGGGAAATCGGTTGAGATTTAGATATAGCCCACATATATATGTTACCCCCGATTTGACATGTAAGCGCTGTAGAGACTGTATTTTATATCCGATCAGTACGAAATTCGACAGAAAGAGGTATTTTTACATGAATGAGTATTCAGGGAAAATCGGTTCAGATTTATATATAACATCCGTATATATGTTCCTCCTGATTTGGTATCAAAGCGCTATAGAAGTTGTACTTCCGATCATTAAAATTTTCCAGAAATATGTTTCTCAATTTAGGAACGAATATTGCTTAATTTAGCGATTATCGGTTCAGAATTAGATAATATGTTCCTACCCATTTACCAATTATTCCAAATTATTATCGCAATGACCCTTATCGCATTGTTAGGGAGGTGTAGGGTATTATATAGTCGGCCCGCCCGACTTTCTGCCTTTCCTTACTGGTTTTTTGTAAACTAGTGTAAGTGGCCACTGCGTGGATTAAAGGTCGTTGAATTTATTAAATGCCGATGAAGACAAATTTCTGCAAAATGCAAGTTCGAAGAAAGAAATTTACAATTCCAACGTATGTTTTATAAAAATGAAATTTCGATTATGATATTTTCGGTGATTTTTTTTTAAGAAAAAGTGAAAAATACAAAATAATGTGTAATGGTGACAAGTCCGACATATGCCAGAGGGTATATGTATGTCGGTAGTACTAAAACAAAACTTAAAACTAGACTATAATCTCACAGATCGGATCAGAAAGCTCTTCACAAACCCATTGAAAAAAAAAACTGCCCTTGCAGCACATTGTACCACAACCGGACACAAATCGTTGTTGAGATACTAACGCAAGAGAGACATTACGGAAGTAGATACACGTTAGAGATGCTACATATCATCGATGTTTCTCCAGAAAAGAGACTACATTTTAAGAGAGACACTGACGGCTGTGCTCAAATCTACAGGCATACAATAGAAAAACATAAACGGAAAATTAGACAGTAACTAACGAAAGCTCACATAGTAAAGGACTATTTTTTTGTTACAACAATAGTAAATGTAAATACTTATCGTAAAAATGTTTTTATTGTCATTGTTTTATTGCAATAATTCGTGTTTTTGTGTGATAGATTCCCCCTGATGATGACCAACGAAGTTGGCCGAAATATTGGGCAAATAAAGAAAAATAAATAAAAAATAAAATTATTGTCTTTTATTAATCACGGACCTCAAGCCAAACAAACAATCCAATCATAAAAAGTGAAATTTTAATGTTTTTTTAGAAAACTAATTTTGACAAATTATCTATAAATTTTCAGTAAAATTAAATTTCGCCGAAGTTTTCTAGATAAGGTACCTTTCATGTTACAAAAAGTAACAGAATTACAGATCCAGTATTCATAAAGCGTACATATATCTGTATGTGCGGATGACAAAGATAAAACTAACAACTAGACTATTATCACATAAATTGGAAGGTTATGGAAAACCCATTAGAACAGAAGACGACTTTGACATATCATTGTACGCTCACTGGACATCCTAGCAGAGAAGAGACTCAACTACAAGACAGACACAGACAAACTCTCAAATGTATCGAAATAATATCTATAAACACGGACGGAACAAATATCAATTAGCTTCATGGAAGAAAGTTGTACTGTTCATAAGCGAAGTTTAAAATTATATGTGAAAACCAGTAAGGAAAGGCTAAAGTCGGGCGGTGCCGACTATATAATACCCTACACCACTCTCGTAATATTGAATAACTCTGATATATAGATTTTGTAATTCATGTATAAATTGTTTACATAAATTTACTTTTGGGACATTTTATACTTAAATAATACCCTGTACCACAGTGTGGTGTAGGGTATAAAAACGATTGGATCTAAAGAGCCAAATCGGATGAAACATATATATGGGAGCTATAGCTAAATCTTAACCGATTTTCTTCAAATTCGGTAGTGTTGGTTCATGGATCAAGAAACTCTACCATTCTAAATTTCAAAATGATTGGATGTAAAATACAGCTTCTTCAGGACTAAAGAGCAAAATCGGACGAAACATATATATGGGAGCTATAGCTAAATCTTAAAAGATGTTCTTTAAATTCGGCAATGTTGGTTCTTGTATCAAGAAACTCTACCATTCTAAATTTCAAAACGATTGGATGTAAAATACAGCTTTTATAGGACTAAATGGCCAAATCGGACGAAACATATATATGGGAGCTATAGCTAAATCTTAACCGATTTTCTTCAAATTCGGTAGTGTTGGTTCATGGATCAAGAAACTCTACCATTCTAAATTTCAAAGTGATTGGATGTAAAGTACAGCTTCTACAGGACTAAAGAGCATAATCGGACGAAACATATATATGGGAGCTATAGCTAAATCTTAACCGATTTTCTTCAAATTCGGAAATGTTGGTTCATGGATCAAGAAACTCTACCATACTAAATTTCAAAACGATCGGATGTAAAATACAGCTTCTATAGGACTAAAGGGCCAAATCGGACGAAACATATATATGGGAGCTATAGCTAAATCTTAACGGATTTTCTTCAAATTCGGCAATGTTGGTTCATGGATCAAGAAACTCTACCATTCTAAATTTCAAAACTATCGGATGTAAAATACAGCTTCTAAAGGACTAAAGGGCCAAATCGGACGAAAGATATATATGTGAGCTATATCTAAATCTGAACCGATTTCAACCAAATTCAATAGCGGTCTTAGCAGCCGCGAAATACTCTAAACTGCAAAATTTCAGAACGATCGGAGTGAAATTGCGACCTGTAGTCGACGAACAACTTTACATGGACAGACGGACGGACGGACGGACGGACAGACATCGTTAACTCGACTCAGCAAGTGATTCTGAGTCGATCGGTATACTTTAAGGTGGTATGTGGATTTTAAATTTGAATTTTTCATTTTTTCGCCGATTTTGCCTTGGAGTTTAGCCAATATCTCAGTCTCAGTTTACCGATTTTGTTCGCGTGGTTTTTTATGGATTGCCAATAAAATTTACAATATCATGAAAAAAAGAATCGATAAGATATGTGAAGAAATAAGAAAGTTATGGCCCTATAAAGACAAATTTTTGAAAAAATTTAATTTTTGGAGATTTTTTGGCGAAAAAATCCAATTCGTATTTAGGTCTTGTAGAAAAAGTTTGTTACACAAAGTATATCAAATTTATACTCATTTTAAAGGAGACGAAGCCAAAATTTAAATTGTTGTGGTTGCCACCCTTCTCCGATTTGGACCTTTTTTTACATAAATTTCAAAAGTTTGATAGATTTTCTCCAATCGCAAAGCTAAATTGTTAAATTTTTCTTTTTATTTATTTGTCCCGAGCGCGGCTTTTCATATCGAAGATATAGGACTAAAAGTAAAAATCCCATTTTTGGGGATTTTTAATGTATTTTTTGGGAATTGAGGGATTTTCCATTAGAAATTTTCACATGTTACTTTTGATTATTATTTCTGAAATCAAAATAAAGAACAAAATCGGTAAACTTTTCACTGAGATATTGGCTAAACTCCAAGGCAAAGTCGGCGAAAAAATGAAAAATTCAAATTTAAAATCCACGCCACTATAACCGGACACTCCATTCAAAAGTTAGAAGCCGATGAAAATTGTGTATACCCGAGGTGGTCATCTTTAGGGCCCTGTAGCTTAAACTCTCTAACAACTCTTGTATACACACCTAAAATTTCATCGCCATACGATAAGTGGTTTTGAAATGGCAGAATTATGTCCATTTTTTTCCATTTTAGCCCACTGTGCAGCGTACCAAATTTAAAGTCAATCAGTTACTCCTTTCGAGAGTTATCGAGCGTACCAGCAAGCAGACACACAGACAGAAGGACGAACGGACGGACATTGCTCAAATGTCTTAAAATTACCCAAAACGGATTTCCGCCGAACATACTTAGGGTCCTAGGTCACTCCTTCTATGTGTTACACTTTTGGCTCGTAGCAAATGGGATAAACCCTCCTCTCTAAGGTGAGGGGATAATAACACATTTATACCCTCACTTTAGTGGAGGCATGTAGTGACCTTAGACCCATTGTATGTTCGACGGATTTAGGACATTTTGACTCATTTCAGCAATGTCCGTCCGTCTATCTGTCTGGCTGAAGCGCTCTATAACTCTTGAATTAAGCGCAAAATAGGAGCATTCGTCTACCCACACAAATTGAAAGATTCATTCAAACGCAACATGAACATAATTTCTACATCCACCATCTTCATGTTTTCATAGTTTTACAAAGAATGAACAATTGTACGTTACTACCAATTTGAGGGTATACCTTAGTCTGTTTACCCGACTGAAATTTTCGTACTTTTTTATGTTTTATTACAATAAATTTACAATAAATGTACCATAATTTTTGTCATGTTTTATTACAATAAATTTGCCATAATTTTATTTATGGTTTAGTACAATAAATTTACCATAATTTTATTTATGTTTTAGTACAATAAATTTACCATAATTTTATTTATGTTTTATTACAATAAGTTTACCATACCCAGTAAAATTTCTCATTACCAAATAATCAGACGAGTAAGCAAAGTTCGATAATGGTAAGTACTTATTATTTAGCCACTTTTCTCATTATTTTAACATGGGGATGTCATTGGAGGAAAGTACTTCCGAAAAGCATACAATAAAGTAGCATAATAAGTACTTATTTGTAGGTCGATTTTATGTACTTGAATAATGCATTACCATTAAGTTATAAAATAAGTAGTAGATATGTAAAAATGGGCGGAATGAAATTGGGCCCCAAGAAATTTTTATAAATATGGGCCCCAAAAAATAACATATCAAACAACAACAATTTTATTTGGGCCTTTATTTCATTTTTTGACTGCTTTTTGGGTTTTACTTTCATTTCTTGTCTGCTTTTTGGGGCTTATTTTCATCTATTAATTTAGAAACAGGAGAGGCTACGCATAAAAGATTTGCTCCACGTTGCCAACTTTGGATCCTGTCCATAGGAGAAAGTCTTAAACAGAGGCCGAAGGAATTAGGAATTAGAAAATATGTTTGTATACGTGTATTAATGCGTACTCCCCAGATTTAGGAAGAGAACATTTCTTAGTTTTTTTGGGGTTTATTGTCATTTCATGCTGTTTTCTTCATTGGGGTGTAATTTCCTAAATCAGTTTTTGTAACGAAAATAGGCCCCAAATTTGGGGCGCACTTTCATTTTCAATTTGGGGTAAATTTTCTTGGGGTCCAACTTCCGGCCGCCGTAGAAATGGCCATTTAAAATGATTTTTTGCATATTGTCGCGCATATTTCTCAACACAATTTCCTCATGCCAGATTCGAATTTCTGGTATTTTCATTCAAATCTGCACGTATTGTTTGAAAACATGTTGAAATCTAAATAAATCATTTACAATAACCCACATATAGCCAAAATTGCATTATATTAAAATTTGCCAAAATGATTTTGATAACCAAAAATCACTTATTTCTGTTATTATTGGTAAGTCATTATTAATAAGCCGAAAGTAGTGCAGCGAATAATGGGATGTCATTATTTGGTAATGCAGGGAATAATGACAGGTACTTACCAAGATTTTGCTGGGTAATTTCTATTTTTTTTATTTCGTGTTTAGAATACCAAAATACCCCAGAGAATGCTATTCAAATCACCTCGGCAATTTTTATACCCTACACCACACTGTGGTACAGGGTATTATGACTTTGTGCATTTGTTTGTAACACCCAAAAGGAGAAGAGATAGATCCATTGTTTATTATACCGATCGACTTGTAATCACTTTCTGAGTCGATGTAGCTATGCCCGTCTGTCTGTAGATGTATTCTTGTAATCAAAGTACAGGTCGCAATTATGGCCCGATCTTGACGAAACTTTACACATATCTTTTTTTGGCCCAAGGACGATCCCTATTTTATTTGGTTAAAATCGGTTCAGATTTGGATATAGCCCCCATATATATGTTACCCTGATTTGACATGTAAGCGCTGTAAAAACTTTATTTTATATCCGATCAGTATGAAATTCAGCAGAAAGAGGTCTCTTATTATATGAATAAACACTGTTAAATTTGGACGAAATCGGTTCAGATTTAGATATAGCCCCCATATATACGTTACCCCCGATTTCACATGTAAGCGCCGTAAAAAATTTGTTTTATAACCGATCAGTGTGAAATTCGGCAGAAAGAGGTTTCTTATTACATGAAGGAATACTGCCAAATTCGGAGAAAATCGGTTCAGATTTAGATATAGCCCCCATATATATATTACCCCCGATTTTACATGTAAGCGCTGTAAAAAGTGTATTTTTAATCCGATCAGTACGAAATTCGGCAGAAAGAGGTTTCTAATTACATGAATTAATACTGCCAAATTTGAGGGAAATCGGTTGAGATTTAGATATAGCCCACATATATATGTTACCCCCGATTTGACATGTAAGCGCTGTAGAGACTGTATTTTATATCCGATCAGTACGAAATTCGACAGAAAGAGGTATTTTTACATGAATGAGTATTCAGGGAAAATCGGTTCAGATTTATATATAACATCCGTATATATGTTCCTCCTGATTTGGTATCAAAGCGCTATAGAAGTTGTACTTCCGATCATTAAAATTTTCCAGAAATATGTTTCTCAATTTAGGAACGAATATTGCTTAATTTAGCGATTATCGGTTCAGAATTAGATAATATGTTCCTACCCATTTACCAATTATTCCAAATTATTATCGCAATGACCCTTATCGCATTGTTAGGGAGGTGTAGGGTATTATATAGTCGGCCCGCCCGACTTTCTGCCTTTCCTTACTGGTTTTTTGTAAACTAGTGTAAGTGGCCACTGCGTGGATTAAAGGTCGTTGAATTTATTAAATGCCGATGAAGACAAATTTCTGCAAAATGCAAGTTCGAAGAAAGAAATTTACAATTCCAACGTATGTTTTATAAAAATGAAATTTCGATTATGATATTTTCGGTGATTTTTTTTTAAGAAAAAGTGAAAAATACAAAATAATGTGTAATGGTGACAAGTCCGACATATGCCAGAGGGTATATGTATGTCGGTAGTACTAAAACAAAACTTAAAACTAGACTATAATCTCACAGATCGGATCAGAAAGCTCTTCACAAACCCATTGAAAAAAAAAACTGCCCTTGCAGCACATTGTACCACAACCGGACACAAATCGTTGTTGAGATACTAACGCAAGAGAGACATTACGGAAGTAGATACACGTTAGAGATGCTACATATCATCGATGTTTCTCCAGAAAAGAGACTACATTTTAAGAGAGACACTGACGGCTGTGCTCAATTCTACAGGCATACAATAGAAAAACATAAACGGAAAATTAGACAGTAACTAACGAAAGCTCACATAGTAAAGGACTATTTTTTTGTTACAACAATAGTAAATGTAAATACTTATCGTAAAAATGTTTTTATTGTCATTGTTTTATTGCAATAATTCGTGTTTTTGTGTGATAGATTCCCCCTGATGATGACCAACGAAGTTGGCCGAAATATTGGGCAAATAAAGAAAAATAAATAAAAAATAAAATTATTGTCTTTTATTAATCACGGACCTCAAGCCAAACAAACAATCCAATCATAAAAAGTGAAATTTTAATGTTTTTTTAGAAAACTAATTTTGACAAATTATCTATAAATTTTCAGTAAAATTAAATTTCGCCGAAGTTTTCTAGATAAGGTACCTTTCATGTTACAAAAAGTAACAGAATTACAGATCCAGTATTCATAAAGCGTACATATATCTGTATGTGCGGATGACAAAGATAAAACTAACAACTAGACTATTATCACATAAATTGGAAGGTTATGGAAAACCCATTAGAACAGAAGACGACTTTGACATATCATTGTACGCTCACTGGACATCCTAGCAGAGAAGAGACTCAACTACAAGACAGACACAGACAAACTCTCAAATGTATCGAAATAATATCTATAAACACGGACGGAACAAATATCAATTAGCTTCATGGAAGAAAGTTGTACTGTTCATAAGCGAAGTTTAAAATTATATGTGAAAACCAGTAAGGAAAGGCTAAAGTCGGGCGGTGCCGACTATATAATACCCTACACCACTCTCGTAATATTGAATAACTCTGATATATAGATTTTGTAATTCATGTATAAATTGTTTACATAAATTTACTTTTGGGACATTTTATACTTAAATAATACCCTGTACCACAGTGTGGTGTAGGGTATAAAAACGATTGGATCTAAAGAGCCAAATCGGATGAAACATATATATGGGAGCTATAGCTAAATCTTAACCGATTTTCTTCAAATTCGGTAGTGTTGGTTCATGGATCAAGAAACTCTACCATTCTAAATTTCAAAATGATTGGATGTAAAATACAGCTTCTTCAGGACTAAAGAGCAAAATCGGACGAAACATATATATGGGAGCTATAGCTAAATCTTAAAAGATGTTCTTTAAATTCGGCAATGTTGGTTCTTGTATCAAGAAACTCTACCATTCTAAATTTCAAAACGATTGGATGTAAAATACAGCTTTTATAGGACTAAATGGCCAAATCGGACGAAACATATATATGGGAGCTATAGCTAAATCTTAACCGATTTTCTTCAAATTCGGTAGTGTTGGTTCATGGATCAAGAAACTCTACCATTCTAAATTTCAAAGTGATTGGATGTAAAGTACAGCTTCTACAGGACTAAAGAGCATAATCGGACGAAACATATATATGGGAGCTATAGCTAAATCTTAACCGATTTTCTTCAAATTCGGAAATGTTGGTTCATGGATCAAGAAACTCTACCATACTAAATTTCAAAACGATCGGATGTAAAATACAGCTTCTATAGGACTAAAGGGCCAAATCGGACGAAACATATATATGGGAGCTATAGCTAAATCTTAACGGATTTTCTTCAAATTCGGCAATGTTGGTTCATGGATCAAGAAACTCTACCATTCTAAATTTCAAAACTATCGGATGTAAAATACAGCTTCTAAAGGACTAAAGGGCCAAATCGGACGAAAGATATATATGTGAGCTATATCTAAATCTGAACCGATTTCAACCAAATTCAATAGCGGTCTTAGCAGCCGCGAAATACTCTAAACTGCAAAATTTCAGAACGATCGGAGTGAAATTGCGACCTGTAGTCGACGAACAACTTTACATGGACAGACGGACGGACGGACGGACGGACAGACATCGTTAACTCGACTCAGCAAGTGATTCTGAGTCGATCGGTATACTTTAAGGTGGGTCTAGCTGTGTTATTTTAAGGTGTTACAAACATCTGCCGTGAAACAAACTTATAATACCCTGTACCACAGTGTGGTGTACGGTATAAATACCCTTTCCGGCGACCTACGACCTTGACCACCATGAGCAATATTTTAGCTCTCGTTAAGAGCTATCTTTTTGCCATTGACCGATTGTGGCTACGTCCCAAACAGCAAATGAAACAAGTGAATTGTTGCGAGAAAAGTTTGGAAATTCGATTATTTCATGAAATTGTGATATTGAATGGCCTGCTAGAAGTTGTGATTTAACACCATTAGACTATTTCTTGTGGGGTTATTTAAAGTCATTGGTCTTTCGAAATAAACCAGACTCTCTTCAAGGTTACCAAGTCAATAGTGGACGTGCCATTCATGACATACGACTTGATTTAGTGGAAAAAGTGCTCGAAAATTGGGTTCATCGAATTCGTTCCCACAGAAGATGTCTGGGAGGCCATTTGAATAACGTTTTATTTAGAACTTAATTGTATTGATTAAACTTCACATTAAATAAAACAATTTTGAATTTCCTTAACAATAAGTGTGTTTTTTATCAAAGAAATCATATCACTCTTATTGGAAAACCCTGTATTTAGATTGCCTGTTTAAAGAAAATAATCCGGCAAAAAATTAGAAAGATTTCCCACACCCTTTCTTGTGTCTCCCACTCAACATAACAAATTCAAAATTAAATTTCTCACAAACTGGCATAATACTATAGTTATGTAGTTTATTCGTTTAAAATTACCTTACTTCTATTTAGATACTCCTTTATTACGAGTATTAGACTATTTATACCCTACACCACACTGTGGTACAGGGTATTATAAGTTTGTTTCACGGCAGATGCTTGTAACACCTGAAAATAATACAGCTAAACCCACCTTAAAGTATACCGATCGACTCAGAATCACTAGCTGAGTCGATTTAACGATGTCCGTCCGTCCATCCGTCCGCCCGTCTGTCCATGTAAAGTTGTTCGTCGACTACAGGTAGCAATTTCACTCCGATCGTTCTGAAATTTTGCAGTTTAGAGTATTTGGCGGCTGTTAAGATCGCTATTGAATTTGGTTGAAATCGGTTCAGATTTAGATATAGCTCCCATATATATCTTTCGTCCGATTTGGCCCTTTAGTCCTATAGAAGCTGTATTTTACATCCGATCGTTTTGAAATTTAGAATGGTAGAGTTTCTTGATCCATGAACCAACATTGCCGAATTTGAAGAAAATCGGTTAAGATTTAGCTATAGCTCCCATATATATGTTTCGTCCGATTTGGCCCTTTAGTCCTATAGAAGCTGTATTTTACAACCGATCGTTTTGAAATTTAGAATGGTAGAGTTTCTTGATCCATGAACCAACATTGCCGAATTTGAAGAAAATCGGTTAAGATTTAGCTATAGCTCCCATATATATGTTTCGTCCGATTTGGCCCTTTAGTCCTATAGAAGCTGTATTTTACAACCGATCGTTTTGAAATTTAGAATGGTAGAGTTTCTTGATCCATGAACCAACATTGCCGAATTTGAAGAAAATCGGTTAAGATTTAGCTATAGCTCCCATATATATGTTTCGTCCGATTTGGCCCTTTAGTCCTATAAAAGCTGTATTTTACATCCAATCGTTTTGAAATTTAGAATGGTAGAGCTTCTTGATCCATGAACCAACACTACCGAATTTGAAGAACATCGGTTAGGATTTAGCTATAGCTCCCATATATATGTTTCGTCCGATTTGGCCCTTTAGTTCCATAGAAGCTATATTTTACATCCAATCGTTTTGAAATTTAGAATGGTAGAGTTTCTTGATCCATGAACCAACATTGCCGAATTTGAAGAAAATCGGTTAAGATTTAGCTATAGCTCCCATATATATGTTTCGTCCGATTTGGCCCTTTAGTCCTATAGAAGCTGTATTTTACAACCGATCGTTTTGAAATTTAGAATGGTAGAGTTTCTTGATCCATGAACCAAGATTGCCGAATTTGAAGAAAATCGGTTAAGATTTAGCTATAGCTCCCATATATATGTTTCGTCCGATTTGGCCCTTTAGTCCTATAGAAGCTGTATTTTACAACCGATCGTTTTGAAATTTAGAATGGTAGAGTTTCTTGATCCATGAACCAACATTGCCGAATTTGAAGAAAATCGGTTAAGATTTAGCTATAGCTCCCATATATATGTTTCGTCCGATTTGGCCCTTTAGTCCTATAGAAGCTGTATTTTACAACCGATCGTTTTGAAATTTAGAATGGTAGAGTTTCTTGATCCATGAACCAACATTGCCGAATTTGAAGAAAATCGGTTAAGATTTAGCTATAGCTCCCATATATATGTTTCGTCCGATTTGGCCCTTTAGTCCTATAAAAGCTGTATTTTACATCAAATCGTTTTGAAATTTAGAATGGTAGAGCTTCTTGATCCATGAACCAACACTACCGAATTTGAAGAACATCGGTTAGGATTTAGCTATAGCTCCCATATATATGTTTCGTCCGATTTGGCCCTTTAGTTCCATAGAAGCTATATTTTACATCCAATCGTTTTGAAATTTAGAATGGTAGAGTTTCTTGATCCATGAACCAACATTGCCGAATTTGAAGAAAATCGGTTAAGATTTAGCTATAGCTCGCATATATATGTTTCGTCCGATTTTGCTCTTTAGTCCTGAAGAAGCTGTATTTTACTTCCAATCATTTTGAAATTTAGAATGGTAGAGTTTCTTGATCCATGAACCAACATTGCCGAATTTGATAAAAATCGGTAAAGATTTAGCTATAGCTCCCATATATATGTTTCATCCGATTTGGCTCTTTAGATCCAATCGTTTTTATACCCTACACCACACTGTGGTACAGGGTATTATTTAAGTATAAAATGTCCCAAAAGTAAATTTATGTAAACAATTTATAAATGAATTAGATATCAGAGTTATTCAATATTACGAGAGTGGTGTAGGGTATTATATAGTCGGCACCGCCGACTTTAGCATTTCCTTACTGGTTTTCATTTTGTATTACTGTTTTATTTCCCAAAGGATCTGGTAATAGCATATGTATATTTGACGGTACGATATTATGTTTAAAGTTTGTTTCTTAAGTCTTTTGTTTCAATTGCTGAAGTTAATTTAAATTCAATAGAACTGCTCTTGTTGGGATATATGTGTCTTAAGTCTTTTGTTTTCCCAATAAGTGCCTATCATTTTAATCTACTCCCATATTACTCCCCAGTCCTGATTGATGTTTGTCATGGATCATTACTGATTTATACATCCTATCGCAGGAAAGAAAACAAAAGTAAAACTGAAAAAATTTTGAGAACATGAGGTTGTGGTTTTTCGATGTCGTCGTCATCATTGCTGTTACTCTCTATGTCAATATAAATAACACTCATTTCTGAAAGTGAATCCAAACGTTACAAATGTGGTCTTGGGATGCTGGTGTAGCAATATACTCGCATTTTATAATTTGTTTTTATTTCATTTCTATTTTACAATCGAAACAAAAGGCTATATCTCTTATATTTTTTGTTCCCAATAAAAAAAAGTATCGAAAATTTTTTTTATTTATTAATAGGTATGTTTTTATTAAAAATTTGCAATACAAAATTGCATTTTATATACATACGATTTTTTGTGTGTGATTGTTGTGTGTATAAAATTAACTCTTAATATGTATTTTGGGTTAAAAAAAGCCTCTCACACATTAAGAGTAAATGACTAATTTGTACAAAACTTAATCTAAAGAAAATAACAAATATATAAGTAATGGAAATTATAACAATTTTAACAAAAATGATAAAATTAAAAACAAACAAAAAAAAATAAAATTTTAAATGAAAATTCTTAAGAAACTGAGAAGGGGAAGAAAAACAAATTAAAATTAACAAAAAAGATAGAAATTAGAATAGGAATTCCAGAATATTGTTTAAGATGTGCTATGTCTTCAGGCAGAGGTTTGATAACTGCGTTGGTTGATGGGCTAAAGGGCTTAAAATTGTTAACTGTGTTTAAAAAATTTGAAAGATTTTTATGTTAAAATAATAGAACTGATGGTTTAAACTGTCTACTGTTAACATAACTCTGTATCAAATATATCAACAATACTAAGATAACATAATTTGCTATTACATTTTTAACAGTCAATTAAGATGTTAGGTTAACAGAACGAAGGTCCAAATTTTTAACAACATTTTTACAATGAATTGTTAACATTAGTTTAGTTAAAAGTTCTAAAAATTCTATGCTTACCAGAATAACTATTTCTTTTGCTGTTATATTAACAGAGCTTTCTACTCAAAATGTAAACCAGTTTTTCTACTACACTACAATAATTAAGACTGATGTATTTAACTAATTTTAATGGTACATTTTACTCATAGAATAACTAATTTCAACATAGTTAAGTTAACATTATTTGCTCCAGAAAATGTTTGCAAAGAATTACTCTATTAAGTGAAATGGGCGAAGGACCAAAAATGTTAAAATAATTGATAACATTTAATAGAAAAAATCAAAATTCTAGCAATATTTTCAACAATTTCTATAACTATTAAATTAAAGGAGTTTCGTACTAAAAAATTGCTTGATTTGTTCTACTTAACTTTGGTCGCAGAAGGATTTTAATTGGAGACTTAAAGTCTAAACTAAAATGTTTAACAGATTTTGGAGAGCGAATTTAGAATTGATGATTTAATAATGAAATTTTAGCAATTTTTCTTTAATTTTTAAATCTAGAAAATATTTTGGTTATACGTATTTCTATATTTGCAACTATTCTGTAATCTAACAGAGCTTTCCATCATTCGAAGTCTGTTAGATAACATCAATGTTAACAAATTGAAACAAATGCTGGGACTTTTTCATAATTCAGCCTTTTCCTATCAGTCTAATAATTTAAACATAAATTCCTAATTTTTATCATATTCTGTTAACTAACAGAGATGCTAACATTTTGGAGTGTCAATTTAAAATATTTGATAATGAAATTTTGACAATTTTTCTTTTAATTTTGAATCTAGAAAATATTTTGGATATTCGTATTTCTATATTTGCAACTATTCTGTAATCTAACAGAGCTTTTCATCATTCCAAGTCTGTTAGATAACATCTATGTTAACAAATTGATATAATTGCTGGGACTTTTTCATGATTAATCCTTTTCTTATCAGTCAAATAATTTAAACATAAATTCCTAATTTTAACATATTCTGTTAATTAACAGAGATGCTAACATTTTGGAGAGCAAATTTAAAATATTTGATAATGAAAGTTTAGCAATTATTATTTTAATTCGGAATCTAGAAATCATTTTGAATCTACGGGTTTCTATATTTGGAACTATTCTGTAATCTAAGAGAGCTTTTCATCATTCGAAGTCAAAGTGAAATAACTGGATTTGAACTTTTTCATTATTAAGCCTTTTCCTATCAGTCAAATAATTTCAGCATAAATTCCTAATTTTAACATATTCTATTAACTAACAGAGTTGCTAACATTAGAACACTTCCCATTGCCTCAGAAACTCTTAACATTCTGTTACATTTAACTCTTGGCTTTAAGTGAACAAACTGTGGCAGAGCTTCTGCTTAATCCGCTAATTTCAAAAAAAAAAAATAATATCTTCTAAAATCAAACCTCCAGACAACATCTTTTTCTCAAAATTCTATGGAAATTAGAAAAATTTGTTTAAAAACCTAAAAAGAAGACAGAACAAATATTTTATGAGAAATTTTACTTAAATAAATCGCAATTGATGAGTGTAAAACGACGACGAAAGCGACGACGAAAGAAGAATATGATGATTTCAGTACTGTGGCAATCTTCTGCACTTTGTTTTCAAGAGCGCGCATGCGTTCCAAACTTATACCAGAAAATGGTTTAATTGTGTTGTTTGTTGTCTTACTTAGCTAACTAGATGAAGGGGGGAGGTTGTTGGAAAGGATGTAAAGGATAAAGGTTTGGGTTGGGTACGAAGGAAGGGTTGGGAGAGGGACAAGTGTGATTTAATCCCAGCCATGACCATGAGGTGTGGGTACCCACACTTTTTCCCATACTGGCTTCCACACCTTTTTCCATTCCTGTACTTTGACCTCTTTCCACACGGGCACCTGAATGGACTTCCATTCATCCTTCCACGCCTCCTTCTTTTCGGTGGCCCAAACCTGTTTCTTCTCCGTACGCCAAATTTGCACTTTTTCTTCAACCCAAGTTTCACGCTTCTCTTTGATCCAGACTTGCTTCTTCACCGGCTTCCACACCTGAATCCATTCAACTTTCCATTCGAGTTTCTTGTCGGTTTTCCATTCTTGCTTCTTTTCGGTCTTCCACTCTTGAACCTTTTCGGTTTTCCATTCTTGTTTCTTTTCGATTTTCCATTCTTGGACTTTTTCGGTTTTCCATTCTTGTTTCTTTTCGGTTTTCCATTCTTGCTTCTTTTCGGTACGCCAGACCTTTTTCCAGACGGGTTTCCAGATCAGCTTTTTGCGCCACAAATCGTGACTGGTGTATTCCCAGCCTTCGTGATCTTTGCCCAGGAATTTCTCGCCGGGTATGCCCATTTTAACCCATTCGGGGACGAACATTTTCTTCCAATCGGGTACTTGAACTTCTTTCCAGACGGGCACTTGGACTTCTTTCCAGACGGGCACCTGGATTTCCTTCCAGACGGGTACTTTTATCTCACGCCAGATGGGTACTTGGATTTCCTTCCAGACGGGCACTTGGATTTCTTTCCATACGGGCACCTGGACTTCTTTCCAAATGGGTTTGGTGATTTTCTTCCATTCGGGAACTTTCTCTTCTTTCCAGGCGGGTACTTCGCGCTCCTCAATGTGGGGTTTCTTTACAATCTTCCAGTCGGGAACTTTTTCCTCCTTCCACACGGGCACTTTGACCTCTTTCCAGATGGGCACCTGCACCTTTTTCCATTTGGTTTCCCAGGCTTCTTTTTTCACCGTCTTCCAGACTTGAACCCAATCTTCTTTCCAAGTGAGTTTTTTCTTCCATACTCCCTCCGGCGGATGGGCAAAGGCAAAGCTGACAATGAGAGCACAGCTGGCACCCAAGAGCTGAAATGACAAACGCGACACAAGACAGAGATTGGTTAATAAATGTTTCAAATTATTTCTTAATTATATAATTCCGAAATGCTGTGAATATGTCTGTCCGTCAGTTTTTATCTCTGTCTTTGTCTGTATTTTAGCTAATAAATCATCAACTTTTTTTCTGTTGAAAAAATGCAATTTAATAGCTATTATACTAAAATCTTTTAAATCTTTTTTAAACTATTTTTAATTATATGCAGATATTTGCAATAGTAAAATAGTTTACATTTATTTGCAAATTAAATGTAAATTTATTGTTGATGAATGGAAGCGATTTTTTGTTTCGTTTGAAAAATGAAGGGTAGCCAACAATGTGGCAATATTTTCACTTCCATGACTAATATAGTATGGTATTTATAAACATTTATGTCTCTCAAATCGTTTGCTTGGGATATATCAAACAATTTTGGTGAAAAAAATGATAATTCAGAGACAAATACAATCTACATATTTTTCGAATATTCATTTACATATGTATTTATAAATATTTATGTATGTCTTTTAAAACGTTTGACTTAACTGATTGGAAAGGGAATATATGTATTAAATTATATTGGTCATAAATCCAGATATGTCAGAGGCGGCTGCTTAAAATTATTAATTCAGTTTATTTTTAGCTCATCTCATTTTTTGATAAATCAACTTTCCTAACCAATTTTTGTTTTTAATTTATTGCAGTTTTATGATTTCTACAAATAATGCACAAGTTTGATTGCACCCACGGTAAGTTTGAATATTTTCTTAAGCTATATATTAAACTCTATCAAAAACATCGGACAATTTTTTCATATCAATTAGTTTTATCCCGTTGGGAATTTAATTAATATATTACCTATTTTATGCATATTGGGTTGCATGATTAATACCAATAGATGGATCAAATGGTGTATAAGTATATATTACATATAATTGTCAATATATCATACAAACCAGCGTAAAAATCAAATCAATTGGTGCTCCGCACAATGGGGGAATTTAAGAAAATGGAAATAAATCTGCAATTTCATATCCGATTAACCGATTACTATATAAGATTTGGCACATTTACGAGATGGTATAGATGGATACAGGGCAGAGATATAAGACCTTAAAGAAGGGCGATGACCTTTATACAGTGAGTAAATGTTGGAAAGCCTCATCTATTTGTATCCAGGAAAAAGTGTAATATTTATGATTGTCGAATATATTTCTTGAGTTTTTTAATTATTTAAAGTTACAGCATTATAATTCATATCTCTCGATAGGGGGAATATGGGCCCTAATTCCCCCATCTGTTCGTATCGTAATCTGAAATTTCGATGGCATAGAAAGAGAGCCATATAACATTTGTAGTTGTGCAAAGTTGTTTAAAGGATCCCGGCTTTTAGTAAGTGTGGCAACAACTATTTTGAAAAAAGTGAAAAATATAAATATTTCCAAAAAAGTGAAAAACCACAAAAAATTCACAAAAAAAATGTATCACATTTTTTAAATTCCAGCATCCTACCGAAAAAAAAATGCCAACTTGGACAAAAATATGGATAAATGCCGAAATTATAACCCTTTTGTTTGAAGTAGCGGGTTTTCCAATATTGATGATATGATTTTGAAGCGATCTTTCGGCCATTTGTAATATGTCATGATCTGTCATTTGTTTTTCATTGTATTCAGTAGTGTTTACAATTTCATCATGGAGAGATATACGCAAGAACAACTTTTACAAATTATTCAGTTTTATTATCAAAATAATCGTTCTCCAATTGCAACTTTTCGTGCGCTAAGTCCATTTTTTAAAAATTCAAATCCAAAAAAACACTTTCAAGTCGACCTACAACATTGACACTCATGAGCGATTGGAACTTAATTATATCGATGGTAAAGGGTTTTCCAACAAGAGGTGCTATTTTGGTATTCAAAGAAAAATGCCATTTTTTATTTCATCAGGCAAATGGCCACCACGACCACACTTACAGGACCATATCCTTTTCATGAAATTTTCCATAACCAAATCGCAAAGTGGATGCCCTATGTCCTCGATACGCTCACGAATTCTATCTTTGAGGTCTTGAATCGGCGCTGGGCTGTTGGCGTAACCTTATCTTTTACGTGGCCCCAAAGGAAGAAGTCGCAAGGTGTTAAATCACAAGATCTCGGTGGCTAATTGTGATCACCTCTTTGCGAGATAACACGGTCCGGAAACTTTTCCCGTAACAGAGAAATGGTTTCGTTGCTTGTGTGGCTCGTAGCGCCGTCTTGTTGAAAGAAAACGTTGTCCAGATCAATACCATCCAACTCCGACCATAAAAAATCATTAATCATCTCTCGATAGCGCAATCCATTCACCGTAACTGTTGATCCAACCTCATTTTCGAAAAAGTAAGGTCTAATGAACCCGCCGGACCATAAATCGCACCAAACAGTTACACGTTGAGGATGGAGAAGCTTCTCAACAATAACTCTTGGGTTTTCCCAGCCCCAGATGCGACAATTTGATGATCAAGATGATTTTTCGATGATTTTCGAATTTTAATAATTTCAATGCGTTGTTGAATCGTGTATCCTTCCATTTTTAGTAATGGCGTAGTTTCTACTTGTCAAATGTCATAGAATAAAAGCTTCTAAAGTGACAGCTACCGAAATACCGGGTGATTCAAAATAACACCAATTGCTGCAAAACGCATTAAACAAAAACCATTTGAATTTCCTTAACAGTAAGTGTTTTTTTCAAAGAAATCATGTCATTCTTATGGGAAAAACAGGTAGTAACCATTGTCTGTCATAATTTCTTCATTTATCGATAGTTTTTATTTTTCAAATAGACACTGTTTTCTCGATGCTAACTTCGAAAAATGGGAACAAATAAATTTTTGGCGATTTTTTGTCTAAAAAAGGGTTTCTAATTGTTTTAACGACATTTACTTAACCACTGTCTCTAAGTGAAAGTTGCCTCTTAATTTTCTTTTATTTAAATGGTATAACTTCAAAAAATATGGTCCAAATACTAAAGGTACCTTCCATGAAAATAGGAATTATGTGCTGTTCATAAAATAGTATGCCTCAATCTTTAAAAAAATATAATAAAAATTTTATCGAGATTAGATGCAATTTAAAATGTGCACCCATTTGTTTAAAAATGTTGGCTTCATCTTTGCAGTCGCTCTCAAATGTTCTTCAGAACAAAAGTCTTTATGAGGATATTTCTAAGGATTGTATGAACAATGCAAAAATAATATTGCACATACAATCCATTCTGCCCATATTAAAATTTGTCAATAGATTTTAATTTTTAAATTAGTGTAATCAGTTATTTTGAAAAGAGAAGTTGCATTTTCTAAACCATAAATAATTCTGCAATAAATTCATAATTTTGAACTTCTGTTGAAGAAATAAAAATAAAAAACATAAAACAAATATTTTATTTGATAATTAAATTACATTAATATTAATTCGTTAAATCTTTGTATGCCCGACTGATTATATCAGAATTAATGTAGTGTTGACCATTTTACATCGTTTATGCATATTTATGTTAAAATTGTTTATAAATAGAAACGAAGTTTGAACTTGTTGCCCATAAATAGTTTTGCATTTTTTGATTTGTATTTATAAGAATATGTCTGTATGGCTTGAAGATAATTGGTCTGAGTGAATAAATATTTGACGAATACCTTGAAACTCCCACCACTTTTTCCAATCTGTTTCCAATTTAATTCATTATCACCTACTTTATAGCATATACATTTTGAAGACTTTTTATGGAGCATTGAGTGCCACAATGACCATACTCACACAAGAGTCGAAATGAGATTGTTGAATTAATTAATGTTAACGACATTTTTCAAATTTTAGAATAATTTTTAAACTAATGGTGATTTCGTTTGTGCAAAAAAATGTAAAAATTTTTCTACATTTTACACTGAAACCGCATTTTGGGGTTTTGATTTCGTTAGTAAAATTATTACACTCCGCAAATGCGAAAATACCACATTTTCCACACTCAGTCCAGTCCACGGTGTGGAGGGTTGCACCGCCAAAAAGCAGACTTCAGAATCAAACCTAAATGAAAGCGTACATTCCTAATGCGCTACCAAATGGCTGGGCAATAATGTAGGTATGGGTTTTACTCACCGCACGAATTTTGTTCGATTGTGCGCATGCAAAATGCGAAGTTAGCAGAGGGTACAGGGGGAATTTTTAAAATGTCGCAACATGACATTATTTTTCAGAAACGAAATCACCATAAGCTAGTCATCTGACACTTGGGCCTCTGATGCATGGTGCAATAAGAATGGTTTGTGAAAACTATCTCAGTGCGACAATATTAGAAAGAAAGTACTACTCTATTTGGAGAGAAATCATAGTTTGATTTTTTCATAGAAAGTGTCGCACCGAATTTAAAAGTGCCGTAAAGTTTTGCCTGTAATTTAACTGTTTCCACAGATTAAAATTTAGTCTGAAGACGTCGAAATTTTACTGTCATACCTGGGTACAAAATAAAAAGGGTACTTGGGAATGTATACGTTGTACTAGATCCATATATTTGCTCCATTACCGCCAAAAAAATCGCCATAAATAATAATATTAGTAGTCAAAGACATAAACAACAAATGTTGACGATTTCTACGACTTTTTACATATGACAAATAATTCTGTTTGATTGAAGCAAATCTCCAAGTGTTCTCTTTATTTCAATCTATGAACTGAAGTGTGTATTCAGCTTAAATTCACAATCGAGATTATTAACCTCTCTAAATCGAGCCGTTTTCTGGGAATCGACTACCACCACTGAATTTATCGAGTTCTACCAAAATAGGTCTACCCAAAATGTATCTTTACTGTTACATGTATGTATACTTCGATCACAGCGATACTATTTTTCAGTGAACAATTCTTATATCCCCGTGAAAAATTATTACAGGGTGGCGCAGAATGAGCTATATGATTTGAATTCTTTATAACTTTTTTAATTATTATTCTTTCTTTGTTTTTTTTTCAGCATTTTGTGAAGGAGACTTGGGGAATTAATTATGAATCGAACAACGTACAAAAATAATTGAATTTTTCCGAAATTTTGCGAAAAGTTATGGAAAATATGCTAATATGAGCATGTATGTGCAAAGCAGAAAATTGACATCACATACATAATATAATTTTTCAAAGCTAATTGCAAGAAATAATAATAATATAATATAAAATAATATACTGTATTTTTAAAAAAAATATAATAATCGCATAAATAAAAAAGTTATAAACCATATAGCTCATTCTGAGCCACCCTGTATTTCCCCGTGAAAAATTACTCAATGCCTTTCAGGATATCATGCGATTGGCCTTATTTTTTTATATATTTTAAATCAAAAAGTTAAGACAAAACCAAATAAAAAAAATTACTGTATTATTCAATAATTTTAACTTTTGTTGACTTTGTATAAAAAATTTTGAAAAAGAACTCCAGTAACTCCTTTTTCTCTCCGAATATGCAACATGAAAATAGTAAACTAAAAAAAAATATTTTTTTTTGTGAAAATTTTTAAATTTTCTTTTAAAATTTGAATTTTTTTCGCAATTTCTTCAAAGATGAAGGCTACATAATTAAAAATTATTTAAAGTTTTTCTGAACCAATTACGACAATGATTCTCCAGTTATGCTAAAGTTTATGGTTGAACCCTAATTTTTGTTATACATGTATCTTTATTTTGATAGATAAACAAGGAAAAAACCTAAGCTTTCTTTTGAGCAAAAAAAAATAAAATTATAAAATAAAATTATAACAATACCCAAAAATTCGAAGTACAATAGGTAATTAGTAAAATGGATGGGAAAAAGGGCCGTCTGACAAAAATATGAAAATTTGACTCCCTCCAACTGGGACAGTCCTTAACCGATCTCGTTGATAATTTGTGTCATAGCTATTATGCAATAGAACTAAGGTTGGTGCAAGTTACATAGCGATCAGATCACACAGTTTTCAAAAATTGTCTCACTTGACATGAAATCCGAAAAATCAGAATAATTCTACTACTATAAGTATGTCTAAAATAATGTTTGAGAAATTTCGTCAAACAATTTATTGCATAAGGTAGTTCTTCCCAAAGTCAATAAATATAGAAGATGTGCCATCGCATGTTTGTTTACATTTTCTCGAGTTACGAACGAATAGAAATTATTTTTCAAACGCAAAAAAATAGTTTTCCGCTGTCTTTTCTTGAACTTTCGTAATTGACTGACTTTGGTTCATCCCACTCTTTTTTATGACAAATATATTTATTTCATGTTTTTTATAGTAATTTTTGCGGTGTTTTCTAATTTCGATTTTATTTGCAAAAAAGTGCAACATATCCGTTGCCCTTTTCCCGAAAACTGGACTTTTATACCACATTTTGGAATTTTGAAATAGGAGCTAAGTTTAATATGAGAGGCAACATTTTTTTTTTCAGAATCGAAATCGCCATGAGTGAAACAGAATTAAATATAGGAAATATAAATACAAAAACTTATTTTTTATATAAAAATATCCGCACTAAAATTAGGCATTAAAATCATATTCTTGCGGATTTAAATAAATGGTTTTTTATTACTTCGCAAAAATGTATAGTTATCACATTCCTTGACAATTTTTTTTTAAATTCGTAACGTTTTTTTCCAATTTAGTTATTAAGGATGGCTGTTTTTCGCTATTCCTTTTTTCAATTTTATATTATTCACATAAGGACATATTGTTAAGCAAATTATGCATATTTATTAAAAAAATAGTTTTCCTTTTATATAAGAATATTTTTTTAATTTAGAAACCGTACGAGTGTATATCTAAATTGTAGTTATTTTTTCAGCACTAATTTTTGTTAAGAATATGTTTGTAAAAAATATTTTTTTTTGGTTTTTTTTCACATTTTATATTTGGCGCCTTTTTTGAGTTTGAATTCACATTTTTTTTCTGTTCTTTTTTTAATATTTTTTTGCAAATATTATGCACAGATTATTTTTTAAAAATTAATTTGGAGTTTGTTCTTAGCATTTTGTGTATTTAGTTAGCACCCACCAATAATTGTAGGGATTTCATATTTGTAATCCCCCCGCTATGTTGACGCGTTTAATGTGTATTTAGCACCAAATGTCTGACTGCCTCTGTTGAGGTCTTCTAATATAACTACCCACATTTCTCCACTGCGGATCTATTTATATTTTGGAAAATGATCATCGCGCGTCATGATCATCACCGTCCAACCAACCATTCAACCAGCCACAAAGCGCCATCATCAAGAGTCGCCGAAATAAAAACAGCAAAAACAAAAACAAAAGCGAAAACATAAAATGCCAAAACTGAAACCGAAAACGAAACCGAAACAGCAACCGACTAACCGCCAGCCCCAATGTACTCGTAGGCATATACATACATATGGATGTATCTTAACTGCAGAGTCTCCGTGGCTCCCGAATACCCCAAAACACTCTCACGCATACGCAAACACACACACACACTCGCTCGCATATTGACCGGTAAAAGAGCAACAATAACAGAAGGAAACACAACTCAAGTTGTACTCACAGCAATTACACTTAACAACAAATAAAACAAAGCACCGGGCCACAACAAACAATACCACCAAAAACAGAAATAAAACAACCGACCAACCGAACGACCAGCAAATAAAACGAAAACAAATAACAACCGAGTAACCGAATGCTAAAGTCGGTCGGTCGGCTGTGGCTCTGGCTGGGGGCACTTCACCAATACATTGACAACAATGAGCGGCACTCAGCAACTCAGTTTATGCTCAATTAAAAGAGTTCAACTTAAACTTCATTTGGTTGGGATAGGTCATGGACGGCATTCGGTTGAGTATTTTGCAGTTTTTGCTCCGTATTTCGAATATCTAAGGCCCTCAATGGTGCTCAAAAAGGACTGCAATAAAAAATATATAATTGAAAATAGAATAACCATGAGAAGATTAACAGTTGCCATGTTTGGCTAAAACTTAACATACTCGTATATGGTAAATCAGAGCATTTCCATGTTAAGTGATCACAGTAGATTTAGATTTTTGGATCACGGATATTAGTGAAACTTGGTATAATGATTATACTAATTGTTGTCAACATCCCACTTAAATTATTTTGAAAAACAATAAAAAAAATTTAAGTTGACTAAACAGAATAATATACCATCAGAAACTGGGTCAGAATTGTTAATATTAATATATGTACTTTATTTTGACTAAAAAGTTTATAAAAAGATGCTAAATGGTAAAATAAGATCTTACTATAATTTATTAATGAAAAAATTCAAAATATTGTGGGAATTTTAAATGTTAACAAATTTGAAAAAAAAACTTTTGGGTTTTACCGATTTTTACAAAGTTTATGTATTTTGAAAAAGAGGGCTATTTTTTATGGAATTTGTTTAAAAAAACTTAAAATTAGTTTTAAATACTTTAATAAAAAAATTCCCTTCAATTTATTTAAAATTTAAACAGAATATGCTCTTAAGCATTTTAACATCCCATCATAACAGGCAGTGTTTTGCAGAAACTGAAGAAAAATTATAAAAATTGCCACGGTGTATATTCCGTGCAAATTAGGAAAAAGAAGAAGAAGCACGGTGTATATTCCGTGCAAATTAGAAAAAAGAAGAAGCAATTTTTTTAATTTAAAGATTTTTAAAAAAACACGTAAACTCTTTAAAGCAACGTAAACTTTGTTAAAATCGGATCAGCCGTTCCGAAGCAATTACAAATTTCCTAAACCCCATTTTTATTTTATTTTTTATCCCCTCACCTTAGAGAGGAGGGTATATATCATTTGCTACGAACCAAAAGTGTAACACATCGAAGGAGTGACTTAATACCCTAAGTATGTTCGGCGGATATCCGTTATGGGTCATTTTAAGTCGAATGAGCAATGTCCGTCCGTCTGTCTGTCTGTCTGTCTGCTGGCTGGTGCGCACGATAACTCTCGAAAGGAGTAACCGATTGACTTCAAATTTGGAATGTGGTAACATTTTCTTCTATCTCCGGCTAAGTTAGAAAGTGGGCGATATTGGTCCACTCCTTCTAGTACCTCCCCCACAAAGGGTTAACATTTAGTGAAATATTGATTATTTAATAACTTCTATACTACTTATTTGAATCCTCTGAAATTCTACACATAGCATTAGTTTATTAGTCACTATTGTCTCGAGAAAAATGGGCGAAGTTGCAACGCCCCTTTTGGTACCACCCACACAAATGAACAATTTTGAACCAAAAGTTAATAGCTTTAATTTAATTTAAAAAGTAATAACTTTATTACCAGTGCATTTAAAGACTTGAAATTTTGTACAGTGTAATGGTTTAATAGTACCTACAATACAGTGAAAAATTGGCATTATTGCCCCGCTCCTTTTGGTACCTCCCACACAAATGGACCATTTTGTACCAAAAGGTACCAGCTTATAAATTTAATACCAGTGCACATTAATACTTGCAATTTTTACAGTGTAATACTTTTATAGTACCTAGAGTCCAGAGAAAAGTGACCGTTATTGGTTCGCCCCTTTTGGTACCTCTCACACAAATGGACCATTTTATACCAAAAGTAAACAGCTTTTAACTTTAATACCCGTACATACTTTAATGTTATTAAATGCAATTTAAAGTGATAATAATTTAAATAAAACAAAAAATAAATAAATTTACTAATATTTTTTTGAGACTCAAGGTGAGGGGATTCTTTATTCGGTTTACCCGACTGAACTTTCTTACTTGTTTTAATTTTTAAAACTTCAAATACCCCAAAAAAATTATAGAATTTTTGAAAAAAAAAAAAATGATGGTTATCTAATATCAACCATTTAGCAACTTTTTAGGAAAAATAAAATTTATAGGTTATATTAAAAATGCTAACTGAAATCACTCTTACAGTCCATGGAGATAGCTTCGTCAAATTTGGCAGAAATATTTATTATAGTTGCAGGTCGTTTGTGATTGAAAATTAACCGTATCGGTTAATGTTTTCATATAGATCGCTTCCAAATATGTTTCTTTAACATTGCTTTTTTACAAGAATTATCCAGAACGAAAAAGAACCCATTGATCCATGTTTTCTACATATGGGTAGTTCTTTCTCAAGTGTCACAGGTAGAGTTCTTTATTTCCCGGACTTTATCAATTCCCGGGAAAGCGGGATTTTTTTAAACGTTCCCGGGATCTCGCTCAGTGAAAGTTCTGATATGTGTATGGATCACCCTATATTTAAGTTATAATCTGTTAACTTTTGGTGCAAAATGGACCATTTGTGTTGGAGGTACCAAAAGGGGCGCTCCAAAAACGACCACTTTTCTCTGGACTCTACACGGGGAAAAAAAATCGCTTCTGTAGTATATTTTTCCAAACATATTCGGCTTGAAACATATATATATTTTTAGGGCACACTCTAAACATATAATATTGGGTAAACATAAAAGTGTATATTTGGGAAAATGTTTTAATTTGGGACTATTATTTCCGAAACAAATTTTTATTTGCACTTAAGAATTCAGAAAATACGTTAATTGTGTTAAAAAATAACTTTGAATTAGTAAAGTATTTAACTAATTCAAAGTTATTTTTTAGAAATTTGTAATGTTCGTAAACATAATAAATAATAATAATTGAATTCGTATAATCTTGGATCAAAATAAATTACTTGGAGGATTGATAAGAAATGATGACTTGGAATACTAACTCCGAAATGTGAAATGATTGATTTAAACAGAAGCTAATACTGCATATACTATTGTAACTGGGAGGTACAATTCGAAACTAAGGAAAAATTTAAACTGAAATTCTAAAAAGTCAGCAAGTTTTGAAAATCTTTTTTAAATAAAATATATTTGGATAAATTCCTAAACAATAATTTTATTTGTATTTAGACACGTATTTTATTTGAGAAGTTTAGTTTGCAAATACATTTTGTTGTAATATATTAATTTATGCGTTCCAAATATATTTTATTGATTTTCAAATAAAATTGATTTGCTCAGAAATATATAAAATTTAAAAATTTGTGTTACAAATATTTTTCCTTCCGATTCAAACATATAAAAAAAGGCGATTTTGCCCCGTGTATGTACAAAATTTTATGTGTTTGTATGAACTGATATTAATGCTATAAGCAATTAACTTTTGGTGCAAAATGTTCCATTTGAAGAAATTTTAAGTCCATCGGTTACTACATTCGAGGTTCGAGCCAGTACATAGACAGACAGACGGACGGACGGATATTGCTCAAATGAGTTAAATTGACCCAAACAGAATTTCCACAAAACATGTTTGGGGCATAAGGTCACTCCTTGGATGAGTTACACTTTACAATTATAAATGATATACAGTGATATACAGAACCTGTCGTTTATTCAATATTTTGTATTATGAATATTTAATAATTACTATTAAAGTACATACATTTTACAAATTCTTACATACTTTGCTTGAAAAGATTTTGTAATGGTTGATTGTTTTAATATTGAACGTTTTAATTTGAAATGTTCATTATTCCCTCACCTTAGATAGGAGGGTATATATCATTTGCTACGAACCAAAAGTGTAACACATCGAAGGAGTGACCTAAGACCCTAAGTATGTTCGGCGGATGGGTCATTTTAAGTCGAATGAGCAATGTCCGTCCGTCCGTCTGTCTGTCTGCTGGCTGGTGCGCACGGTAACTCTCGAAAGGAGTAACCGATTGACTTCAAATTTGGTATGTGGTAATATTTTTTTCTATCTCCGGCTAAGTTCGAAGATGGGCCATATTGGTCCACTCCTTCTAGTACCTTCCCCACAAAGGGTTACATTTAGTGAAATATTGATTATTTAATAACTTCTACACTACTTTTTTGAATCCTCTGAAATTCTACACATAATATTAGTTTATTAGTCACTATTACCTCGAGAAAAATGGGCGAAGTTGGCACACTCCTTTTGATACCTCCCACACAAATGGACAATTTTGAACCAAAAATTACCAGCTTATAACTTTAATACCAGTGCATACAAAGACTTGAAATGTTGTACAGTGTAATGGTTTAATAGTAACTACAACACAGTGCAAATGGGCATTATTGGCACGCTCCTTTTGGTACCTTCCACACAAGGACCATTACCAAAAGTTACCAGCTTATAACATTAATACCAGTGCATACAAATACTTGAAATTTTGTACAGTGTAATGCTTTTATAGTACCTAGAGTCCAGAGAAAAATGGGCGTTGTTGGCCCGCTCTTTTTGGTACCTCCCACACTAATGGACCTTTTTGTACCAAAATTTTGACAGCTTTTAACTTTAATAGCAGTGGAAATAAATACTTGAAATTTTGTACAGTGTAATGCTTTTATAGTACCTTTTGGTACCTCTCACACAAATGTACCATTTAGTACCAAAAGTAAACTGCTTTTAACTTTAATACCAGCACATACTTTAATGTTATTAAATGCAATTTAAATTGATAATAATTTTAATAAAACAAAAAAATAAATAAATTTACCCATATTTTTTTGAGGCTCAAGGTGAGGGGATTCATTAGTCGGTTTACCTCACTGAACTTTCTTACTTGTTTTAAAAATGAATCGCGATATTTTTAATGTGTTGAAAACCTACTAAGTCATTTTTTGCAAATTTTTTCAAACACGCAACAAGTTTTAACGCCTCATCAGACTGTTATGGGCTCATTTATTTCATCATCAGGACCTTCTTCGGAATCACGTATGTCCATAATATCGCTATTTTCTTCAAATAGAATTTCCTCATTGTTGTCTTCAGTGCAGACATTTTTATCTACATATTTAAAGAAAACCATCGAAATCAATTTTCAAATCGAGTCCTTCCTAAAATTTAGCATATATTGCTAGCGAAATGCCATCTTCGGGATCAAGATCTGGATCTTACGGAAGCTGTATTGGATTGTTGCTGTTGTTGCTACTTTATTCCAAGATTCTTTGATGAACAGTTTCCAGCACAGAGTTGTATTTTTCGACAGCTGTGATGCAGAACTTGCAGCGCCAATTTCACATAGTAAGTGTCTTAAAAGTAAGCTTTTATAATTTTTTTTAAATTTTGGATTAAGTGGTCGGCTTTCTGCCGTTGTGTTTGGGGGCAAATAAAACAGTGTCTATATTAGTTAAGTTTAATTCCCTTGAATGAGATGCGCTGTTATCGGAAATCAAGAGATTTTTTCAATTATGGGTCCCAATTTTCCTATTGAACATATGCAGCTTTTCACTCATTCCTTCTGTAGTCATCCATGCTTTTTTATTTGATTAAAAAACTGGCAGTTCCGCGATAGGAACATGTTTGAATGCACGAGGACGGGCTCATTTACCTATAATCAAATGTAACACTTTCCCTCCAGCCATATTTGCACAAAACAAATTTGTGATTCTTCCTTAGAGAAATTGCCGCCAATGCATTTCGCTTTCATCTGCGTTGTACATGTCCTGAGGCTTGTATCCGCTTAATAGAGATGGCAGCTTTGCCCTGAACTGCTCGACACCCTCCGGGTGTACATCTGCAGTTTCTCCAGAAATTCACTTGAAAAAACATTATTCCTTATGCGCCATCAGTTAAACCATCCATCTGAAGCATTAAAAATAGATTGGTTTGGTGATATGGCGATTTTGAGCATTCATTGTTATTTTTGCGATTTTGCTGGCGGATTTTTTGAAAAAGCCGTAAATTACTCTCTTTTTTTTTTGATATTTTAAGTCCGTTTATGGGAGACATTTTGATCAAAATTGTTAGAAAAATAGTGTCCGCGTCCTGTTATTAGAGCGTCCGGCGGTTATTGAAATGATATTTATATGGAAAAATTAATGAAATAGCTGTGTTCGTGAAATTTATACGGCTATTGACGATGTCCCTTTTTAATGACTGTCCGTAATGAGGTTTTTTTTTATAAAAAAACTAATTTAAAAAAACGTCCGAATATATCGCCCTATATTACTTTGTTTCGTAAAATATAAATATTAATTGAGCGCCCCAGTAGGTGAGTTGGTAGCGTACTCGCCTATGTGTTTGGGGGTCGTGGGTTCGATTCCCACCAGAGGCTCTAGTCTGTCGCTGCAAAAATTTAGCCATATGGTCTTTGTAACCCGGCCTCTCCCTGGACCTTATAATTAGAATATAAATTTACTTTGTATTGTAATTCATATAAATAAATAAATAAATAAAATAAATATTAATTGCATAAGCGCTGATAAGAACCTATTTAGAAGTGAAGCAATTAAGAAATTGTTTCCTCGGAAGTACTTCAAATTTGATTCCTTAGGAATAACTTATATTTAATGTCGGTCTGATGGACAGACAAAGCTCAAATATCGAGCAAGGTCATTGAAAAACAAATTTTGAAAATCTCTTCTATTTCATAAATTTTCAAGTGAATTTTGTACGGTCGAGTAGGGCGCCAAGAGTTCAAACCACACAAGTGTAGATTTCCATATGTTTATCACATCTAAAAAGAGATAACACGCGAGTCACTTCGTTCCGTTTGGCTGCAACAAAAACAAATCTCTCATTCTGTCCCAATGCTAACACTCTCATTTAAAGTTGTAATCACCTACAAATACTCGTACTCCCAGCAGAAAAGTGAGAGTAGTTTTTTGTTTTGCTGTGTCTCTGGGTTGTAAGTGTTTTTCTTACCGAAAGGGAAGGGGCTGCTCTGCCTCTTCTGCAGCAGTATTTATATTGTAATGATCATTCATCAGTGTAACAACACTCATATCTGTCAGTCAGTCAATGCTGAAGATAATTAAAGTTCGGGCATGGTGATGATGGTGGTGTTTCGGTGTTGATGGTGGTTAAAGCGACGCCATCAACGACATTGAGGTTTGAGTTTTAACATGACACTAACCTACCTCAAGTCATTTCGCGCCAAAGAGCTGTGGTGATCGGGCGTTTTTTTTTTCTTCTTCTGGTGTTGAAGTTTGTTATGATTTCATTGAAATGGGATATTCCCAAATTGTGCCATGTGTGTCTTAGAGTTTTGATGGATAGTTAATCGAACGAATGCCCAGCGTGAAATTCAAAAACATTTCATCAATTTGTCTCACTCTCGTTTGGTTTTTGCTGATAATTTATAATTGGCATTTTTTATCGACGATTAAAAAAATGCTTATCACTGCAATCGGTCGTCATCAGATAACCAACGGCCAATGGCCTACGGGGAGCACCTGTGATTCTTCAAAATGTAACATTGTCTTGCGGTGTCGTTGGACATTTTGGCCACTGTGTTACTGTGATTACCAATGATGTTTTCATTTGATAAAATCACGTACTGAATCACGTATGAGCATATTCCACCATAGACAACAACAACACAACTGCCGCAGCCATCAGTAGTCGGAGTAGTACTCGTACTCGGTTAAAGTCCGGGGGCCGTATCGTGACAACAGGGTCTATTTTTCGACATATTCAATATATGTTCGAAATAAGTATGTCTGTTCAACTTTTGCCCATTTGGCCAACGACAACGTTTGACATAAAGTAGCTAGCTGTACCGTGTAACTATTTGAAGCCAAGAAGCAATAAAAGCGAAGACATAAATAACACTTTATCAATCGATTTTAGAGCCATTTAAATCGATATCAAGGCTTTTTTATTCGATGTCGTCGTGTTATTTTTATTGCAATTCATCGCATTTACCTTATGCGGACAACGATATTATTTTTAAATTTTGTACATGGTGATGATTTTTTAAATTGCTATGTTTTAAAAAGGAAACATAGTTGTGTGTGCGCAGTACAATAGGGTGAATCGTAATCGTGATATGGTGGTGAATAATACAGAATTATAAAATAATTTGCATTTTTAGATGCAAAACCGGAATGAATACATATATTGACCGATGAACCGATTTTCTTAAAATTTCTCATAAATTTAATAATGAGCTTATGTAATGCTATTTATTTAGCGCTCGGATTTCATATTAAGTGAGCCAATTTTTAAAAGCGATGTTTTCTGATCGGGATGAAGCTTGCACCAATTTTAATCCTATTGGATATCAGTTATGACACACGTTTACGTCATATAGGACATTTTATTGCCCATCCAGACATGTAGATGCGGATGAAATCGGTGCACTCCGATATTTATAAAATATTAGCACACGGTAAGGGAAAAAATGAAAAATTCAATTTCTAATTGCAGATATCTCGGTAACTATACGAGATAATTCTTAGGTGTACACAGTTTATTTGTAGATCCCAGTTAGTTGAACACGCAAAAAGAAATTTTATAAATCGGAAGAGAAACTTCGCCCGATGTGGCCCACAGTTGGCCCTCTAGCTCCGTCCCTGTTTGACATAAAATAAAACTTAACTTTCTCTAACACCTCTTCATCTACCATGCCAAGTTTGGTCGCAATCGGTTGTTTGGTTAAGAAACGGTCGAATTATTTCCCCTTTTTTGAATTCGTACCACTGTGCAGTGTTTTGCAAAAACAGACGAGAATTGTCAGACTAGAGAATTGCGTTCATAACTTTTACTAATATTGAGACTTACAAAAATTTTTACTGTTCTGGATTTGTGAGAGTGCGACGAATATTCTCTGAAAATTTGAAGAAAATCGAGAAGAGGAATTTTTTCTACAAAGTTTTTTTCAAAAAAAAACTTAAAAAAATTTTTAAAAAAAAATTTTACTAAAGTGGCGCATTGTGTCCTTATTAAAAAAAAGTAAAACTTGCAAAAATCGGTTCAGCTGATCGAAAGCAATTACAAATTTCGTAAAACACAAAAACTAATTTTTTTAAATTTTTTCAAAAACGAAATTGCACACAAAATTTTTGAAAAAAAAATATAGCAAGATCTTATTTCACCAATTTGTAACTGCTTATAAACATTTTAGTCAAAAACAAGTAAAAAAGTTTCAGTCGGGTAAACCGACTAAGGTATACCCTCACTTTGTGAGTAATGTAATATTGAATATTACTCTAATTATTCTGTCAATTTGTGTGGGAGGTACCAGAACGGGTTTAACAAATACACCTATTTTTCGCTGAACATTAGATACTTTAAATTCATTCCACTGTGCCGACTTATAAGCATTTATGTGCACTGGTATAAACGTTATGAGACATTAAATTGTGGTATGATTTGGGCATTTTGTGTGGGAGGTACAAAGAGGGGCGTGGCAATAACGCCCATTTTTCACAGGCTATAGACACTATAAAAACATTACACTGTACAAAATTTCAAGTATTTTTATACACTGGTTTTAATGTTATAAGCTGTTAACTTTTGGTGCAAAAAGGTACCTTTGTGTGGGAGGTACCAAAAGGGGCGTGACAACAACACCCATTTTTCCCTGGACTGTAGGCAATATAAAAGCATAATACTGTACAAAATTTCAAGTATTTTTATACGCTGTTATTAATGTTATAAGCTGTTAACTTTTGGTACAAAATGGTGCATTTGTGTGGGAGGTACCAAAAGGGACGTGGCGACTTCGCCCATTTTTCTCGAGTTGATAACGACTAATAAGCTAATACTATGTGTGGAATTTCAAAAGATTCGAATAAGTAGTATAGCAGTTATTAAAGAATCAATATTTCACAACATTTTAACCCTTTGTGGGGGAGGTACTAGAAGGAGTGGACCAATATGGCCCATCTTCGAACTTAGCCGGAGATAGAAAAAAATATTACCACATACCACCAAATTTGAGGTCAATCGGTTACTCCTTTCGAGAGTTATCGTGCGCACCAGCCAGCAGACAGACAGACAGACGGACGGACATTGCTCATTCGACTTAAAATGACCCAAAACGGATTTCCTCCGAACATACTTGGGGTCTTAGGTCACTCCTTCGACGTGTTACACTTTTTTCCGTAGCAAATGATATATACCCTCGTCACACTAAAGTGAGGGTATAATAAACTACATAGGTCGATATTAAATATTCTGACCCCCATAGAGCACACCAAACAGTGACTTTTTGTGGATGTAACAGCGTCTGAACAATGGCTTGTGGTTTATCATTGTCTGTACTCATTCATCCAAAATTAAGCTTCATCGCTGAACAAATTTTTTTTGTGAAAATCGGAAAATTTATTACCATTATTTTGGTAATTAATTAGCACGATTTGCAAACGTTGTTCCGGAGTAAGTCTAGTCATTATGATTTGGAAAACCAAACTAAGTATACATAAATCAAGTGAAAGCTGGCAAAAAGACCAACTCCGAAAAAAGTAATGCCAAAAACCCCCCTGTCTATCTCTCTACCTGTCTGTCTGGCTGAAGCGCACGATAACTGCCGAAGGGAGTAACCAATTGACTTCAAATTTGGTGTGGGATAATAGTTTTTTCTATCTCAGGCTAAATTCAAAGATGGGCCATATTGGTTCACTCCTTCAAGTACCTCCCTCACAAAGGGTTATCATTTAGTGAAATAAGGATTCTCTAATAACTTCTATACTACTTATCCGAATCTTCTGCAATTCCACACATAGTAATAGTTTATCCGTAGCAATCTGCTTCAGAAAAATGATCATAGTGACCCCGCCCCATAGTGACTACTTTTGTACAAAAATTTAACTGCTTGTATATTTAATACCAGAGCATATCGTCACCTGAAAACCAAAATAACGTAACCCACATGTTCATGATTTTTCAGGAGAAGCAAAAAACAAAGTAAAGTAATTTTAAGCTTTTGACCAAATTTAGGGATTTCCGACTATTAAGGCGAAATCATGTAATTTCTGGCTTGCATTCTGAATTAAATAAAATAAAATTTTATGAATCTTTCCGCTTTTTTAATGACCTTTTTTGCTGTAACTTCATTTTGAGTGTTACTCATAAAATGGTCAATTTTTGATATTGAACTCCAAAATTGTGTAAGAATGTGTAGTTTGGCCTGATAGACTATAATCACTCATAAAATTAATTTTAATTTTTTTGATGTTACGTGATTTTGGATTTCAGATGACGATATAAGCATATGATATCATACGATATTTTGTGCAGTGTAATGCATTTATAGTACCTAGAGTCCAGTGAAAAGTGAGTGGTATTGGCACGCTCCTTTTGGTAACTCCCACACAAATAGATAATTTTACCCCAAAAGTTAACTGTTTATAACTTTAAACCAGTGTACACAAATATTTGAAATGTTTCTTGTTTTTTTCTATTTCAGGCTAATATTAAAGTTAGCCTGAAATAGAACAACGATTCCAGAGCATTCAAACACTTGGATTTGATGATTTTATATGATGATAATGATTTTATAGTTCACAGAAAATTGAGCGTTATTGCCACACCCCTTTTGGTGCTTCCTAAACAAAATGATCAAAATAAAACGTATAAAAAATGATTTTTGGACTTTCCCTTACTTCTACAATATGTGTCAACATTTATACATTTATCCATATATGTTTTCAAATATGCTTCGTTTTCTTCGTTAGTATGCTAGCTTTCAAAAATTGGAATAAACAATTTTTTTTGCTATTTTTTATGGTTTTTTTGTGCCAGCAAAAACAAATTTTTGGGAAGAAAACAATTTTTTAACGACATTTGTTAAACCTCTGTCTATTCGGCTCTATCTATATCGATCTTCTTCAAATTTGGTGGTGTTTATTGGTGAGTTAGGATATTCCTCTCGACTAAATGTTCTCTCGGAAGGGCGTTATCAGCAGTTCTACATATATAAGTAATAAGACATGAAATAAGAAAATCGCACCAAAATTGTGTAAATTATTTTCAATTTTGTAAAAAATGCTTAAAAAACGCTTAAAATTGAAAAAAGTGTCTTTATGTATATTGCAATTTCTTTAAAGGATGTCACGTTGACCTATAAATAATGGTCCAGATTTTAATGTCCAGTGGTCAATTCCTAATGGTAATGAATATTAACAATTTTATGAAGGGAAACATGATTTTTGCAGGTTATTTAAAACGCAAATAGTCGCTAATTTCGCCATCGCAGAAACGAAATATTTTGCGAATATACTTAAATAAGCCGTATAAGCTTTGAACAACGCAAACTTTTTCTTTGACGTCACTCTATTGTATAGGGTATTGTTCAGGGTATAGTTTAAGCAAACCGACCTCACCCAACGGAGCCATGGGCACGACAGTAATGTGATAATACTACTCGTATCATCTGGATCAGCATTCGTTAAAGTTCCATAATTTCAATAACCAACCTAATATACTTATATGTACATTGTTTATGTTAAGGGTTTTATTTCGTGCATATCATGCAATTAATTACAAGATAATTTATTCTATTTTGCAAATTCAAACAATAAATTATCTATGTGATGCATAAGTATTTTTTGCAAAATCATTGTAAATACTTTTGCATTGAAAACAAACAATTTAATTTAAATTGATGACATACCCATTAAGTTTTTAAGTACATCTCCTTGAAGACGAAATATGAATAAGTAGCGCTGAAAGCAAAATTGAACTATTCAATGCGAAGTTACAGTTGTAGCTATGCAACAAAATAAATTTTTTTGTGCCCAGACCTAAAAACTTTTTTTTGTGTAAATTAAGACATACATACTATTTTATGAAATCAAAATATTTTTTTTTGTAATTCCAATTTTCCTTAAAGATACCTATGTATAGTATCTGGACCATATTTGTTTTAAGTATAATCCCGGTAATGCCGTGATACCCTTAAATTATGAGCACTACAAATATTTGGGAAATCAATTTCACGTAAAGACAGTGGTTTAGTAACTGTCGTTAAAATAAATCGTTTTTTTTTTTCAAAAAAAAAAAACGTAAAAAGCACGGAAAAACAACAACAAATATAATAAAGAACGCAAAAAATGTTTCGTTTTGTTTTTTGAAAGTAATCATACCAATGAAGAAAACGATGCCTAATCCATAGTTTTTTATACCCCACACCACACTGTGGGACAGGGTATTATGACTTTGTGCATTTGTTTGTAACACCCAAAAGGAGAAGAGATAGACGTATTGTTTATTATACCGATCGACTTCTAATCACTTTCTGAGTTGATTTACCCAGCAAAAAATAAAAGAAGTACTTCCAAAAGAATAACATTATAAGTACTTCCAAATCATAAGTATGAACTTTTTTTCGACATTTAGTGAAGTTCTTCGAAATAACTAACCAAAATGTAATTTCGGAATATAATTATTAACCCTAGATGGCATACGATTGGATGTAAAATAAAGCTTCTGAAGAGATAAAAGTCCAGATCGGAAGGAACATATATATGAGGGCTATGAAATATATGTAAAATATTGCTTCTATAGTGCTAAAGGGAAGAAATATATATTTATATGGCGGCTATATCAGAATTAGTGAATGATTCTGGAAGTTGGTCGACTTCATCAACCAAATTTCGATTCAGTCGACTAGGTCGATTAATCGGACCTAAAAGTCGACTTTTTCATAGTCGATTAAAATAACATAAAGTCATTTCAAAGTACTGATTTTCTTCGAAATATGTTAAACTGTGGAATTGTAGTACATTGGATTGCGATAAAAACTGAATTTATTAATAACACTTTATACTTTCCAAAAATGTTGATATATCGTCATCAGAAATGCCAAAGAGCGTAACCCTCAAAAAATGAAAATTCGTTTTTCGTCCACAAAAACTATAGTACATTTGACTAAAATATGACTTATATTTAGCTTAGATGCCAAATCGGAAGGAACACATCCATGCGACTATGTGGGGTTATATGTAAATTTGAACCGATATTGTTCGCACAGATATTAACTGTTAAAATAAGATACTCTTTACCAAATTTCATGAATATCGAAAGGAAATTATATCTTCTATAGAGGGAATAAGCTAAATCGAAGGAACATTCATATATGTTAAGATATCTGGTTCTAAACTGATATTCAAATAGTTGAGAGATTTTTGATCGTTCGCCGTAGACGAAAGTCTACGTTACAGAAACAGGCCCTATGCATATCTAAATACGGATTGGCTTTCAATTTTTATACGAATTGTCTTGTCTCAAAATAAAGATATGTGCAAAATTTCTTTGAGATCGGTCTATATTTGTGACCTGCATATTGATTAAAAGAATGCATGCACAGACTGTCATAGCTAAATCGGTTCAGAAAGTGATGCTAAGTCGATCGGTATAATAAACGATGGTTCTATATATCTCTTCTCATTTTGGGTGTTAGAAATAAATGCATAAAATTATAATAAATTGTACCACAGTGTGGTGTAGGTTATAATTAAATAACTTTAAAAGAATTTATGTTAATTAAATATACCCTACCATACTTTCTGTACCGCACTGTGGTACTTTACTACTCTCTGAACCGGGGCTACGGAAAATACATATCGCCGCACAAATGTGCTATTTATTACAGTGTAAAATAACAATACTTTTTTATTGGTGAGAATGTTGATCATTTGCGAAAATGCTACTAGAAGTTACACTATGGGGTCATTCGGTCACACTTTTCACGAGCCAGCTGCATCAGATTACAAACATCTTCAAATGTCCTAAACTTACATATCGTCATCAGAAACGAAAAAGGGCCTATCATCATATTTGAACATTTTACAGGAGAAGCAAAAAACTAAATAAAATGAAAAGTACTGTAGTTAGATAAACGGGGTTTTCAGGATAATATCTAAACATATTGAGGCATATATAAAATCACACAAACATGATTTATAACTGGTTTGTGAAAATTGCGTGAAATAGGATTTTTTAACTATGAAAAAAGAAATAATTTGTTGTTAGTCTCTTTTGAATTTCGCTAATAAATTAGCCATTTTTGATATTAGGTCGCTAAAAATTTGTAAGGATGTGTATTTTGATGCAGTGTACCGAAATCCATCAAAAACTGAATTTCCATTTTTCGTGTTGTTACGCCCTTTTTCGTTTCTGATGACGATTTATATGATCGTTTATCTCTTTGGCCAATAGTATATTATTTAGACGTTCCCTTCCCTATGTCAACATTTGTATTCCTTCTTTTAAATTATGAGATCTCTGGACCCAAAGATGTTAATAAGAACGACATACATTCATCAAATAAATACAACACCAAACCAGTAAGGAAAGGCAGAAAGTCGGGCGGGGCCGACTATATAATACCCTACACCTCCCTAACAATGCGATAAGGGTGATTGCGATAATAATTTGGAATAATTGGTAAATGGGTAAGAACATATATATGTGGATATACCTAATTCTGAACCGATAATCGCTAAATTAATCAATATTCGTTCCTAAATTGAGAAACATCTTTCTGGAGACTTTTGTAATGATCGGAAGTAAAGTATAATTTCTATAGCGCTTTGTAACCAAATCAAGAGGAACATATATATGGAGGTTATATATAAATCTGAATCGATTTTCTCTGAATACTCATTCAGGTAAAATAGAAACCTCTTTCTGTCGAATTTCGTACTGATCGGATATAAAATACAGTCTCTATAGCGCTTAGATGTCAAATCGGGGGTAACATATATATGAGGGCTATATCTAAATCTGAACCGATTTTCTCCGAATTTAGCAGTATTCCTTCCTGTAATAAGAAACCTGTTTGTGCCGAATTTTGCACTGATCGGATATAAAATACAATTTCTAGAGCGCTTACAAGTCTAATCGGAGGTAACATATATATGGGGGCTATATCTAAATCCGAACCGATTTTCTCCGAATTCAGCAGTATTCCTTTATGTAATAAGAAACCTCTTTCTGCCGAATTTCGCACTGATCGGATATAAAATACAGTTTTTACAGCGCTTACATGTCAAATCGGGGGTAACATATATATGAGGGCTATATCTAAATCTGAACCGATTTTCTCCGAATTTAGCAGTATTCCTTCCTGTAATAAGAAACCTCTCTGTGCCGAATTTCGCACTGATCGGATATAAAATAACACTTTTACAGCGCTTATATGTCAAATCGGGGGTAACGTATATATGGGGTCTATATCTAAATCTGAACCGATTTCTTCCAAATTTAACAGTGTTCATTCATATAATAACAAACCTCTTTCTGCCGAATTTCATACTGATCGGATATAAAATAGAGTTTTTACAGCGCTTACATGTCAAAACGGGGATAACATATATATGGGGGATATATCTAAATCTGAACCGATTTTAACCATATTCAATAGGGATCGTCCTTGGGCCAAAAAAAAGATATGTGTAAAGTTTCGTCGAGATCGGACCATAATTGCGACCTGTACTTTGATTACAAGAATACATGCACAGACAGACAGACGGACATAGCTAAATCAACTCAGAAAGTGATTCTAAGTCGATCGGTATAATAAACGATGGGTCTATTTCTTTTCCTTTTGGGTGTTACAAACAAATGCACAAAGTTATAATACCCTGTACCACAGTGTGGTGTAGGGTATAAAAAGCAAATCTTACAGTGCTTTAAAAGGAGTTGCGCAAAAGTGGTGACAAAGAAGTACTTCCCCGGCGCGACAACCCCTTGTTAAATTCATTGGTGAAAATCCAAATTAGAACAACTTCCGGATCATAAATTGAGGATTTTTTTTGCTTCTTTGGATGCTCTTTTTTGCTGGGTAGCTATGTCCGTCTCTCTGTCTGTCCGTCTGTGTGTAGATGTATTCTTGTAATCAAAGTACAGTCGCAATTATGGTCCGATCTCAACGAAACTTTGCACATATCTTTCTTTAGGCCCAAGGACGTTCCCGACCGACTTTCTGTCTTTTCTTACTGGTTTCAATTGTCATTGTTTTCTTCGTAAGGATAATGAATTTTAAACAAGTAAGAAAGTTTCAGTCGGGTAAACCGACTAAGGTATACCCTCACTTTGTGAGTAATGTAATATATAACATTACACCAATAAATCTGTCAATTTGTGTGGGAGGTACCAGAAGGGGTTTTCCAAATACACATATTTTTCGGTAAACAATACATTCTTAAATACATTGCATTGTGCTGAACTATAAGCGTTTATGTGCACTGGTATATTAAAGTTACGAGCTATGCAATTTTGGTATGATTTGGTCATTTTGGGTGGGAGGTACAAAAAGGGGCGGGGTGATAACGCCCACTTTTTACAGGACTATAGGCACTATAACAGCATTACACTGTACAAAATTTCAAGTATTTGTATGCACTGGTATTAAAGTTACAAGCCGTTTACTTTTGGTACGAAACGGCCCATTTGTGTGGGAGGTACCAAAAGGGGCTGTACAATAATGCCCATTTTTTACCGGACTATAGGCGATACAAAAACATTATACTGTAGAAAATTTTAAGCATTTTTATGCACTTGTATTAAAGTTATAAGCAGTTAAATTTTGATGCAAAATGGTCCATTTGTGTGGGAGGTACCAAAACGGGCATGCCAACTTCACCCATTTTTCTCGAGTTAATAGCGACTAATATACTAATATTATGTGCAGAATTTCAAAAGATTCGAATAAGTAGTATAGAAGTTATTAAAGAATCAATATTTCACTAAATTTTAACCCTTTGTGTGGGAGGTACCAAAAGGAGTAGACCAATATGGCCCATCTTCGAACTCGTCCGGAGATAGATCAAAATATTACCACATACCAAATTTTAAGTCAATCGGTTACTCCTTTCGAGAGTTATCGTGCGCACCAGCCAGCAGACACACAGACAGACAGACAGGCAGACAGACAGACAGACAGACAGACAGACGGACGGACGGACATTGCTCATTCGACTTAAAATGACCCAAAACGGATTTCCTCCGAACATACTTAGGGTCTTAGATCACTCCTTCGATGTGTTACACTTTTTTCCGTAGCAAATGATATATACCCTCGTCACACTAAAGTGAGGGTATAAAAATGGAATAAAATATTTGTATGCCATTTTTCCTTTTGTATGGCTTTATTAGCGCCGGGAAAAAAAATATGTTTTTTTTGATTTTTATACACTTCACCATAGGATGGGGGGTATATAAATTTTGTCACTCCGTTTGTAACATATATTCTTAGTCGTCGTAAAATTCTAAGACGATTTAGCCATGTCCGTCCGTCCGTCTGTTGTAATCACTATACAGTCCGTAATAATAGAGCTAGGTTGATCAAATTTGTTAGAAATATTTCTTATAGTTGCGGGTTGTTTGGGATTGCAAATGGGTCATACCGGTCAATGTTTTGATATAGCTCCCCTATAGAGGTCGCTCCAAAATACGGTTTTTAAGCCATAGATACCACATTTTTAAAGCCATTTAGCAGAAACCTTGCAGTTTGTATTCTATTATACCCTCACTTTAGTGTGACGTGGGTATATATAATTTGCTACGGAAAAAAGTGTAACAAGTCGAAGGAGTGACCTAAGACCCCAAGTATGTTCGGAGGAAATCCGTTTTGGGTCATTTTTAGTCGAATGAGCAATGTCCGTCCGTCTGTCTGTCTGTCTGTGTGTCTGCTGGCTGGTGCGCACGATAACTCTCGAAAGGAGTAACCGATTGACCTCAAATTTGGTATGTGGTAATATTTTTTTCTATCTCCGGCCAAGTTCAAAGATGGGCCATATTGGTCCACTCCTTCTAGTACCTCCCCACAAAGGGTTAAAATGTTGTGAAATATTGATTCTTTAATAACTGCTATACTACTTATTCGAATCTTTTGAAATTCCACACATTGTATTAGCTTATTAGTCGTTATCAACTCGAGAAAAATGGGCGAAGTCGCCACGTCCCTTTTGGTACCTCCCACACAAATGCACCATTTTGCACCAAAAGTTAACAGCTTATAACATTAATAACAGTGTATAAAAATACTTGAAATTTTGTACAGTATTATGATTTTATATTGCCTACAGTCCAGGGAAAAATGGGTGTTGTTGTCACGCCCCTTGTGGTAACTCCCACACAAAGGTACCTTTTTGCACCAAAAGTTAACAGCTTATAACATTAAAACCAGTGTATAAAAATACTTGAAATTTTGTACAGTGTAATGTTTTTTTAGTGTCTATAGCCCTGTGAAAAATGGGCGTTATTGCCACGCCCCTCTTTGTACCTCCCACACAAAATGCCCAAATCATACCACAATTTAATGTCTCATAACGTTTATACCAGTGCACATAAATGCTTATAAGTCGGCACAGTGCAATGAATTTAAAGTATCTAATGTTCTGCAAAAAAAGGTGTATTTGATAAACCCCTTCTGGTACCTCCCACACAAATTGACAGAATAATTCGAGTAATATTCAACATTACATTACTCACAAAGTGAGGGTATACCTTAGTCGGTTTACCCGACTGAAACTTTCTTACTTGTTTTGTCAAGAATTCATCACGGAAAAATTTTTGCAAAACGGTTCATATTTTGTTATAGTCACCCTATAGAGGTCGCTCCAAAATATACACATTTAAGCCAAAAATACCGCATTTTCTAAGCATTTAAACTGAATCATTTCAGTTTGAATTTAATTAAGACTAGAATTCTCGCAGTAAAAAGTTTTTAAATCAGTTCATTTTTTGTTATAATCACCCTACAGATGTCGCTACCAAAAATGCTTATTTAAACCATAAACACTACATTTTCTAAGAAATGTAGCAGAAACTTTGCAGTTTGTATTCTATTTTGGCCAAAGTTCATCTCAATAAAATTTATACAAATCAAATTTTATTTTGTTGTAGTCCCCGTGTAGATGTAGCTCTCAAAAATGCGACCTAAAATTTGTTTAAAAATTGCAGCGTTCCTTTTTCTAATAATTTACTTAAACAAAAACATGATTTGCGCCATATCCAAAGATTTTTCCAGTAATGAAATTGAATGCCATCCATGATGGAGGGTATATAAGATTCGGCATGGCCGAACTTAACGCTTTTACTTGTTTTTTTTTCATTTTTTAACGGCTACTACTAAAACACTGTTTTCGGGATATATGGGGTTTTCCCATAAGAGTGATATGATTTCTTTGAAGAAAAACACACTTATTGTTAAGGAAATGCAAAAGTTTTTTATTTAATGTGAAATACAATCGATACAATTAAATTCTAAAAAAAAGTCATTCAAATGGCTTCCACGTCTTCTTCTGCAGCAACGAATTCGATGAACCCAATTTTCGAGCACTTTTTCCTCTAAATGAAGTCGTATGTCATGAATGGCACGTTCAATATTGACTTGTAAAGCTTGAAGAGAGTCTGGTTTATTTCGAAAGACCAATGACTTCAAATAACCCCACAAGAAATATTATAATGGTGTTACATCACAACTTCTTGGAGGCCATTCAATATCACAATTTCTTGAAATAATCGAATCTCCAAACTTTTCTCGCAACAATTCAATTGTTTCATTTGCTGTGTGGATAACTCTTAACGAGAGCTAAACTATTGCTAATGGGTTTCAAGGTCATAGGTCGACTGGAAAGTGATTTTTTTTTTGATTTTACAAAAAATGGACTTAGCGCACGAAAAGTTGCAATTGGAGAAAGATTATTTGGATAATAAAACTTAATAGTTTGTAAACGTTGTTCTTGCGGATATCTATCCATGATGAAATTGTAAACACTACTGAATACAATGAAAAACAAATGACAGATCATGACATATTACAAATGGCCGAAAGATCGCTTCAAAATCATACATCCCTATTGGAAAACCCGTTATATTGCGATCTACATTTTCTTCTTCAGAAATAGTAGGTCTAAAATATTGCATGCTTTGTTGTTCCTTAGTTAGTATCTAGTCAATACAAAAGTGCTAAAGTAGTCTATCTTGTCATTTGCAAATTTACCGGGCATTGGGTTAAGAGTTTTGCTGACTTAATTCAAGATTTATCATGGTCACCCGCCAAGCAGACACGGACGGACGTAACTGAAATGACTAAAACTTAAAATTCCTGAAACATTTTAAACCCACCTCCCTCCCCCCACAAATTACTCATATATTGTCTGAGGTCACCCCATCGATGTCCTACACTTTTTGTTGTTAATTTAGTCAATAAACTTGGCTTAGAATTTAGAATTCACACAATAATTTTTGTTACAACAAAAACTGGCCCATTAAACTAAGCTTTAATTCGCAAAATGAACTTGAACGCGAGTTAATTATGTATTATAAATGTATGTATTCTATTTCGCTGAATCCATAACAATTTATCCTATAAATATTTATAAATATTCATTTTCGTAAAACCTTTTGAAGGTTAGCCTTCGATTAGATTCAATCAGAAGAGTCTTCCCTGTCGTTGTTAAAATTCCATCGTTCTTATTTCCATAATCACCTTAATATACTTATATAATGTTTGTGCTAATGGGTTCATTTCGTGCATACATATTATTCAATTAATTCAAAAATAATTTATTCTACTTATATATTGTAATTCCAAACAAACAAACATTTTTTTTTGCAAAATCTCTATTAATAGTTCGACGGCGAAAAGAAACAAGTTAATTTATATGTTCACATACCCCTTAAGTTTTATGTACATCCCTCTTCATGGCGAAATATGATTAAAAATTGCTAAGAGCAAAAGTAAGTCAATCAATGCCGACTTGAAGATGGAACAAATAAATATTCATAAGTCGTGATTCAATTTGAGTTTCCTTATTAAAATACAGTTTGTAATTAAAAAATTTTTTTTTTTACAAAAAAGCCACAATTTTTCTTAAAATGTTCAAGCAATTTGTTCAATTATGTTTGTAAAATTATGGCGCCCAAATGGCCATCCCGACTCATGTGTTAGGATATAATGCGATCACCAGAACAGTCGATGACTGTAGATTCGATGCCTGATATTTTGTATCGTATCTTCCGTTCCAATTCTGAAATCTTGTTGGGTTTGGTCTCGTAGACACTACCCTTCAAATTGTTCTAAAGAAAAACAAGTAAAAGCGTTAAGTCTAATATACCCTCCACCATGAATTGCATTAAATTCTAAAGGGTATTCAAAGAAAAATGCTCGGATGTTTATTTCATAATAAAGAGGAAGGTATGCCGTTAATAATGAAAAACAACATCAGCCAAATGGCCACCACGACCACGCTTACAGGACCATAACCTTTTCATAAAATTTTCCATAACCAAATCGCAAAGTGGCTGCCCTATGTCCTCGATAGCCTCACGAATTCTATCTTTGAGGTCTTGAATCGACGCTGGCCTGGTGGCGTAGACCTTATCTTTCACGTGGCCCCAAAGGAAGTAGTCGCTAGGTGTTAAATCACAAGATCTCGGTGGCCAATTGTGATCACCTCTTCGAGAGATAACACGGTCCGGAAACTTTTCCCGTAACAGAGCAATGGTTTCGATGCTTGTGTGGCACGTAGCGCCGTCTTGTTGAAAATAAACGTTGTCCAGATCAATACCATCCAACTCCGACCATAAAAAATCATTAATCATCTCTCGATAGCGCAATCCATTCGCAGTAACTGTTGATCCAACCTCGTTTTCGAAAAAATAAGGTCCAATGACCCCGCCGGACCATAAACCGCACCAAACAGTCACACGTTGAGGATGGAGAGGCTTCTCAACAATAACTCTTGCGTTTTCCGAGCCCCAGATGCGACAATTTTGCTTGTTGACGTAGCCACCGAGGTTGAAATGGGCCTCATCAGTCAAGATGATTTTTCGATGATTTTCGATTTTTCGAATTTTAATAATTTCAGTGCGTTGTTGAATCGTGTACCCATTTTTATACCCTACACCACACTGTGGTACAGGGTATTATAAGATTGTTTCACGGCAGATGTTTGTAACACCTTAAAATAACACAGCTAGACCCACATTAAAGTATACCGATCGAGTCAGAATCACTAGCTGAGTCGATTTAACCATGTCTGTCCGTCCGTCCGTCCATCCGTCTGCCCATGTAAAGTTGTTCGTCGACTTCAGGTTGCAATTTCACTCCCATCGTTCTGAAAGTTTGCAGTTTAGAGTATTTCGCAGCTGTAAAGATCCCTATTGAATCCCTATCCCTATTTGGTTGAAATCGGTTCAGATTTAGATATAGCTCCCATATATATGTTTCGTCCGATTTTGCTCTTTAGTCCTGTAGAAGCTGTATTTTACATCCAATCATTTTGAAATTTAGAATAGTAGAGTTCCTTGACCCATGAACCAACACTACCGAATTTGAAGAAAATCGGTTAAGATTTAGCTATAGTTTAGTTTCGTCCGATTTGGCCCTTTAGTTCTATAGAAGCTGTATTTTACATCCAATTGTTATACCCTACACCACACTGTGGTACAGGGTATTATAACTTTGTGCATTTGTTTGTAACACCCACAAGGAGAAGAAATAGACCCATCGTTTATTATACCGATCGACTTAAAATCACTTTCTGAGTTGATTTAGCTATGCCCGTCTGTCTGTGCATGTATTCTTGTAATCAAAGTACAGGTCCCAATTATGGTCCGATCTCGACGAAACTTTACACACATCTTTTTTTTTGGCCCAAGGACGATCCCTGTTGAATTTGGTTAAAATCGGTTCAGTTTTAGATATAGCCCCCGTATATATGTTAGCCTCGATTTGACATGTAAGCGCTGTAAAAACTTTATTTTATATCCGATCAGTGCGAAATTCGGCAAAAAGAGGTTTCTTATTACATGAAAGAATACTGCCAAATTCGGAGAAAATCGGTTCAGATTTAGATATAGCGTCCATATATATGTTACCCCCGATTTGACATGCAAGCGCTGTAGAGACTCTATTTTATATCCGATCAGTACGAAATTCGACAGAAAGAGGTCTTTACATGAATGAGTATTCAGGGAAAATCGGTTCAGATTTATATATAACCTCCATATATATGTTCTTCCTGATTTGGTATCAAATCGCTATAGAAGTTGTACTTTACTTCCGATCATTAAAATTTTCCAGAAAAATGTTTCTAAATTTAGGAACGAATATTGCTTAATTTGGCGATAATCGGTTCAGAATTAGATAATATTTTCCTACCCATTTACCAATTCTTCCAAATTATTATCCCAATGACCGTTATCGCATTGTTAAGGAGGTGTAGGTATTTAGTCGGCCCCGCCCGACTTTCTGCCTTTCCTTATTGGTTTCTTCCTCACAAAAGAAGCCCCTCTAATATATAGGGGCTATATCTAAATGTGAACCGATTTTGACTGATTTCAATAGGGATCGTTCTTGGGCCAAATTTCATCACAATCGGACCATAAATACGTCCTGCACTTTGAATACAACGATACATGTACATACAGAGAGACGGACGGATGGACGGACAGACGGACATGGTTAAATCGACTCAGGAAGTGATTCCAAGTCGATCGGTATAATAAACGATGGGTCTATCTCTTCTCCTTCTGGGTGTTACAAACAAATGCACAAACTCATAATACCCTAGACCACAGTGTGGTGTAGTAGGCGAAGTTGCCACGCCCCTTTTGGTACCTCCCACACAACTGGACAATTTTGAACCATATGTTAATAGCTTATAACTTTATTACCAGTGCATTTAAAGACTTGAAATTTTGTGCAGTGTAATGGTTTAATTGTACCTATAATACAGTAAAAAATTGGCATTATCGCCACGCCCCTTTTGGTACCTCCCACACAAATGGACCATTTTGTACCAAAAATTACCAGCTTATAATTTTAATACCAGTGCGTACAAATACTTGCAATTTTGTAATGCTTTTATAGCACCTAGAGTCCAGAGGAAAATGGGCGTTAGTGGCCCGCCCCTTTTGGTACCAAAAATTACCAGCTTATAATTTTAATACCAGTGCGTACAAATACTTGCAAATTTGTAATGCTTTTATAGCACCTAGAGTCCAGAGAAAAATGGGCGTTAGTGGCCCGCCCCTTTTGGTACCTCCCACACAAATGGTCCTTGTTGTACCAAAAGTTAACCGCTTTTAACTTTAATACCAGTGCATATTAATACTTGAAATTGTGTACAGTGTAATGCTTTTATAGTACCTTGAGTCCAGAGGAAAATGACCGTTCTTGGTTCGCCACTTTTGGTATCTCTCACATAAATGGACCATTTTGCACCAAAAGTAAACAGCTTTTAACTTTAATACCAGTACATACTTTAAAGTTATAAAATGCAATTTAAAGTGATAATAATTTAAATAAAACAAAAAATTAATAAATATTGTAATATTTTTTTGAGACTCAATGTAAGGGGATTCACTAGTTGCTTTACATGACTGAACTTTCTTACTTGCTATGGCTTAAATTAGCATATTTGAGAACTATATCTACACGGGGACCACTACAATATAAAAACTAGTTTGAATAAATTTTATTGAGATGAGTTCTTGCCAAAATAGAATACAAACTGCATAGTTTCTGCTAAATTGCTTTAAAGATGTGGTATCTATGGCTCAAAACCTGTATTTCGGAGCTATATTAAAACATTGACCGGTATGGCCCATTTGCAATGCCAAACAACCTGCAACTATAAGAAATATTTCTACCAAATTTGATCAACCTATATCTATTATACGGACTGTAACGGGAGTACAACAGACGGGCAGACGGACGTGGCTCAATCGTCTTAGAATTTTACGACGATTAAGAATATATATTCTTTATGGGGTCTCAGATCAATATTTAAAGGTGTTACAAACGGAATGACAAAATGAACATACCCCCCATCCTATGGTGGAGGGAAGACAAGTCGAGAGATTTTAAGTCACACGACGCAGTAAAGTGGTGACTTCTGCTGATCTGTAGCCGCCTTGTTGAAGCCACATATTCCCCAAATCAAATCCATCATCCAAAATGTTCGTTGCCATTTCCATACATAGTCAGCCATTGACTTTAGCAAACCCCACAAGGAAATGCGGAGCTAATTTTCCTGAATTTACATGTCACAGGACTGATAAATTTTATGTAAAGATGACATTCACTAAGCTACTCTATGGAATGTACATTGAGATCGTTTGTAGAAGGATACCTTTTCTTAGATAGTCTGTAGAAGGAGACCCTTCTTCAGATCGCCTGAAGAAAGAGACTCTCCTAGGTCTCAAAAATATAGTGTACAATATCAATGATTAAATAATTAATTGTTAAATTACCTCATTACGAGTATTAGTAAATTTTCCTACGTGTTGGATAACATCATATTAAAAAAACTATTTGCTATAATAAATCCACCATTAATCTCTAATTGTCCATTTAATTCAAGTCTCATTAAAGATTTAGTGAAAAACATTTCACTTAGCCATCCATTAGCGAAAGAGCTTATCTATTTGGCTAAAAAGGCTTCCGTGATTTCCGCAAACAAATTATGCCACAACATGGTAATTTATATCAAACAGCGAAAATAAAACCGGCGACATTAAAAACACATTCAAAACTGCTACAATTAGTTAGCTATAAATAACAAAGAAAATAGCTTAATTAGACCCCCCTCCCAACGAAAAAAAAAAAAACTCAAAATATTGTCATTTGTGCAAATAAGATCTCAGTGTACAGCGGCTAACTAACAGCTACGCATGCGCAAAACGATATTTTCACAACAATCTGCACGCTTCAAATGATAAAATCAATTTGGATTTCTGTTATTCGTCGTCTCTGGCTCGTGGTTGTTGTACAGACTGCAAACAAACACAATGTTGCCGATTGAATAATGGATATCGTCACAGATTTGGAGCGAAAAATTCCCTCCGTTTTGGGCGAACAAAGAGCGGCAGCTAAAATCGTCTTTATGCAGAGTTTGGTTGCGTCACCTGCAATTGCAAGTACGGCCTTCACGCGTAAAAAAATTATATACAATTGACTCCAATGCGAAACTATGACCACACCGAACATATGATCATGGCGGCGTATGAACGATCAGCAACCTCTCCTCTTCATCGTGGTGATGATCATTATCACCTTCTTCCTCTTGTGAGTGAGCAACGTGGTTATCTTCATTATCATCATCACCGTGATTATGATTGGGAATCGAGGTGATCATGATGATGGTGCGTTTTACACGATGGTGGTAATGATGACAAAAACAATTACTGTTCATTCATACGTACGAGGGGTTATACGAGGGCGGTACCAAAATTCGCTGACCTGGCGGAGATGGCGGTAGCTTTTTGGAAAAAAACATTACCTCAAGGCGCCACGTTGTTTACTTTTTTTGAGAACTGAACAAAAGAACAAATTGGTCGCCGATATGAAATACAATACTTTCATTTGACAGGTATTTTTTCCAACCAATTCTTCAAAGTAGTCAGATTCTACTTTGGAGAATTTGCTCCTTCGTTTACAACTATTAAATATTGGGTGGTAGGCCCGCGCTTAAATGGATAAGAAAATCCACAAAATTATATTGGATGACCGTCGGTTGAAGGTTCGTGAGTTAGCTGAAGTCATAGGCATTTCAAAATGTGACATACATTGACGGAAAATTTGATGATGTGAAAGCTTTGCGAAAGAAGGGTGCCACGTTTACTCACAATCAAGACAATATTGTATTGGCTAAAATCAATGAATTAATGTTTCAGCACGCACCTTATTCGCCAGATTTAGCAGCATCGGATTATTTTTTGTTTCCATTTTTGTGCGGAAATGGCTCGACGGAAACAAATTTGCTAGCAATGAAGAGATGGAGGTTGTGGTTGATGGCTATTTTCAGGAGCTAGACAGTTCTTACCATAAATAGTGTATCGAAGCTCACTCGGGAAAGTGTATCGAGCTAAAAGGTGATTATGTTGAGAACTAAAGAAAAATTTTCCCAAATTTGTTGTGTTTTCATTGTTGGGTCGGCTAATTTTGGGACCGCCCTAGTACAGTGAGTGGATCATACTTTATACAAAGACATATTTCTACCAAGAGTTATCATTCGCAGTATAATGTTTCATAAAAGAACTCCTTCCACGAGAAAGCCTGAAAGCCCTTTCCAAAGAACTTAAGGTTGTTTTCTACATATGAAAAACCTACTTTAGGTCTTAACAAACGAAAACTCTTCCCTGAGGTCTTCTACATTAGAAATACCTACACAAACCCTACCGAAGGACTTCTTGAGAAGAATAGCTTCCTTAAGATTGTCGTACAGTTGAAAATCTTGCTAACGGTTTTCCACAAAAGAAGATCTTACTTAAGGTTTTTAGAAACTGAAACCTTCTCTAAAGACTTCCAGACATGTACATAGACCTTCCCTATTACTTTATAGCGATAAAGACTTTACCTTTCGGAACTTCTAAGAGAAGAAGTCATTCTGCAATGTATTATAGAGAAGATCTTCCTTAAGGTATTCTAGAGAAGACCTTCCTTAAGGTATTCTAGAGAAGAGCTTTCTAGAGAATACCTTATAACCTCCCGAAGGGGTTCTGTGGAAGATGACCTTCCCTGAGGTCTTTTATTGAAGTAGACCTTTCCTACGGCCTTCTATTGAGGAAGACCTCCCCTAAGGTCTTCTATTGAAGAAGGCCTTCCCTGAGGTCCTCTATTGAAGAAGATCTTCTTTGACCTACCCTTCCCTAAGGACTTCTTTTGAAGAAGACCTTCCCAAAGGTCTTCTATTGAAGAAGATTTTCCCAAAAGGTCTTCTATTGAAGAAGATTTTCCCTAAGGTCTTCTATTGAAGAAGACCTTCCCTAAGGTCTTCTATTGAAGAAGGCCTTCCCTAAGGTGTTGTATTAAAGATGGCCTTCCTTAAGGTCCTCTATTGAAGAAGATCTTCCTTCCCTAAGGTCTTCTACTGAAGAAGGAATTCCTTCCCTAACGTTTTCTATGGAAGATGACATTCCCTAAGGTATTTTATTGAAGTAGACCTTCCCTAAAGTCTTCTATCAAAGAAGACCTTCCCTAAGGTCTTCTATTGAAGAAGACCTTCCCAAAGGACTTCTTTTGAAGAAGACCTTCCCAAAGTCTTTTATTGAAGTAAACCTTCCCTAAAGTCTAATATCAAAGAAGACCTTCCCTAAGGTCTTCTATTGAAGAAGACCTTCCCAAAGGTCGTCTGTTAAAGAAGACCTTCCCAAAGGTCATCTGTTAAAGAAGACCTTCCCAAAGGTCATCTGTTAAAGAAGACCTTCCCTAAGGTCTTCTATTGAAAAATACCTACCCTATGGTCTTCTAATGAAGAAGGCCTTCCCTAAGGAGTTATATTTAAAAGTCATTCCCTTAGATCTTCTGTTGAAGAAGACCTTCTCTAAGGTCTTCTGTTGAAGAAGACCTTCCCTAAGGTATTCTATTGAATAAGGCCTTCCCTAAGGTGATGTATTGAAGAAGACCTTCCCTATGGTCTTCTATGTATTGAATAAGCATCTGTATACCTTAATGAAACTACTATATAGAGGGAGATCGCCATAAGGGTATTATATGGAATGGTATCATAAACTAAATAAAAATATTTATACCCTCACTTTAGTGTGACGAGGGTATATATAATTTGTTACGGAAAAAAGTGTAACACGTCGAAGGAGTGACCTAAGACCCCAAGTATGTTCGGAGGAAATCCGTTTTGGGTCATTTTAAGTCGAATGAGCAATGTCCGTCCGTCTGTCTGTCTGTCTGTGTGTCTGTCTGTCTGCTGGCTGGTGCGCACGATAACTCTCGAAAGGAGTAACCGATTGACCTCAAATTTGGTATGTGGTAATATTTTTTTCTATCTCCGGCTAAGTTCGAAGATGGGCCATATTGGTCCACTCCTTCTAGTACCTCCCCCACAAAGGGTTAAAATGTTGTGAAATATTGATTCTTTAATAACTGCTATACTACTTATTCGAATCTTTTGAAATTTCACACATAGTATTAGCTTATTAGTCGCTATCAACTCGAGAAAAATGGGCGAAGTCGCCACGTCCCTTTTGGTACCTCCCACACAAATGCTCCATTTTGCACCAAAAATTAACAGCTTATAACATTAATAACAGTGTATAAAAATACTTGAAATTTTGTACAGTATTATGCTTTTATATTGCCTACAGTCCAGGGAAAAATGGGTGTTGTTGCCACGCCCCTTTTGGTACCTCCCACACAAAGGTACCTTTTTGCACCAAAAGTTAACAGCTTATAACATTAAAACCAGTGTATAAAAATACTTGAAATTTTTTACAGTGTAATGTTTTTATAGTGCCTATAGCCCTGTGAAAAATGGGCGTTATTGCCACGCCCCTTTTTGTACCTCCCACACAAAATTCCCAAATCATACCACAATTTAATGTCTCATAACGTTTATACCAGTGCACATAAATGCTTATAAGTCGGCACAGTGCAATGAATTTAAAGTATCTAATGTTCAGCGAAAAAAAGGTGTATTATATAAACCCCTTCTGGTAACTCCCACACAAATTGACAGAATAATTCGAGTAATATTCAATATTACATTACTCACAAAGTGAGGGTATACCTTAGTCGGTTTACCCGACTGAAACTTTCTTACTTGTTTATATATAAGAATGTCTTTTTAAGCTCCTGCTAAGGTATTCAATAGGAGGAGATCTTTTTCAATGTATTTTATCGTAAAACAAAACTCCTCAAATTGCTGTCCGACCTTCGTACATCGCATCCCAGTTCCCATTAGCATGGATTGGACAGTCTCAAAACTCCTAAAGAGGAGAAACAGAAATAAAGAAGAAACCACCACTGATTCACTTGTTTTTCGTCGGGTTTTCGCATTAAACACAATCATAAAATTTTTATTTTAAAAATAAATAACCAAAAACCAGCAACACAATTTGCAACCAAAAAAAAAAATTGCCATAAAATGTATATTTCACATGCGTACGAGTACATACACTGTACAGCTGTGCAAGAAGCTGAAGAAGATGCTGTCTGTCATGGCATGTCAGGGGCATGCAGTGGCGAAACGGTGCCTAACCCCAACTGGCGACGCTCTGCGCAACTCAAAAATGTGGCTAAACACGTCAAAATCATGGAAGTTGGTAATAATTCCAACTCCGGCAACAACAATGTATGAGTATACATATGAGTTTATTAAATATTTTAGGCAGTAATTGTCTTTTACACTGGTAGACACTATACGTATATGATGCACGCATACGCAGTATTCCATTCTCCAATCAAGGAGAATGGAAGTATAAGTACTCGTATGTAATCGTACCTACAGAAGATGATAAAGTGGTCAAATGTAGACAGAAGAGGAAGAGCAGCTGGTTCCTGGAAGGTCGTTTCGAAAAAGATCCCTTTAGCTTGTTTCTGAAAATGAATGCCGAAACAGCAAATCTATATATGAATTAATAATTTAACTGAATCTGGCACAGTGGGGCGTTAATTGGAATTAGTGAATTCATTTGTGATTGAGGAAACAAACTGATTGGTTTGATAATAGGTAATTTTAATTTTTAATCGTACTCACGTGTCTGGCGGCAATTGATGCGCAAATATTCCATACAGTAATTTAAATGATTAATTTCCTCTTTTTTTTAAATTAAACGCATCAGTTTTCCTTGAGTTGCAGTTTATTGGAATACGAAACATTTCCAACTTATTGACATTTTAATTAATTAAATCAATTAAATTTGAAAATTATATTTTAAAGAAAATAGTTAATTTTGTGAAAAAAGTTTTATTACATTTTGCAATAATCTTTCTATTGGTTGACTGGTGTTTTTCAGTCTTTTCGGTTTTTTCACATATTCAAGGATCGTAATTTTCTATGTTTATTACGTGAATAATAGGCTAGCAGAATACTACTGGAAATGTATGGAAGTTGTACAGGTTTCTAGTGGGTCTGGATAAACGTGGTTTACGGATAGGATACTAGTTGAGATGGATAAAAGTGGACACTGGACATAAGAGGACTTGGGTAAAGGTGGTGGTTGATATTTGTGATCATTGATAAATGTAGTGGCAGACATTTGTGGCTGTGGATTAAGATATTGGCGGACAATAGATGACATTGACAACAGAGGACTTGGACAACAGAAGACAAGTGAAGGTAGTTGCTGACAATGAAGGGCGTGGATAAAGGTAGTTGCAGATTTTTAATTATTTAAAAAACATGCTAGAGGTCACATGTTTAAGAATTTCGTTCCTCAATGAGGAACATCCTCAGGGACGTAAAAATTGAGGAACAATCACAAACTTAAACTAAAATTGTCGCTGAATGCATAGCAGTGATGGGTGGATACAAGTCACCGTGAATAGAGGAAAAGGCATTTACTAGAAGACACGTATGTTGGTGTGGCGGTTACTAGAGAGTTAGTGCCGGACAATATGGGACATGGATAATTTTAGTGACGGCAATATGGGACATGAATAATTGAAACATAAATAATGACAATGACGACAATATGGGACATGGATAATGGTTCAGGCTACTAGACTGCTATGAATACTTCTACCAATGTACTGTTGGTGGATACTAGCCAAAGGTGAAGTGGTAGTAGTGGTAGTCAACGTGGCTAAGGTAGTGTGGATATTAGTCAACGTGGTTAAATGCAGTGGTGAACAATATCGGCAATGGTAGTGGCGCCAATAGGGATATGGACAACGGTAGTGGCGACAATATTCAGTTGTGGAAGGACACTAGATGTCGCATATAAAGGTCAACATGGATACGGTAGGGTGGATACTAGTCGAACGCGGATAAGGTGGGTTGGATACTATAAATGCAGTGGTGGGTAATACGAGGTATGTTCAAAAAATATCGAGAATTTTTAATTTCCGCGGGCGTTATGTTGGTACTCATGTCCCTTACTTATGTTGACAAGATCGGCCATTTTGAACGTTTTGTTAATTTTTGACAGCTGTTGTTATCTATTTCAGAAAATGGATCAAAGAATCTGCATCAAATTTTGTGTGAAAAACAAAATAAAGTGCGCTGACGCATTCCGAATGTTGACTGTGGCATATGGTGAAGCTACCTTGGACCAAAGCAACGTTTATCGGTGGTACAAAATGTTCTTAGAGGGCCGAGAAGATGCGAAGGACGAACAGCGTTCCGGACGCCCGGTTTTCACAGTTTTTAACAGTTTTCTTTGATTGCAGGGGCGTGGTGCATTATGAGTTCTTGCCACAGGGTAGTACGGTCAATAAAGAATATTACCTGCGAGTTATGCGCCAAAACGCCCGGATTTGTGGAAGAACAAAAACTGGCTTTTGCACCATGATAACGCCCCTGCACACACATCGTCGCTTGTGCGCGAATATTTGTCCAAAAACAACACAGTAATGGTGCCTCAGCCACCGTATTCCCCTGGCCTAGCCCCTGTGACTATTTTTTGTTCCCAAAACTGAAAAGGCCCATGAAAGGACGACGCTATGCCACGATTGAGGAGATAAAGATGGCATCGAAGGAGGAGCTGAACAAGATCACAAAAAATGAATATTTGAAGTGCTTCGAAGATTGAAAAAAACGTTGGCACAAGTGTATTATATCCGAGGGGAATTACTTTGAAGTGGACAAAATAGATATTCATGAGTAAATAAATACTTTTTTGACAAAATTCGCAAATTTTTTTGAACATACTACGTATGGGAAATGGTTAATGCTAGTGACGACAATATGGTACATGGATAATGGTAGTGGCTACAATACATATGGAGAATTCTACGACAAATCGACGGTTTCAAAAAAAATTTCGGTTTGGATTTTTCCCATTTTTTTATATTTTTTAGTACACCTGAAAAAACGCTTAGTGCATTTTTTGAGAATTTTTTTTAAAAAATCCATCGAATTCTACTGCTTTTGATAAATAGTTATTTTTGTAGGGAAATTATCGGGGATAAGGGGATCAGCGGGGTTGGCGGTTGTTTTGGAAGAAATAATTCCTGAAGTATCTCCTTTCATTGGCGTGGAACACCTAGTCCGAAGCCTTCAAGTCACAAGCATAGTGGCTAGCAGCGAAAATTTTTTTAAAAATTTTAAAAAATTAAAAAAAATATATAAATAATTTTAGGCTCACTTCCATCCAAAGCTAATATGTTAGAGAATTAATAGAAGTTTAAAATATAAAAAATTCGCAAAAATCGGAGAGTACAAACAATTGAAAAAATTAAATTTTCTGAAAAGTACCGAAAAATACCAACATTTAAAAAAAAGATTTTTCAAATCCGACCCGATACGCAGAGTGATATCTTAGCGATTTTTATACCCTACACCACACTGTGGTACAGGGTATTATAACTTTGTGCATTTGTTTGTAACACCCAAAAGGAGAAGAAATAGACCCAACGTTTATTATACCGATCGACTTAGAATCACTTTCTGAGTCGATTTATCTATGTCCGTCTGTCCGTCTGTCTGTCTGTCTGTCCGTCTGTCTGTCTGTGCATGTATTCTTGTAATCAAAGTACAGGTCGCAATTATGGTCCGATCTCGACGAAACTTTACACATATCTTTTTTTTGGCCCAAGGACGATCCCTATTGAATTTGGTTGAAATCGGTTCAGATTTAGATATAGCCCCCATATATATATTAGCCCCGATTTGACATGTAAGCGCTGTAAAAACTTTATTTTATATCCGATCAGTATGAAATTCGGCAGGAAAAGGTTTCTTATTACATGAATGAACTCTGTTAAATTTGGAAGAAATCGGTTCAGATTTAGATATAGCCCCCATATATACATTACCCTCGATTTGACATATAAGCGCTGTAAACATGTTATTTTATATCCGATCAGTGCGAAATTCGGCAAAGAGAGGTTTCTTATTACATGAAGGAATACTGCTAAATTCGGAGAAAATTGGTTCAGATTTAGATATAGCCCCCATATATACGTTACCCCCGATTTGACTTGTAAGCGCTGTAAAAATGTTATTTTATATCCGATCAGTATGAAATTCGGCAGAAAGAGGTTTCTTATTATATGAATGAACACTGTTAAATTTGGAAGAAATCGGTTCAGATTTAGATATAGCCCCCATATATACGTTACCCCCGATTTGACATGTAGGCGCTGTAGAGACTGTATTTTATATGCGATCAGTACGAAATTCGACAGAAGGAGGTCTTTTTACATGAATGAGTATTCAGGGAAGATCGGTTCAGATTTATATTGATTGTTCCTCCTGATTTGGTATCAAACCGCTATAGAAGTTGTATTTTACTTCCTATCATTAAAATTTTCCAGAAATATGTTTCTCAATTTAGGAACGAATATTGCTTAATTTAGCGATTATCGTTTCAGAATTAGATAATATGTTTCTACCCGTTTACCAATTATTCCAAATTATTAAGGCAATGACCCTTATCGCATTGTTAGGGAGGTGTAGGGTATTATATAGTCGGCCCCGCCCGACTTTCTGCCTTTCCTTACTGGTTTAAATATAGATAACTTCTGAGCGTGTTATCGGAAAAATCTCAAAAAATTCCACAAAGCGTTTCTTTAGGTGTACTAAAAAATATAAAAAATGGGAAAAATCAAAACCGGCATTTTTTGAAACCGTCGATCTGTCGTGGAATTCCCCATATACATATATATTTAGATGTGATATGAAAGGGATTTTTCTCACGTCTCTTTTGTCGTTGATTTTGTTCAGATTGATTTATTATACAGGGTTTTCCAACAAGAGGTGTTATTTTGAATCACCCGGTATTTCGGTAGCTGTCACTTTTGAAGCTTTTATTCTTTGACATTTGACAAGTAGAAACTACACCATTACTAAAAATGGAAGGATACACGATCATCGAACGATACAAAGCGATCGAACAAAAAAACGATACAAAATCATCTTGACTGATGAGGCCCATTTCCAACTCGGTGGCTACGTCAACAAGCAAAATTGTCGCATCTGGGCCTCTCCATCCTCAACGTGTGACTGTTTGGTGCGGTTTATGGTCCGGCGGGGTAATTGGACCTTACTTTTTCGAAAATGAGGTTGGATCAACAGTTACGGTGAATGGATTGCGCTTTTACGGTCGGAGTTGGATGGTATTGATCTGGACAACGTTTACTTTCAACAAGACGGCGCTACGTGCCACACAAGCAACGAAACCATTGCTCTGTTACGGGAAAAGTTTCCGGACCGTGTTATCTCTCGAAGAGGTGATCACAATTGGCCACCGAGGTCTTGTGATTTAACACCTTGCGACTTCTTCCTTTGGGGCGACGTGAAAGGTAAGGTCTACGCCAACAGCCCAGCGTCGATTCAAGAACTCAAAGATAGAATTCGTGAGGCTATCGAGGACATAGGGCAGCCACTTTGCGATGTGGTTATGGAAAATTTCATGAAAAGGATATGGTCCTGTAAGCGGGGTCGTGGTGGCCATTTGGCTGATGTTGTTTTTCATTATTAACGGCATATCTTCCTCTTTATTATGAAATAAACATCCGATCATTTATCTCAAAAAATTGCATTTTTCTTTGAATACCAAAATAACACCTCTTGTTGGAAAATCCTTTATAATCACAGTTATCGCAAAGAGAGTTAGTAGTGGGTAAAATTGGCAGTCATATATCTGTGGTCACAAGCAATAAGTCAAGCCTAAGTCAAAAATAATGCTTTCGAGAAAAATCACTCTTAATTTTTTGTAATGGGACTTCATTACGGCTTAGGTCACTATGTTTTTATTAATATCTTTTTAAAAGACCCCCGACATCGAGAACTTGATTCGCCGAAAAAAAAATAAAGAGGTTTTGGGCGTTATATTGTTACCACACGCTGGAAAAGAAATCGCTTCTGTAGTACATTTTCCCAAACAAATTCTGCTGGAAATATACATATGTTTAGGGTACAATCCAAATATATAATATTTGACACATAAACATTTATATTCTTGGAAGGATATTGTTCTAAATAAAAATATGTTCCCATTCTAATATTTTTTTTATTTGGAACTAATAATTCCGGAACACCAATGCATCCAAAGATCTGATTTATCACCAGTGAAACGTAATGCAGTGGTAGGTGTTGGGGTTCAATGTCGTTTTCTTTTTCACTTGACTATTCAAATACCTTCCTTCACTTAGAAGGAAACCCTTTGATCTTCAGCTCAACTCCACAGTGAGAAAACTCAAAAGAAGATTAATTTGTATTTAAGTATTTTGTCAATGTATCACTGCCTTAATTTAAAGACAAGTTTCTTTTATAAATTAAATTAAAACTCAAATCGTATATACTTACATATAATACTTGCATTGATGGATTGACAGTGAAGAATTGGAATATTTATAAATTAAAATGATGTAAAACAAAAGCTGGTGCTGCTAAGACATTTTTAACTATAAGGTTTAACACGAAATATGGGAAAAACTAACTAAAATTCGAAAAAGTGCGCAAAGACATATACAGGGTGGCTGATATGTAATTCAACAAAGTAAAGCGCTATATTTTTTTAATTTTTTTTTTAAATTTTATTGTTCAAAAGCAAAAAATGTCGGAAATAACATAAAATTTTAGAAACAGTTTAGATTTGTTCGAATTGGCCACCTTTGACACGAATTATGGCCTTCAAACGGCCGACAAAGCCATCACACGCTGCACGAAAGTGGCTCTGCGGTATTTTGACCCATTCCCGGCGAAGCGTCGTCTTGAGATGATCGATACTTTGTTATTTTTTAGTGCGAACCTTACTCTCTAAAATGCCCCAGGCACAAAAGTCCAACGGATTGAGATCCGGAGATCTTGGTGGCCATTGTGCGGTAGAAATGAAGCGAGGAACCTCCTTTTTAAGCCATTCTTGGTTGACGCGTGCTGAATGCGATGGTGCTGAGTCCTGTTGGAATGTCCATGTTCTGCGGCCAAAATGTTTGTCTGCCCAGGGCTTCAATACTGTCTTTAGGACATTTTCCCGATAATATTCGGCATTTATTTTGACCCCATGGTCGATGAATACGAACGGGGAGCGACCATCGGCCGTTACGGCGGCCCACACCATTACCATCGGCGGCGCTTGAGTTCTGGTGGCCAATCGAAGGTGTACATTTTCAGCTGACCTCTTTGGCAAGTAAACCCGATCATTTTGTTTGTTCACAAACTGCTCAATTTGGAATGGCTTCTCATCGGAGAAAACCAAATTCGGTAACTGGCCACTTTCGTGCAAGCGAAGCAACTCCTTGGCTCTTTCCAGTCTAACTTTTTTTTGTGCATCGGTGAGCTCTTGCACTTTTTGGAACTTCAATGGCTTTAGTCCAAGCTCATTTTTTAATATGTGTTGTATCCGTTCTCTCCATATGTTCAGCTCACGAGCAATTTTTCTACCACTGCGGCGTGGATTTCGATCAAATCTGGCCTTCACTTTTCGGATCATTTCTGGTGTTGTTACCGTTTTTTTTCGTCCACTTTTTGGACGCGATGCAACACTGCCAGTATCACGGTAACGAACAATGGCACGAGAAACAAAAGATTTATTCACATTTAAATGCTGGAGGGCTCTAACGATAGCCACTTGTGTTTTTCCACCCAAATATAAAGCTATCACGCTTGAATTCCATCACGAATAACTTTTTTTCTGAATGCAATAGATCAAAATGCTTTTGTAAGCTTATAAACAATAAAATGAACTGTCACTGAAACAAATCTGTCAGCTATCAGACTAGCGGTTTAGAAATGATAGCAACCTGAAGTTGGTTGCAATACATATCAGCCACCTTGTACATAGACAAATACATTTTTTATTTGAGAAAGTCAGTTTGCAAATATATTATGTTCTAATATATTAATATATGTGTTCCAAACAAAATTTCTTGATTTTCAAATAAAATTTATTTGTTAACAAATATATAAGATTTAAAAAATTTGTTTCCAAATATATTTTGTTTCAATTCAAACATATCAAAAATGGCGATTTTCCCCCGTGCACTATAAAATAAGTTTGTTTTGGTTTCATAAAATAGTATGCCTTAATCTAGGCAAAAAAAAACTCGGAAGTGGGTGATATTGGCAGTTGTTACTGAGTTATTCTACTTAAACTACCTTTAGTCTTCTCATATTTGTTATTTTACATATAAAAAGTATTCTGTTATCCTTAATATGTATTGCGTACAAGTGAAATATTGTTAAAAAGTAGCTTCAATATTGCTAAATTTTTTATGGATGCCATATTTAATTTTTACGAAAATATATCAATATATTTTGCATAATGGCAGTACCCTTCCTTGAACTTTGTCTGCCATCAGATTGACACTGTTACAATTTATGGAATACCCGCATACTTAACTTATATTGACAATTATCTGAAACTGCTTTTGTACTCCTCAGTTATTCTTGTGGGAAAATGCTTAAGGCAAAGTCAAGTCATGTAAGTAAGGGGCGCAGAGTAATGGATGGGATATAGTGTAATGGTTTACGAGTACAGTGTAAATCGTGTTACCTGTAAATTTCAACTTTTCATATGTAATCCCTAGCGTTGTTAATGCCCTTCTCTTCAATTACAACAACCAGACGACCTTCAAAGAATTCGTTGATGTACTTGAGAGACAACAAAACTGTAGTAATGAGGCCCTTTTTACCATGACAACGACCACGACGATGATGATGATGATGGCCGAAAATACAAAATTCAGGTTTCAATTACAACATGAGTGACTGCACATACGAGTATGAGGAGTGAAGTGTAACACTTTTGTTTCTTCTTTTTATTATTTTTTTTTTGGTCGTCGGGAATGGGATCTGATTTTGGAAATATCACCGAACTAATTTGATAGGATGATTTTTCACTCATGCTGCAAAATGGCCCAGTAATTCGCCCAGTAATTCGGACGGGGAGGGAAAACAACTTCAATTTATTATTGAGTGCAAGTAATTATTTGATCGCGAGGTGTTTGTTTTGGGTTGTTGAGGCAGTTCGAGTTCGAGTGTGTGAACGAAGCTATTGTATAATACGACAAAAATAAAACTTAATTTATATTATTGAATTAAACATGGACCAACGACAACAACGCCAAATGATGTGTTTTTATATTTTTTGTTTCATTTTGAAACGATATGACATGAAAAGAAACTCTAATTACACAATGACAAAGCCAGAAAAACATGAATTCAATTCACGTGGAATGAAGACGACGATCGGCCGACCAACCGCCAGACCAATTGATCGGACGAACGTATGAATCGCCACATCTCAGAGGAAGCAACTGGGAAATTGGGTCAGTCGAGCATCCATTTAATGGTGCAAAATGATGGTTGTTGCCAGTGGAATGCAAGCGAAACGATGGCCAACACCGCCACCACCAACAACAACATAACAGACACAGTATTGGATTTGCTCTGCAAAAACTGGTCACTGAAACTGGTGGTATCTCCACCATGTGATTGTTGTGCTGGACGACATCTTATGTTATCACACGGATGCAATAGCGTAATCACACAAATAAATCCTTTTGCTCTCGATTACACAATGCAACCAAATTAAATTTACGCCACAATATTGTGAGTTTGTAGGCGTGGATAATAGTAATATTGAATTGGATATCGAGTATAATGTATAATGTTTGTTATGGATAATAATGAACACGAATAATAGTGACTGCTTATAATCGAGATAACAGATAAAAATTGCAGCTATATGTGGTTGTCATTTATGATGACAGTTAAAAGAAACAATAGAGGTAGCCATGTAAAGGGTGATCAAAGTAGAGATAATTTTTTCAATAGCCTTTTTTTGACAGATCACGTGTGAGTCGTGTCATGCTGTCATCTTATTTTTGTTAAGTATTGTTTGGCATTTCATCATGGAAAAACTTACGCCTGAACAACGTTTACAAATTATTCAGTTTTATTATGAAAAAAATCTTTCGCCAATTGCGCTAAGTCCATTTTTTTAAATAAAAACCAGTAAGGAAAGGCAGAAAGTCGGGCGGGGCCGACTATATAATACCCTACACCTCCCTAACAATGCGATAAAGGTCATTGCGATAATAATTTGGAATAATTGGTAAGTAGGCAGGAACATATTATCTAATTCTGAGCCGATAATCGCTTAATTAAGCAATATTCGTTCCTAAATTGAGAAACATCTTTCCGGAAAATATTAATGATCGGAAGTAAAGTACAACTTATAGCGCGTTGAGACCAAATCAGGAGGAACATATATATGGAGGTTATATATAAATCTGGACCGATTTTCCCTGAATACTCATTCATGTAAAAAGACCTCTTTCTATAGAATTTCGTACTGATCGGATATAAAATACAGTTTATACAGCATTTACATGTCAAATAGGGGGTAACATATACATGGGGGCTATATCTAAATCTGAACCGATTTTCTCCGAATTTGGCAGTATTCCTTCGAGTAATAAGAAACCTCTTTCTGCCGAATTTCGCACTGATCGGATATAAAATAAAATTTTTACAGCGCTTACATGTCAAATCGGGGGTAACATATATATGGGGGATATATCTAAATCTGAACCGATTTCTTCCAAATTTAAAAGTGTTTATTCATATAATAGGAAACCTCTTTTAGCCAAACTTCATACTGATCGGATATAAAATACAGTTTATACAGCATTTACATGTCAAATAGGGGGTAACATATACATGGGGGCTATATCTAAATCTGAACCGATTTTCTCCGAATTTGGCAGTATTCCTTCATGTAATAAGAAAACTCTTTTTGCCGAATTTCGCATTGATCGGATATAAAATACAGTTTCTACAGCGCTTACATGTCAAATCGGGGGTTACATATATATGGGGGCTATATCCAAATCTGAACCGATTTTCTCCGAATTTGGCAGTATTCCTTCATGTAATAAGAAACCTCTTTCTGCCGAATTTCACACTGATCGGTTAAAATAATTTTTTTTAGGCTAAGCGCCTCCGCCTTAAATCGGAGGTAACGTATATATGGGGGCTATATCTAAATCTGAACCTAAATCTTTAAAATTTAACAGTGTTCATTCGTATAATAAGAGACCTCTTTCTGCTGAATTTCATACTGATCGGATATAAAATAAAGTTTTTACAGCGCTTACATGTCAAATCGGGTGAAACATATGTATGGGGGATATATCTAAATCTGAACCGATTTTCTCCGAATTTAGCAGTATTCCTTCATGTAATAAGAAACCTCTCTTTGCCGAATTTCGCACTGATCGGATATAAAATAACATTTTTACAGCGCTTACATGTCAAATCGGGGGTAACGTATATATGGGGGCTATATCTAAATCTGAACCGATTTCTTCCAAATTTAACAGTGTTCATTCATATAATAAGAAACCTCTTTCTGCCGAATTTCATACTGATCGGATATAAAATAAAGTTTTTACAGCGCTTACATGTCAAATCGGGGCTAACATATATATGGGGGCTATATGTAAATCTGAACCGATTTTAACCAAATTTAATAGGGATCGTCCTTGGGCCAAACAAATGATATGTGTACAGTTTCGTAGAGATCGGACCATAATTGCGACCTGTACTTTGATTACAAGAATACATGCACAGACGGACAGACGGACAGACGGACAGACAGACAGACAGACGGACAGACAGACGGACAGACAGACGGACAGACAGACAGACGGACAGACGGACATAGCTAAATCAACTCAGAAAGTGATTCTAAGTCGATCGGTATAATAAACGATGGGTCTATTTCTTCTCCTTTTGAGTGTTACAAACAAATGCACAAAGTTATAATGCCCTGTACCACAGTGTGGTGTAGGGTATAAAAAACACTTTCCAGTCGACCCACGACCTTGACACCCATGAGCAATATTTTAGCTCTCGTTAAGAGCTATCTTTTTCCATTGACCAAATTTCGAATTTCGTACATATCGAAGCCTTATAAATGGTTTTCCATCAAGAGGTGTTATTTTGGTATTCAAAGAAAAATACCATTTTTTGAGATAAATGATCGTATGTTTATTTCATAATAAAGAGGAAAGTATGCCGTTAATAATGAAAAACGACATCAGCCAAATGGCCACCACAACCACGCTTACAGGACCATATCCTTTTCATGAAATTTTCCATAACCACATCGCAAAGTGGCTGCCCTATGTCCTCGATAGCCTCACGAATTCTATCTTTGAGTTCTTGAATCGACGCTGGGCTGTTGGCGTAGACCTTACCTTTCACGTCGCCCCAAAGGAAGAAGTCGCAAGGTGTTAAATCACAAGATCTCGGTGGCCAATTGTGATCAACTCTTCGAGAGATAACACGGTCCGGAAACTTTTCCCGTAACAGAACAATGGTTTCGTTGCTTGTGTGGCACGTAGCGCCGTCTTGTTGAATGTAAACGTTGTCCAGATCAATACCATCCAACTCCGACCATAAAAAATCATTAATCATCTCTCGATAGCGCAATCCATTCACCGTAACTGTTGATCCAACCTCATTTTCGAAAAAGTAAGGTGCAATGACCCCACCGGACCATAAACCGCACCAAACAGTCACACGTTGAGGATGGAGGGGCTTCTCAACAATAACTCTTGGGTTTTCCGAGCCCCAAATGCGACAATTTTGCTTGTTGACGTAGCCACCGAGGTGGAAATGGGCCTCATCAGTCAAGATGATTTTGTATCGTTCGTATCGTTTTTTTATCGTTTTGTATCGTTCGATGATCGTGTATCATTCCATTTTTAGTAATGGCGTAGTTTCTTCTTGTCAAATGTCAAAGAATAAAAGCTTCAAAAGTGACAGCTACCGAAATACCGGGTGATTCAAAATAACACCTCTTGTTGGAAAACCCGTTATAATAATAATTGTTGTGATTAATACAAATTGCCAGGAATAACAATCGCTGTGGATAATATTAACAATACTAACATTCTTCTTTTTTAGCATATTCGTTTTTCAAATATTAGCGACCAGTACATTTACTATAATTAATTTTGTGTATTTCCAAATATTTATTTATTTATATGAATTACAATACAAAGTAAATTTATATTCTAATTTTAAGGTCCAGGGAAAGGCCGGGTTACAAAGACCATATGGCTAAATTTTGCAGGGACAGACCAGAGCCTCTGGTGGGAATCGAACCCACAACCCCCAAACTCATAGGCGAGTACGCTACCAACTCGCCTACTGGGGCGCTCGTTTCCAAATATTTTCTTATATGTAATAACATAATGTGATTAAACAATTAACTCTTCCAATTATGTAATATGATTATAAACAATAACAATTGTTGCACCGTGTCAACATTGCTTTCGTTGATCCTTATTTTGCGTTGTTATCTTTTACCTGCCAACTCTTGCCTGACAAGTGTAGCAATCGTTGTGTGGTTGCCACGTCGCTTCTTCTTTAATCTGCAGCCATGGACCACTTGTCCCCTTATTTGTTTAGGCAAAGCTAAATTACGTATGTACATATGCTGATGCTGCGCTGATGAGGATTGAATAACTACATAAACAGTTGGAATTAACGGTGGGCCCAGTGGATGCCACTGCTATAAACACTCTGAAGTAACTACACCATTTCCAAGTGATTTATAAAAATACTAACAACAATTAATATTGTCATAAAATCTACTGTAGAATACGTCAAAAATGTCTACCATTCTGTCCACTTTCTCAGTGAATATAAAAACCTCTACTCATTTTCCCGATTTCGCTTCGAAATGGTGTAGACCAGATATCCAATATTCGATGTCTTGACAATGCAGTCGCCGTCGCCGGTATGTGGGTATATCTCATTTATTACCTGTTACAGGTGCGATGGAATTACATTGGCTACATCTGAGTTGTGGCTTGTTTCTGACTTGGCCATTTGTCATAATGACATTATACCGATGCGAAAGTGTACTTCAACAGGATTTAACTGCATTTTCTTCCATAGCGACTGCAACGAAGACGTGTTGGCCAAAAATTATTTACTTCTTTTTGACGATTTGCAAGGAAAAGAAAGAAATTGTACACAAATGAAACAAATATATTATGCAACATTTCTCTCTTCGCATATTTCAGCGAATTCCAATGCATTTTAAGATAAGACATAAATAGTTTCGTTTACCAAAAAAGGAAACGTGTTTTGCATTTTTTCAATCACTGGCATAACTTTACGACAACTGCAGAGGGAATAAATAGGAAATTATGAAATTTTTGGCACTAATAAAAAACTATAATAATATGTATTTTTCCAATAAAACAACAATTCACTTAAGCAGTACCCAACTAACATAAATCGTGTTTGTCATATTTATAAGTAGTGTATGATATAGTTTTCTTTATCCTAGTCTTGAATAATATTTGTAATAGTGGATAATATTAGTGGGGCTGGATGATATAAGTAGTCCTGGATAATATTTGTTATGTTCTTTTTTTTGGGGAAAATATATGAAGTCCTGGAAAATTCAGTCAGAATTTATTCGGTTCAAGACCATATGTTTCAGTTACTTTCTGTCTATTGCAAAAAAGTAATAGAAACAATTACAAAAATTGGTACAGATTTTTAATTGCTTGGAAGGATTGACTGCATTTTCGATAGATGCCACTCTATCATCTTCAGAATTCACGTATATTCATATTATTCACGACTATGTTCTTCAAGACTATAAATATTATCCAAGACTATTTACATTGTCTCCGACTACTCATATTTTCCCCGACTATTCATATTTTCCCCGACTATTTATATTATCCACGACTATTTATATTATCCACGACTATTTATATTATCCACGACGCTTTTATAAACTCACATTATCCTCGAGTATTCATATTATCAACGTCTATTCATATTATCTTTCGACTATTCATATTATCCATCACTACAAATGTTCTCCAAGTCTAATAATATTATCCACGACTATTCACATTATCGACGTATATTTATATTATTCAGACTATACGAGTATATACACGCTGAAAAAAAATCGCCTCTGTAGTATATTGTCCCAAACATATTCTGCTTGAAACATATATATTTTTAGGGTGCACTCCAAATATATATCATTTGACACATACAAATATTATATGTTTGGGAGGATGTTGTTCTAGACAATACTATGTTTACATCCTAATATTTTTTATTTGCATATGTTATTTCCCAAACAAAGATCTATTTGCGTGAATATATATCTATTCTTTAATTGTTTTAAGTTTTCAGCAATTGAAAGGTAATTTTTAGAAATGTTTAATGTTAGTAAAATTTCTTTATAATTGAAAATAATGACCGGGAATAGTTACAAAATAAAAATAAGTGGTTTCAAATAGAAGTTAATGCTAAGTATGCCATTTTTAATGGGAAAGCATAATTCTAAAACATGGAAAAAATTAAAACTAAAGTTCGAAAAATTCAGCAAAGTTTTGAAAATCTTTTTTTTTTAATAAAATATATTTGGAAATATTCATAAACAATAATGTTATTTGTATTTAAACACATATTTTATTTGAGAAAATTAGTTCGCCAATATATTTTATTTTAATATATTAACATATGCGTTCTAAATACATTTTATTGATTTTCAAATAAAATTTATTTGCTCGAAAATATATAATAATTAAAAATTTGTGTTCCAAGTATATTTTCTTTCGATTCAAACAAATCAAAAAATGCGATTTTGCCCCGTGTACTCGTGTTATCCACGACCATTCACATTGTCCAATTCAATAGCAATAATGTATGCCATTAACTTAAATCAGCTGAAATACTTATGGAAGCAGTAAATTGAATTTAACACGAACTACTAACCAAACCCGTATTTTGCCGAACTAATTCAACATACTAATATTTGTAATCGTGGAAAATTTTAGTAGTCCTGGATGAGATTTGTAGTTATTGGTGATATTTTTTCTCTATATTTTATTTTTCTCTATGAATAAGGTCTACATATATTATCCACCACTTCAACTATCCGCCACCACAAATATTATTCATTTAAAATGAACATGACATGATTCTAATATTATTCATCACTCAAAACATTTTCAAGGACTACTAAAATTTTTCCACATACTCAAGTAGTATTCACGACTGTGAATATTATCTACTATTATAATTACGACTTCAAATATTATAGTAAATTTTAGTATTACACACTGCTTTTAATATTATCCGGATCTATGTATTAATGTTATACACGGCTACAAAGTATGCTTCACTCGTTTTAATATTATCCACGACTATAGATGTTCACCAGGACTTCTGGTATTATCAACGATTACAAATTTCGTAGAGGACTACTAATATTATGCGGGACTGCTAATATTAATAACGTCTAAAAATTTCCCCAAGACTTCTAGTATTATCAACTAGGACCACCAATAATTTCAACGACTACAAATGCTCTGCAGGACTTCTTGTATTATTCACGACTACAAATGCTCTGCAGAACTTCTTGTATTATTCACGACTACAAATGTTCGCCACGGCTATTTTTATTATCCACGACTACGAGTATTCTTATTATTCACGTCTATTCACATTATTCACGTTTATTCACGTTATTCTCGTTTATTCATATCGATGCCTTTATTCTAAACTATGCTAAGTGCAAAAAGGTAGTTTTTCAGGAGAAGCGATCAAAGTTTGATGATTTTTTTAAATTTGTGTGGATTTTTTTGTAATGAAAAACGAATGACCTGCACTGTTTTGTGAATAACTTTTGATTGGGTTGACGCATAAACACCAAATTTTGACTGAATATAATTTGGAATATTTGGAGGTAATGCAATCTCCCTAAGAACATGTTAAGTCGACTTAGAATGTTTTAGAATGGAGGTATCGATATTATTCACTACTACAAATGTTCTCACGACTATGAATATTATTCACGACTACAAATGTTCGCCACGACTATTTATATTATTCACGACTATTCATATTATCCACGACTATTCACATTATCCACGACTATTTACTTTTTCCACGACAACAAATATTATCCTCGACTACTCATATTATCCTCGACTACTCATATTGTCTACAACTATTTACTTTATCCCAACAACAAATATTATCCTCGACTACTCATATTATCCTCGACTACTCATATTACCCTCGACTACTCACATTATCTTCGATTACTCATATTATCCACGACTACTCATATTAGCCTCGACTACGCATATTACCCTCGACTACTCATATTATCCACGACTATTTACTACTACGTTATTCAAGACTCTTAATATTATCCACAACTATGTTATTCAAGACTATATATATTATTCACAACTATGTTCTTCAACAATAAATATTATCCACGACTACAAATATTATCCACGACTATAAATATTATCCTCGAATATAAATATTATCCTCGACTACAAATATTATCCACGACTACAAATATTATCCACGACTATAAATATTATCCTCGAATATAAATATTATCCTCGACTACAAATATTATCCACGACTACAAATATTATCCACGACTATAAATATTATCCTCGAATATAAATATTATCCACGACTACAAATATTTTCCACGACTACTTATATTAGCCACTTCTATTCATATTATCTTCGACTATTCCTATTATCCACCACTACAAATGTTGTCCAAGTATATTAACATTATCCAAGTATATCAATATTATCCACGACTATTCACATTATCCAAATAAATCCAATTAAATATTATCCACGATTATTCACATTATCCAAATAAATCCAAGTAAATATTATCCACGACTATTCACATTATCCAAATAAATCCAAGTAAATATTATCCACGACTATTCACATTATCCAAATAAATCCAAGTAAATATTATCCACGACCATAAATATTATCCACGACTATAAATATTATCCACGACTGTTCATATTATCGACGACTATACATATTGTCCTCGAATACCAATACTATTCTCGACTAATCATATTATCCTCGATTACCCATATTATCAACAACTATTCATATTATCCACGACTTTTTATATTATCCTTGATTATTCATACTATCATCGACTACATATACAGGGTGGCGCATACGCAATAAGCTGTATGGTTTGTATTCTTTATAACCATTTTCTGCTTCGCACGTATGTGGAAATGGACATCACTTACAGGATATAATTTTTCAAAGCTAATAAAAGCAAAAACAAGTAAGAAAGTTTCAGTCGGGTAAACCGACTAAGGTATACCCTCACTTTGTGAGTAATGTAATATATAACATTACACCAATAAATCTGTCAATTTGTGTGGGAGGTACAAGAAGGGGTTTTCCAAATACACATATTTTTCGGTAAACAGTACATTCTTAAATACATTGCATTGTGCTGAACTATAAGCGTTTATGTGCACTGGTATATTAAAGTTACGAGCTATGTAATTTTGGTATGATTTGGTCATTTTGTGTGGGAGGTACAAAAAGGGGCGGGGTGGTAACGCCCACTTTTTACAGGACTATAGGCACTATAACAGCATTACACTGTACAAAATTTCAAGTATTTGTATGCACTGGTATTAAAGTTACAAGCCGTTTACTTTTGGTACGAAACGGTCCATTTGTGTGGGAGGTACCAAAAGGGGCTGTACAATAATGCCCATTTTTTACCGGACTATAGGCGCTACAAAAACATTATACTGTAGAAAATTTCAAGCATTTTTATGCACTTGTGTTAAAGTTATAAGCAGTTAAATTTTGATGCAAAATGGTCCATTTGTGTGGGAGGTACCAAAAGGGGCATGCCAACTTCACCCATTTTTCTCGAGTTAATAGCGACTAATATACTAATATTATGTGCAGAATTTCAAAAGATTCGAATAAGTAGTATAGAAGTTATTAAAGAATCAATATTTCACTAAATATTAACCCTTTGTGTGGGAGGTACCAGAAGGAGTAGACCAATATGGCCCATCTTCGAACTCATCCGGAGATAGATCAAAATATTACCACATACCAAATTTGAAGTCAATCGGTTACTCCTTTCGAGAGTTATCGTGCGCACCAGCCAGCAGACACACAGACAGACAGACAGACAGGCAGACAGACAGACAGACAGACAGACAGACGGACGGACATTGCTCATTCGACTTAAAATGACCCAAAACGGATTTCCTCCGAACATACTTAGGGTCTTAGATCACTCCTTCGATGTGTTACACTTTTTTCCGTAGCAAATGATATATACCCTCGTCACACTAAAGTGAGGGTATAAAAATCCCAATGATATACTGTATTTTTTAAAAAAAAAATTATAATACATAAATGAATAAATAAAAAAGTTATGAATTATTTAAACCATATAGCTCATTCTGCGCCACCCTGTATTATCCACGACTGATCATATTACCGACTACTATACATATTGTACTCGAATATTCATATTATCCTCGACTACTCATATTATCCTCGACTACTCATGTTATCCGCGAACATTCATATAATTCGCGATTACTACCATTATCGTCGACTATTAATGTTAGCCACGTCTATTCATGTTCTATATATCCATGTTCTTCAAGACTATAAATATTATCCAGGACTACGTTTTTCAAGACTATAAATATTATCCACAACTATATTATCCACAACTATACTCTTCAAGACTATAAATATTATCTACTACTATGTTTTTCGACTATAAATATTATCCACGACTATAAATGTTATTCACGACTATAAATATTATCCTCGACAAGAAATATTATCCACGACTATAAATATTATCCACGACTATTTATATTAGCCACGTCTATTCATATTATCATCGACTATTCATATTATCCACCACTACAAATGTTGTCCAAGTCTATAAACATTATCCAAGAATATTAATATTATCCACTACTATTCACATTATCCAAGTATATTAATATTATCCTCGACTGTTCACATTATCCAAGTCAATCCAAGCAAATATTAGCCACGACTATAAATATTATCAACGACCATAAATATTATCCACGACTATAAATATTAGCCACGTCTATTCATATTATCATCGACTATTCATATAATCCACCACAAGTCTATTAACATTATCCAAGTATACGATATTAATATAATCCACGACTATTGACATTATCCAAGTAAATATTATTCACAACTATAAATATTATCCACGGCCATAAGTATTATCTACGACTATAAATATTATCCACGACTGTTCATAGTATCGACGTCTACCAATACTATCCTCGACTGTTCATAGTATCGACGTCTACCAATACTATCGTCGACTATTCATATTATCCTCGACTACTCATATCATCACGACTATTCTTATTATCCACGACTATTTATATTATCCTTGATTATTCATACTGTCGTCGACTACTTATATTATCCACGACTGATCATATTATCGACTACTATACATATTGTACTCGAATACTCATATTATCCTCGACTACTCATATTATCCTCGACTATTCATATTATCCGCGACTACTCATATTATCCACGACTATATATATTACCACCGACTATTTATTATAATATCCACGACTATTTATATTATCCTTGATTATTCATACTATCTTCAACTACTTATATTATCCATGACTGATCATATTATCGACGACTATACATATTGTACTCGAGTACTCATATTATCCTCGACTACTCATATTATCCTCGACTATTCATATTATCCTCGACTATTCTATTATCCGCGACTATTCATATTATACTCGACTATTTATATTACCCACGATTATTTATATTATCCACGAGTATTTTTATTAGTCGTGACCATTCATATAATTCGCTAATACTCACATTATCCACAACTACTCATATTATCTTCGATTAATTGTATCCATGGCTATTCGTATTACCCACGTCTATTCATATTATCATCGAATACTCATATTATCCACCTCAACAAATATTGTCCAAGTCTATTAACATTATTCAAGTATATTAATATTATCCACGACTATTCACATTATCCAAGTGTATTAATATTACACACTACTATTCACATTATCCCCGGCTATTCACATTATTTACATTATCCACGAATATTCATGTTATTCACGACTATTTACCTTATCCGCGACTATATTCTTCAAGACTATAAATATTATCCAAGACTATTCACATTGTCCCCGACTACTTATATTGCCCTTGACTACTCATATTATCCACGACTATTTATATTATCCACGGCCCTTCATATACTTCGGGGATACTCACATTATCCTCGACTATTCATATTATCAACGTCTATTCATATTACCTTTCAACTATTCATATTATCCATCACTACAAATGTCTAATAATATTATCCACGACTATTCATATTGTCCACGTATATTCATATTATTCACGACTAACTACTTTAACCACGACTATGTTCTTCAAGACATTATATATTATCCTAGACCATTCACATTATCCTCAACTACTCATATTGTCCGCGACTACTCATATTATCCTCGACAACTCATATTATACACGACTATTTATATTATTCACGACCCTTCATATAATTCGCGAATACTCACATTATCCATAATTACTAATGTTGTCTTCGACTACTCATATTATCCACGAATATTCTCATTATCATCGACTATTCATATTATCCACGTTTTCATATTATAATCGACTATTCATATTATCCTCGTTTTCATATTATAATCGACTATTCATATTATCCACGTATATTCATTTTATCCACGACTATGTCTTCAAGACTACACAAATTATCCACGATTGTATGTATTATCCATTAATAGTATCCACGTCTATTTATATAATCCGCGACTACTCATATTATTCTCAAAAACAAATATGTATTCTCGAGTAATATTATCTACCACCATTTATATTACGTATCCACGACTATTTATATTATCCACGTCTTTTTATATATTTCGCGACTAATCACATTATCTACGACTACTCATATTATTCTCGAGTAATATTATCCACGAGTAATATTATCCATCGAGTAATATTACTCAGATTATCCACAACTATTCATATTATCCACGGCTATTTATATTGTCCTCGACTGCTCATATTATCATCTACTCTTCGTATATAAGTAATCCTCGACTATTAATTATACCCTCACTTTAGTGTGACGAGGGTATATATCATTTGCTACGGAAAAAAGTGTAACACGTCGAAGGAGTGACCTAAGACCCCAAGTATGTTCGGAGGAAATCCGTTTTGGGTCATTTTAAGTCGAATGAGCAATGTCCGTCCGTCTGTCTGTCTGTCTGTCTGTCTGTCTGTCTGTCTGTCTGTCTGTCTGTCTGTCTGCTGGCTGGTGCGCACGATAACTCTCGAAAGGAGTAACCGATTGACCTCAAATTTGGTATGTGGTAATATTTTTTTCTATCTCCGGCTAAGTTCGAAGATGGGCCATATTGGTCCACTCCTTCTAGTACCTCCCCCACAAAGGGTTAAAATGTTGTGAAATATTGATTCTTTAATAACTGCTATACTACTTATTCGAATCTTTTGAAATTCCACACATAGTATTAGCTTATTAGTCGTTATCAACTCGAGAAAAATGGGCGAAGTCGCCACGTCCCTTTTGGTACCTCCCACACAAATGCACCATTTTGCACCAAAAGTTAACAGCTTATAACATTAATAACAGTGTATAAAAATACTTGAAATTTTGTACAGTATTATGATTTTATATTGCCTACAGTCCAGGGAAAAATGGGTGTTGTTGTCACGCCCCTTTTGGTACCTCCCACACAAAGGTACCTTTTTGCACCAAAAGTTAACAGCTTATAACATTAAAACCAGTGTATAAAAATACTTGAAATTTTGTACAGTGTAATGTTTTTATAGTGTCTATAGCCCTGTGAAAAATGGGCGTTATTGCCACGCCCCTCTTTGTACCTCCCACACAAAATGCCCAAATCATACCACAATTTAATGTCTCATAACGTTTATACCACTGCACATAAATGCTTATAAGTCGGCACAGTGCAATGAAGTATCTAATGTTCAGCGAAAAAGGTGTATTTGATAAACCCCTTCTGGTACCTCCCACACAAATTGACAGAATAATTAGAGTAATATTCATTACATTACTCACAAAGTGAGGGTATACCTTAGTCGGTTTACCCGACTGAAACTTTCTTACTGGTTATACCCTCACTTTAGTGTGACGAGGGTATATATCATTTGCTACGGAAAAAAGTGTAACACATCGAAGGAGTGACCCAAGACCCCAAGTATGTTCGGCGGAAATCCGTTTTGGGTCATTTTAAGTCGAATGAGCAATGTCCGTCCGTCTGTCTGTCTGTCTGTCTGTCTGCTGGCTGGTGCGCACGATAACTCTCGAAAGGAGTAACCGATTGACTTCAAATTTCGTATGTGGTAATATTTTTTTCTATCTCCGGCTAAGTTCGAAGATGGGCCATATTGGTCCACTCCTTCTGGTACCTCCCCCACAAAGGGTTAAAATGTTCTAATATATTGATTCTTTAATAACTGCTATTATGCGCATTCGAATCTTCTGAAATTCCACACATAGTATTAGTTTGTTAGTCGCTATCAACTCGAGGAAAATGGGCGAAATTGCCACGCCCCTTTTGGTACCTCCCACACAAATGCACCATTTTGCACTAAAAGTTAAAAGCTTATAACATTAATACCAGTGTTTAGAAATACTTGAAATTTTGTACAGTGTAATGCTTTTATAGTGCCTACAGTCCAGTGAAAAATGGGCGTTATTGCCGCGCCCCTTTTGGTACCTCCCACACAAATGCACCATTTTGCACCAAAAGTTAACAGTTTATAACATTAATATCAGTGTATACAATTACATGAAATTTTGTACAGTGTAATGCTTTTATAATACCTATAGTCCAGTGAAAAATGAGCGTTATCACCACGCCCCTTTTTGTACCTCCCACACAAAATGGCCAAATTATACCACAATTTAATATCTCAACGTTAATATACCAGTCCATATAAACGGTTACAATTAGGCACAGTGCTATGTATTTAAAGTATCTACTGTTCAGCGATATATAGGTGTATTTCTTAAACCCCTTCTGGTATCTCCCACAAAAATTGACAGAATAACTTGTGTAATATTCAATATTACATTACTCACAAAGTGAGGGTATACCTTAGTCGGTTTACCCGACTGAAACTTTCTTACTTGTTTTATACTCTACTACTCATATGTATGTATTATTAGTTCTACTACTCATTTAAGTATTTCATTTCAGTATTTTGTAAAAAAGACTTAAGGAGTTTAAAATGGAAAGAACGTAATTGAACAACGTTCCAAAAAAATATTCTCCATTAATATATTGTATTTAAAAAAATAATAATTATGTCTTAAACAAAAAGTTATAATGAACTCATACCCCTTCTGTCATTATGGGCCATCCTATATGTATTATTCACGATTATTAATATTATCAGTGAAACTAGTTGATATTGATTGGTTGGCGATTAAAATCTACTATTATTAATTAATCTACAATTTAATTTATTTAGTAATCAATTGTTAACAACAACATTAAAAAATATGTATTTTTTATTAATTTCTCAATCTAATCACATCTAATCATAGCTAATATAAATCATTAAAATTGAACTCATAAATATCACATGTCAGACAAAATAAACCCAATAAATTATGAATAATAAATATTGTTTGATATAATTTTATGGGCGACATGTTTTGCATAAATACATAATTTTTGTGGAGGAACGACGAGTATAGTTTAATTTTTTATTTGAAAAACCAAAAAGCAAATAAAAATAAAATTAACCTATGCCAAACGGCAAACAAAAAGCATAACTATAATGTGACATAAACTGTAACAACATTGGATGCCGTTATTAACCTCCAAATAACTAAATTAAATTAAATATTTATTTACCAAGCGGCGCTCTGGTTTAAACAATGTTCGCTGGTTGTGTGATTTTGTTTTTGTTCAAAACCGTTTAGTTGGAATTTGAATTTACTGCACGCACTGCCCTAATGTTGAGTTGTTGTTTGACTTGTTGGTCGGTCGGTCGGGCTGTATTGTGGTAAAGCGTTTGGCGTTCATAAGAAAATGTAAATATTTTATGAGTCTACCGTTTGGCTGCTCCGCCGTGGATAAACGGATGGATGGCTGAATGGATGCATATGGATAGTTAGTTGACTTTAGCAACCGCATGGCAAACGACCTCCGCGGGTACTCCGGAGAGGGGAATGAATGCCACCGATATACTCGTAAATAACAACAGTCAAAGAGTTAACAAACTCTTCAATACCACAAACGAAGTCATTGGTATTTTTGGGCAAAATGTTTTGTGCGACAGACGGACGGGCGGACAGACAGATTGTTTACTAATTTTCTGGTTTAACATTAAGAAATTTGGATTTTCCTCCATTCGTCTTGACTCTGTTATTTTTTTTTACCAAGAAATATCTACGGAATATCTAGTCTTTAAGACTGCAGGAAATTTGTCATCATTATGGCCATAATGAAGATGACAATGATTCCATTCACTGACTGCTCATAATAATGAAGATGAGTGCGATCAAAGAGTTCATATTCATTCATTCGCTCATTCATGACTTGCCAATGCAAATAAAACATTAGTTACAGTCGGTAGCAGTTTTTCGCCAAACACCGCCATGCTGCGCAACCGCAGTTTATGTTGTGTCGTCATAAAAGACCGCCCTCCTCCGTCATGACAAAGGCATCAATTTGTTAACTGATAGAGTCATCGGATATTACATTACAAATTAATTTGTGCCTTTTTATGTTAATGACATGTCTCAAAAAAAAACATAAATAAAGTGGAAATGGAAACAAAGGCCAGATCATGAAAATATGTAGATATGCAATATCGAAAAAAATATAAGTCATTCAGAATTTGGAAATATTTTCGTAAAAACTAGAAGTTGTGCAACTACATATGAGTAAGTAAAAAAATATTGTCTATGAATTAAGAACTGTTTTAGGTTGGAAACGATATCTCTCAACTTCGCGAGTTCAGTCAATGCTAATTGACATCACTGAATCCCACTGACATTTCTCTTCGGACACTACTTTGTGTCACGTGTCGGAGTGAGAGCGTCCGTTATTATATTTCTCCCTTGCATTTCTGCACTCCCCCACAGAGCTATCATCGTTGTTATCGTAATTCGTTAGAATGTTTGTTATTTGAAAGGAATTCGTTGCCCAACTTCGTCAATCTCACCTAATTTGCCGAAATTTCACTCCGATCGTGCTAAAATTTTGCAGTTAGGAGTATTTCGTACCTGGAAAGAACCCTATTGAGTTTGAAGAAAATCGGTTCAGATTTAGATATACAGGATTTTCCAACAAGAGGTGTTATTTTGGTATTCAAATAAAAATGCCATTTTTTGAGATAAATGATTGGATGTTTATTTCATAATAAAGAGGAAGGTATGCCGTTAATAATGAAAAACAACATCAGCCAAATGGCCACCACGACCACGCTTACAGGACCATATCCTTTTCATGGAATTTTCCATAACCAAATCGCAAAGTGGCTGCCCTATGTCGTCGATAGCCTCTCGAATTCTATCTTTGAGGTCTTGAATCGACGCTGGGCTGTTGGCGTAGACCTTATCTTTCACACGGCCCCAAAGGAAGAAGTCGCAAGGTGTTAAATCACAAGATCTCGGTGGCCAATTGTGATCACCTCTTCGAGAGATAACACGGTCCGAAAACTTTTCCAACCATGCCGGACCATAAACCGCACCAAACAGGCACACGTTGAGGATGGAGAATCTTCTCAACAATAACTCTTGGGTTTTCCAAGCCCCAGATGGGACTATTTTGCTTGTTGACGTAGCCACCGAGCTGGAAATGGGCCTCATCAGTCATGATGATTTTTCGATGATTTTCGATTTTTAATAATTTCAATGCGTTGTTGAATCATGTATCGTTCCATTTTTAGTAATGGTGTAGTTTCTACTTGTCAACTGTCAAAGAATAAAAGTTTCAAAAGTAACAGCTACCGAAATACCGGATGATTCAAAATAACACCTCTTGTTGGAAAACCCGTAGCTGTGAACGCAGTATTTATACAGCAACATTGGAAACCTCTAGTCGTACGAAACTTTTTTGTTTCTGAATAAAACTGTATGCACCCAAAGCAAAATGTTCATGGTTTTTAAGGGGCTTTAATCCTGTAGAAAAATAATTTTAAATTTTAGGGGTAGAAACTGCAGTATGTGAAGTCTTCATTACAAAATGACATTCTACATCAGCGACATCTATGAGTCAAATGTTGTACTCATCGAGACCAACACGCTGATGTATCGCAAACGACAATCGAACTACAAACTAAAAAAAAAACAATACGGTAAAAAACGATTTTGGGCCGATTCTACGGGCTCGGAAAAAATTGTCTCGAGTTAAGCTTTCAAATTACGCCTCGCAATCACAAAACGCGGAAAACAATCCCTTTTTGCAAAGTTATACGGATAAATGTTTAAATTATGAAGCATATTGTAAAAATAAGAAATTTAAAAAAAAACAATTTTTCAAACTTTTCATATAATGCTATAAAAGCATTACACTTCACAAATTGTCAAGTATTTGAATGGACTGGAATCAAAGTTATAAGACGTTAACTTTTTGTGCAAAACGGTCCATTTGTATGGGAGGTACCAAAAGGGTCGTGAGAACTTCGCTTATTTTCTCAATGATGATAGCGACCAAGAAACTTATACTTATTATATGGTTTTGTGAAAGATTCTGAGTAGTAGTATAGAAGTTATGAGATAATCAATATTTCAATTGATATTGACTCATGGTAGGGGAGGTACTGAAAGGAGTGGACCAAAATAGTCCATATTTGACCTTAGTCTGAGATAGAAAAAGTACTGACAAATGCCAAATTTAAAGTCAATCGGATAATTCTGTCGTAAGTTATCGTGCGCATCAACCAGACAGACAGGCTGACGGACATTAGGTTAGGTTAGGGTGGCAGCCGTTTTCTTTTTTTTTCTCTTCAGCTCACGTAGACCAGTTTAGGTCCCTAGTGGTACCACGGGCTAAAATGCCCTTCATCGAAACCAACCTGTTTGATATACAAATGTATCGATAGCACGAATATTGGTACTGGAAAGATCTGTTAGGCTGCCTAGAAAGGTCGACCCCTGTAGGTCCAGTCGTCGTTTACTTAAAGCGGGACAGTCGCATAGCAAGTGCTCAATGCTCTCCACTTCTTCCTCATCTCCACAGCTTCTGCAGAAGTCATTGTAGTTATTACCCAATCTTCTGGCGTGTTCGCCGATCAGGCAGTGTCCCGTCAGAAGTGATACTAAGGTAGACAATCTTTTCCTTTCTAGTGCGAGGAGATATTTTGACCTCCTTGGCCAAATTTGTCTTGCTACCCTACAGGTGCCGATTTGTGTCCGTCTTTCGTTGGACTGCCGGATTGCCTCTTGGCTAAGTCAAAGCTTGCAGGTGGATAGTGGCGCACCAATATATGAAAATTCTTCGAGAATTTGTAAAGTCGTCCCTTTCCTAGCAAGTTCATCGGCTTTACAGTTCCCCGGGATATCCCTATGCCCAGGCACCCATATGAGGTATATATTAAACTGCTCAGCCATCTCGTTAAGAGATCTGCGGCAGTCGAGGGCTATTTGTGAATTTAGGGATGTTGCCTCCAGAGAATTGATGGCAGCCTGGCTGTCCGAGTAAATGACAACGCCAGTGTTGGTTACTATGTTCCGACTCAGCCACTTGACGACTTCCCATATTGCCATTATTTCGGCTTGATAGACACTGCAGGTATCTGGTAGTCTGTGAGCTATATCCAAATTAAGTTATTCAGTGTACTCCGAAGCCAACCTTTTCATCAAGCTTCGAACCATCCGTATAGAAGTGGAGATGGTTTCTATTTCCGGGTATTCTGCCATCCCATTCATCCCTGGCTGGTATCATAGTGATGTAGTTCCTCTTGTATTCCACTCGGTCGGTTACCATAGCACTACACTTTGATATCCTCATGCGACCGTTGTTCTTGTACCTCCACATTGATAGGCAGTTTAATCTTAGTGCCGCTTTGGTTGCAACTTCTCTCGCCACAGCATTAATCGGAAGTATATGGAGAAGGGCTTGTAGAGACTCATTTGCTGTAGTCCTTAACGCTCCGCTTATGCACAGGCACCCTTGATACCAGGTTTGTGATGGTTAGTTGTTTGTCAGTTGCCGTCCACCATACCACAATGCCGTATAACAGTATTGGACGAACCACTGCTATATACATATATCCAATGGACAATTTTGGGCTAGAGGCCCCACCGCGACACTACAGCCTTTTTGCAGGAATATAAGGCGATGTTGGCCTTCTTTACACGTTCCAGTACGTTTAGTCTGAATTCAGAAAAGACTAGATCAGTTCCATATATCCGAGGAGGAGGGTCCACGTGAGGGACATTATTCATCCTAATAAAGAGAACCAATTCTGTCTTGTTTGGGTTCACACCCAAACCGCTGCTTCTGGCCCATCTAGCCAACTTGTTCAGAGCCACCTGTAGAATATCTCGGAGGCTGTTTGCGATTTTGCCACTCACTGCGATTGCCAGGTCGTCCGCATATGCCACGACCTTGCAGCCACAACGTTCTAGATCTAGCAGGATTTCATTCACCGCTAGGTTTCAAATTGGTGGAGACAGTACTCCTCCTTGTGGGGTCTCTCTGTTTACAAACCTTGTTAGAGTTGTGGCCCCAAGACGGACATTGCTAAAATGACTTAAAATAATGGCCGAAACGGATTTCTTACACGCAAAGAAAAAATTCGTTTCTGAGACACGAAATATTAGACAAGTACAATTCTCGTTTACGACGACTAAAATTCTTTTGGTCAGAACAAAAAATTGCTTACGCGAAATAAGTTTCTTTCACAACAAAGGAAATTTCAGTTCAGACAAACGAAAATTGTAGTTGTCTAAGGGCCTGTTTCTGTAACTTATTTTCGTTCGTCTGCGGCGAACGATCAAAATTCACTCAGCTATTACTTGAATTCTATAAAACGCAGGTTAGAAATATTTTAGGAACAAGCTTTTTACATGATTTTCTACAGACACAACGAAATATAAACTTCTGTGACTTATAGATTTCTCGGAATAATTGAGTGATTTTTGATCGTTCGCAGTAGACGAACGAAAAAAAGTTACAGAAACAGGCCCTAATATTTCGTTTCGCAGAAATCTGATATATAGTGGGGGTATAAAAATCGGATTGTATTAAAATTCTCTCATATTTCTACCAAAAGTGCTATATTTATACCCTCACTTTAGTGTGACGAGGGTATATATCATTTGCTACAGAAAAAAGTGTAACACGTTGAAGGAGTGACCTAAGACCCCAAGTATGTCCGGAGGAAATCCGTTTTTGGTCATTTTAAGTCGAATGAGCAATGTCCGTCCGTCTATCTGTCTGTCTGTTTGTCTGTCTGTCTGTCTGTCTGCTGGCTGGTGCGCACGATAACTCTCGAAAGGTGTTACCGATTGACCTCAAATTTGGTATGTGGTAATATTTTTTTCTATCTCCGGCTAAGTTCGAAGATGGGCCATATTGGTCCACTACTTCTAGTACCTCCCCCACAAAGGGTTAAAATGTTGTGAAATATTGATTCTTTAATAACTGCTATACTACTTATTCGAATCTTTTGAAATTCCACACATAGTATTAGCTTATTAGTCGCTATCAACTCGAAAAAAATGGGCGAAGTCGCCACGTCCCTTTTGGTACCTCCCACACAAATGCACCATTTTGCACCAAAAGTTAACTGCTTATAACATTAAAACCAGTGTATAAAAATACTTGAAATTTTGTACAGTATTATGCTTTTATATTGCCTACAGTCCAGGGAAAAATGGGTGTTGTTGCCACGCCCCTTTTGGTACCTTCTACACAAAGGTACCTTTTTGCACCAAAACTTGACAGCTTATAACATTAAAACCAGTGTATAAAAATACTTGAAATTTTGTACAATGTAATGTTTTTATAGTGTCTATAGCCCTGTGAAAAATGGGCGTTATTGCCACGTCCCTTTTTGTACCTCCCACACAAAATACCCAAATCATACCACAATTTAATGTCCCATAACTTGTATACCAGTGCACATAAATGCTTATAAGTCGGCACAGTGCAATGAATTTAAAGTATCTAATGTTCAGCGAAAAAAAGGTGTATTTGATAAACCCCTTCTGGTACCTCCCACACAGATTGACAGAATAATTCGAGTAATATTCAATATTACATTACTCACCAAATGAGGGTATACCTTAGTCGGTTTACCCGATTGAAACTTTCTTACTTGTTTCTTCATTTATCCATAGATTTTCTTCAAATATGCATTGTTGTTAGCGTTCAAAAATTGAAACAAAAATATTTTTGCCTTTTTTTTTTATTTTTATAGTTTTTTTGTGCCACAAAAAAAAAACGATCATTTAAAAAAAAATTTTTTCATTTTCATTCACGTAATATGAACACTCTTTTTGGCGAATTTCGTACACGGGGCAAAATCGCCTTTTTTGATATGTTTGAATCGAAAGAAAATATATTTGGAACACAAATTTTTAAATATAATATATTTCTGAGCAAATAAATTTTATTTGAAAATCAATAAAATATACTTGGAACTCGTATATTAATATGTTACAACATATAATATTTGCAAACTAAATTTCTCAAATAAAATATGTATTTGAATACAAATAAAATTATTGTTTAGGAATTTCTCCAAATATATTTTATTTAAAAAAGATTTTCGAAACTTTTGTTGAATTTTTCGAATTTTCCTCGAATTTTTCGAGTATTCCAAGCCATCATCAGTTGTCAATCCTCCAATTAATATATTTCGATCCAAGATTATATGATTTCAATTATTATTTATTATATTTACGACAACTTTGAATTACTAAAAAATTTAACACAATTTAGGTATTTTCTGAATACCTAAATGCAAATAAATATTTGTTTCGGAAAAAAAATAGTCCAAAGTAAACACATTTGGGATGTAAACAAAGATTTGTTTAGAACAACATCTTCCCAAATATATAATTTTTGTGTGTACCAAATATTATATGTTTAGAGTGTACCCTAAAGATATACATGTTTCAAGCCGAATATGTTTGGGACAATATACTACAGAAGCGATTTTTTTTCAGCGTGTACTTATCGGATATGTATAAAATACGGTTTCTACAGCGCATACATGTCAAATCGGGTGTAACATACATATTTGGACTATGTTTAAATCTGAACCGATTTTCCCCGAATTTAGAAGTGTTCATACATGTAAGAAAACTATCTCTGCCGAATTTCGTAAAGATCGGATTTAAAATACGATTTCTACAGCGCTTACATGTCAAATCGGCTAAAAAATATATATGGAGACTATATCTAAATCTGAACCGATTTTCTCCGAATTTGGCAGTGTTCATTCATGTAATAAGAGAACTCTCTCTGCCAAATTTCGTACTGATCTGATATAAAGTACAGTTTCTACAGCGCTTACATGTTAAATCAGGGGTAACATATATATGGGGGCTATATCTAAATCTGAACCGATTTTCCTCAAATTTAATACTGTATCAAGCCACTTTTCTCTACAGATCGGTTAAAAAATGTTGCTTTTACATCTATATGTAAATCTGAACCGATTTTAACCAAATTCAATAGGGATCATCCTTGGGCCTACAGAAAAATATATGCAAAATTTCGGACCATAATTGCGACCTGTACCTTGATTACAAGAATACATCTACAGACCGACAGACAGACGGACATAGCTAAATCAACTCAGAAAGTCATTCTAAGTCGATCGGTATAATAAACAATGGGTCTTTCTCTTCTCCTTTTGGGTGTTACAAACAAATGCACAAAGTCATAATACCCTGTACCACAGTGTGGTGTAGGGTATACAAATAATTTTTTTCTATTGTTTTGACGACAGTTAATAAACTTCCGTTTCCACATGAAGGTGGCCAACAAATTTTTGGACGCCTGTGCCATACATTTTCGATTTCGGGATTTTATCATAAACGTATTAAGCTATTCATTCTGAGCTATTCTATCGATCTCCTAGGTACAGGGTGGCTGATGAATATTGCTACGTTAAGAACCTCAAATAATAATGGAATTTAAATGCCCCCCTGCTCGTTGATGCATGTGCGGCATCTTACCAAAAAGTTGTTCATTACTGCTTGGAGAGTTGAGACGGGAATAGCCGCAATTGTTTCTCGAATGGATTGCTTTAGTTCATTCAAATTTGTTGGTTTTGCTTTGTAGACTTCCTGTTTGCAATAACCCCACAAGAAAAAGTCAGGTGCAGTAAGGTCAGGCGACCTGGGAGGCCAACGGAATTTGGAGTTTCTGGATATCAGCTTATTAGGACATTTTCGCCCCAATTCTGTCATAACAGGCCGGGCTATGTGAGGAGTTGCACCATCTTGCTGAAACCACACAGAGTTGAAAGAAATTCTCATTCGGCGTAATACTGGATAGAAAAACTCTCTCAACATGCTCAAGTAACGGCCTCCAGCAACTGTAACGGTGTGACCGTTTTCTTCGAAGAAGTAGGGCCCGACAATGCAGCGTGATGAAACTGCACACGAAGTGGATGCAATTCCGTCTCATGGAGTATCTGTGGGTTGGAAGCACTCCATATTCGACAGTTTTGTTTGTTTATGTTGCCGTTTAAATCGAAATGGGCCTCGTCAGACATGAAAAGACAGTTCAACATGTTTCCGTCCTCTTCCACCACTTGAAGCATCTTCTGGCAAAATTCCAAGCGAATCGGGAAGTCTGCTGAGTTCACTTTGTTGGCCATTTGAATTTTATGTGGGAATAACTCCAAATCTTTGTGCATAATTGACTGCAATGACTGTCTGCTTATACCCATTTGAGCAGAAAAGGTTCTTGTCGAAACTCTTGGATTGTTTTGTATGGCATCAGCTACAGCAGCGATTGTTTCCTCCGTCCGAACTGAAGGGTTTCGATGGTAAGGTCTTCTGTTGACTGTCCCATGCTCGGAAAAATTGTTAACAAGTCTCTTTATGGTCCATCTGCTCAGAGGATTGCCGCCAAACGTGCCCCTATACTCTCTTTGAACCGACAATTCAAATTCTTGTTTCAGTGTCCCAGTTATCCATTTTTGTTTAAAATAAAAATCAATCTGCAAAATAAAAAAAAATAATCAGATTTATTAAATAGAAAAAAAATTATTAAATTTTTTTTGGTGCAGCTTTCATCAGCCACCCTGTATGTATGTCAAATTGTTGGTGACTTTTTCCAACTCAACTCTACTATGTACATTTAGTGTCAAATGCGAGAGAAAAGGTATGTTGGATCTCCTGAACTGTTTGATTTTTTGAGATGCCCTGTTATTCCAGAAAATCACAGAAATATTCATCTCAAAATTGAGGGTTTAATAAGCTCAAATGAAATGACATTGGCATATAAATAAAATTTAATTTTCTTAGAGTCACCTTTTGAAGATAAAATTCCTACGAAAACATTACCAGTTGGTATCCCCTTATTTTTGTACCCCATATTTCCTAAAAACATGTAAGATTGTAAATGGCAATTACATATTTTTAATGGACATGCAAATAAATTCACACATAAATTAAAAATGAAATTTGTAAATGGAAAAAACCCAAAAAATATTAGCAATATTTATTGACTAATGAAACTAATCTACGCGTGCCAACATTTTCTATTAAGCCGTGGTTTTGGCCAACGAAAAATCACTTTGTTTTTTTTTTCTGTGGATATTGTTCATTGTGGCGTTGGCGGTGCCATTTATGATTAAAAATTAATAATGAACAATGAATAGTTCAACGAAACCCCCCTTAGGCGGTATACACGAAGACAGAATTGAGCAAAAAACCCAAAATCAACTATATGATGGCGATGATTTCCAATGATTATTAGTAATTTATAAAAATTAACAATATGCGCTAACAACTGAACAAAAAAAAAAACTATAAAAAAAACTACAAAAAAAAACAAATATTAGTATTTGTATTATTGATTGAGAGTTGTTTGGATCAGACATTATGAATTGGGTTGGAGTGTAATGAAATGGAAGAGGATCCAAATCAATTGATAGCAGAGATGCATGGATGGATGGATGGATGACTGAATTGGGATAAATTGAATTGAATGCCATATGAAAATAGATACGAGTAGACATATGTATGAACATGTGTAAATCAAAAATATGCATATATCTCAAGATGTCTGTTTGATAGTTTGACATTGATTTAAAATCCCACAAAAAAACAATATATTTTTTGCGTCGCCTCCAAGACAACTGGTATAGGTAACCTGCTGCCATCAAATCCAAGATAAAACTAATTGATCATTACATCGTGTAGTAACCACAGCATCATCGACACTATCATCATCATCCTCATCTTGGTCTTCGTTGCAGTCGATGGCATAGCAAAGTTATGGCACATTTAATAAGATTTTATCGTATCTCCTCGCCTGCTGTCTTCATCAGTCATATAAATATCAATCGCATATCATGGTACGAAGGCGAGACAAGGTTAAAAGCACTGCGTCTCCTGGGATTATCACACAGTCATCATCTTTGAAAGTATTGTCGACTTATGATCTCCAAGTGTGAATATCTCTTCACTTGTAAATTTAAGGCGATTGATTTTGAAAGGGTATTGAAAAGCGTTAATTAAAAAATAGGTGATCTATTAAATCATTAGTGGAAACAATCGGCTATTAATGGTTATGAAAAACATGGTCAATGTCTTAAATGTTATTAGGTTCTAAATTGTCCATAGATAAAATTATAATTGTTTTTAATAACAAATGTGCCCACTAATGAAAACGTGTTACATAGTGAAATAAATAGGGAGCGGAATTTTTAATAAAGCGTTTTCCAATGCCATTTGTAATATGTCATGATCTGTCACTTGTTTTTCATTGTATTCAGTAGTGTTCACAATTTCATCATGCAGAGATATACGCAAGAACAACGTTTAAAAATTATTCAGTTTTATTATCAAAATAATCGTTCTCCAATTGCAACTTTTCGTGCGCTAAGTACATATTTTTTAAAATCCAAAAACAAAACACTTTCCAGTCGACCTACCACCTTGACACCCAAGAGCAATATCTTAGCTCTCGTTAAGAGCTATCTGTTGCCATTGAGCGATTCCCGATCCAACGTACCGTTAAGGAGCTATACCATAAACTTTCCGTTCACATTTGAAAATTATGCTAGGTCCATTTTTTTAAAAATGCAAAAAAACACTTTCCATTCGACCTACGACCTTAACACCCATAAGCAATATTTTAGCTCTCGTTAAGAGCTATCTTTTTGCCATTGAACGATTGCGGCTACGTGCCACACAGCAAATGAAACAAATGAATTGTTGCGAGAAAAGTTTGGAGCTTCGATTGTTTCAAGAAATTGTAATATTGAATGGCCTCCAAGAAGTTGTGATTTAACACCGTTAGACTATTTCTTGTGGGGTTAATTGGTCTTTCGAAATATCCCAGACTCTCTTCAAGCTTTACAAGTCAACATTGAACGTGCCATTCATGACATACGACTTGATTTAGTGAAAAAAGTGCTCGAAAATTGGGTTCATCGAATTCGTTCCTGCAGAAAAAATGTTAATTTCGCAAAAAAAAATTCGCATGAAAATATTTTTGCGAATTTGTTTTTTTTTCACAATATTGAAGAAAAAGCTATCGACCACACTTTGGGCAAAATTTTCTAAATGCTATAGGTAAATAGTTACATGAATAGGACAAAAAAACGTTTGACAAAAATGTCAAAATTCAACATCCTCCAACTCGGACAGTCCTTAACTGATCTAGTTTAAAATTTGTGTCATAACTTCTATCCAATAGGGCTAAAGGTGGAGGGAGCAAGTTTTATTCAGAAGACATCGATTTTAAAAATTCACTCACTTGATATGAAATCCCCCATATTCATTTTTTGTTAAGCTAATTTATTTAGACAATAATTGTATAAATATTTTTGAGCACCCCAGTAGGCGAGTTGGTAGCGTACTCGCCTATGAGTTTGGGGGTCGTGGGTTCGATTCCCACCAGAGGCTCTGGTCTGTCGCTGCAAACATTTAGCCATATGGTCTTTGTAACCCGGCCTTTCACTGGTCCTTAAAATTAGAATATAAATTTACTTTGTATTCTAATTCATATAAATAAAAAAATAAAATAAAAAAAATAAATATTTTTTTGTAGTCATATTAATTTTTCTTACTCTGTTTATTTCAAATTATATATTTTCAAAAATATATATGTACCTGCATTAATGTAAATATTTAAAAACTGGTCAAATTTGTTAAACATCTGAACCAAAATAATAGCTTTTGTACAAGGTGGCGCAAAAGTAACCTTTCGATGTTTTTTGGCTGTAATTTAAAAAAAAATGAAAAACTTTGATTCTTCTTGTGGATTACTTTTATTTGGTCTTTTAATTTTTTTTACACCAAGTCGAGAATATGATGTCATGTAAATGGCCGCCGCCACAGTTGATTGTCATTTGAGCCCTTTTTATGGCATTTTCCATCACTTTGGCCAAAACTTCCGGCGATAGGTCCTCACATTCTTGACGGATATTGTCTTTAAGAGCTGCAAGAGTCTGAGGTTTGTCGACATAAACCCGCGACTTCAAAAAGCCCCACAAAAAGAAGTCTGGAGCGGTCAAATCAGGCGATCTTGCTGGCCAGTGCAAATCGCCAAAACGGGAGATTAGGCGCCCGGGAAATGCATCCTTCAGCATATCGGTTGTGGCACGTGCAGTGTGTGCCGTTGCACCGTCCTGTTGGAACCACATGTTTTCCATTCCCAATTCATCACGTTGCGGCAAAAAGAACTCGTTGATCATTGCTCTGTAGTGCTCACCATTCACAGTAACCGTTTGGCCCGCGACGTCTTCGAAGAAAAAAAGTCCGATGACTCCTCCAGCGAAAACAGCACACCATACAGTGACTTTGAGCGGGTGTCATGGCTCTTCGTGGGTTACACGCGGATTTTCAGTGCCCCAGAAGCGTACATTTTGCTTATTTACGTACCCGCTAAGATGGAAATGGGCCTCATCACTCATGATTATTTTTGATGAAAAATCATCTTCCTCTTGGTGGTGATTGAGGATGGCTTGAGCGTATGTTAGACGCGATTGGCTGTCAGCAGCTAACAGCTGATGCACCGTCTGGATTTTGTACGGAAACATCTTCAAATCTTGTACCAAAATTCGCTGTAGAGACCGTCGACTGATACCCATTTGCGTGGCACGTCGTCTGGTCGATGTCGACGGCGCTTCCATGACATCCTCGGCTACAGCAGCAATATTCTCTGCAGAACGGCTACTCCGGGGTCTGCTACGCCTGGCAGCATCTCGAGTTGTGCCAGTCTCTTCGAGGTGAGCGGCTAAACGTCGCAGTGTTTCACCAGTAGGCGTTGGACAGCCAGGAAATCTGCGACGAAATTCACGTTGTGCCAAAGTCACCGACCGATTATTGGTCAAATAAATAGTCAGCAATATTCCGCGTTCTGGAGCAGTGTAGCGTAACATTGTTTATTAACGTGTATTTCGCATGTGTTTACTACACAAATGTCAAAATAGAACTGACATTAGGGGCCAATCGCAAAATTTATAGCATTTTCTGATAGGAGGATTACTTTTGCGCCACCTTGTACTTTTGTACAGAATCTGAGGGTTTTGTCTATGAAATCATCAATTTTGGGCTTTCTTTCGACTTCGACTTCAAACCGCTTGTGAACCTGTTGACCGCGGACCACCCTTTAGTTCAAAATGTATAAATTGTTCTTGCTTACCTTACACAAAATTATACAAACACAATTATTTTGACTTAGTTTTTTTTTCTTATAATATTTGACCGTTCACATTCGAAGAAAACACACTTTTGAAATTATTGAACTTAAACAAGGTAAATGACTACAATAGAATCGTATCACTTTTTCCATCTATGGTGCCAATAGCTCCTATCTAGACCTAATTAATTCAACTACATTTATGTAAGATTTTGTGTTTGGAAGAACCACATAGTTATTTTTGTCCATACACAACTAACTACCCGCCCTAATGTATACACTCGAAAATCGGTTTAAATTAGCCAACAGTTCCACGTTCAGCGGTACCAAAATCACATATATAGGCCTAGTAGAACCGAACTTATTCAATATTTTGAATTTCCTGTCCACATAAACCGTCCCGCTCTAATAAATAACATTTGCACACACACACACACACACTCAAATGAAACGTCTGAAATTCTGGTTTCTTAAAAATCACAAAAAAATACTAGGCGCCCAGAACTAGCAGCAAACAGAAATTTTATTTTTAGACCAGTCAAGAAATTCGTTTCTTGTCCAGGTTGAATATAGCAGGAGCGACAATTCCGATAAAATGTACAGCATACTCTTAGGCACAATTTTTTTTCTTAAAAAAAACCAACACCGTAACTCAATATTAATCGATATTTATTGGAAATTATCAATTAAAATTAAATTATGTAAATTTTTGAAAAATCCTGAGGATAATCGACATTTATTTCCTTCAACTGACAGGTTTAGCATTACTTTCCATTTCTAAGAAAAAGAAATATTAGTTTGTCTGTGTCCGTCCATCTGTCCAATGCCCGTCCTTCCTTCAATAGATAAATATAAATTAAGTGAAGATTGATTGACCGATTCATCCATGTATTCTTCTCCAATTCCAGGAAGAATACATACACTTATAGTAATCCCTTAAATTGATGTTTTATAATGTAGGGTGATCCATTTCGAGATTCCCTACTTTTTTAAAGAAAAAAAACACAAAAAATTCAAATTGAATGGGGAATGTTTATTATCGTTTGAAAGAACATTCTTTGGCATTTATTTTTTGAAGATTATGTCTTTCAAATGTTGGCCGCGGCTACGTCTTAGATGGTCCATCCGTTGAGTCCAAATTTCGATGACTCGTTCGACTGGTAACTGGCGAATGACACTCGTAAACGTTGTTCAGGCGTAAGTCTTTCCATGATGAAATGCCAAACAATACTTAACAAAAATAACATGACACGACTCACACGTGATCTATTAAAAAAAGGCTATTGAAAAAAGTATCTCCACTTGGATCACCCGTTATATACCAGTTTCGTCCAGAATCGGGTTGATAACGTGGATGAGTGTTCGTTTCAGACACTTATTCAAAAATATCTGAAAATAAAATGAGAAACTATTTATGGGAAATTGCCAATATGGGAAGTTCAAAAATAAAAGTGTTTGTATTTCTAAAAATTTCTATTAAATACTATGTTATATAAAAAAAATTAAACAAAAAATTAATCAAATCAAAATTTAATATGAGGCGATTACCAAGCGATTCAAACATACATTTCAGCCCAACTAAGCCAAAAACACTGTCAGTATGGGAAAATTGTAGCAAATAATGAGACATTTCTTAATAAACCCAGTATTTCCTAAAATATAGGGTTTTCGAAAAAAGGAAATTTTTTAGGGAGCAGTATGGAACCCGCTATTATCTACCAAAGTGTGGGGAAAATAAAGTTTTTGATATTTCTCATTTTTAACATTTTTGAAATGGCGCCATCTGACATTTCCATTGGAAAGTTTAAAATTTTTTAGCATAAACGTACTCAGAACGTTTTGATGACGACCATCATTTCTGTTGCTTACAGTGACTTGAAAAAATCAATTTGGCATAAAAATGGAATTAACTCGTGAAAATTTTCGTGCGATTATTTTTCACAACTTTCGACGTGGATTATCACGACAAGTGCGCATCGATGAACTTAAATCTTTGTATGGCGATGAAGCACCATCCTATAGCACTGTGAAAAACTGGTTTAATGAATTCAATCGTGGCCGACGCTCGCTCATAGACGAAGGTTGTCCAAAAACGGCCGTTGTGCCAGAGAACATTGATGCCGTGCGTGAACTGATAATGCAAGATTGTCATGTGACATACAGTGAGATAGAGGCATCCTTGGGCATTTCTTCCACCAGCATACATTCGATATTGCATGAACACCTGGCCGTAAAAAAGGTTTGTTCTCGTTGGATCCCGCGCAATTTGACAATCGCTCAAAAAAAGGCTAGTGTCGATTGGTGCCAAGAAATTTTGAAAAAATACGATCGCGTTTATAAGATCGTCACAGGTGACGAATCTTGGATCTATGCGTATGAGCCCGAAACAAAACAGCAATCTACCTTGTGGGTCTTCGAAAACGAGCCAAATCCAACGAAAGATGTTCGTGGAAGAAGCTCTTCGAAGCAAATGGTCGCCTTTTTCTTCGGCAAAACTGGTCACGTGGCGACTGTTCCGCTTGAGCAACGTAGGACGGTCAATTCTGAGTGGTACACCACAATTTGTTTGCCTGAAGTCTTCGGAGAAATTCGAAAACGAACAAGAGAAGACGAATCATTGTGCACCATGACAATGCGGGCTCTCACACATCGGCTCAAACCAGCGCCTTTTTGACCGGCCAAAACGTCGAATTGATGGGTCATCTGCCGTACAGCCCTGATTTGACACCCAATGACTTATTCTTATTCACTCACATCAAGAAAACCTGCTTGGTCAACGGTTTTCGACGCCTGAAGCAGCTGTCGAAGCCTTCAAAAACCATGTTTTGGAGGTGAATTTTCAACACACTGTATACACTGATAGAAAAACCGTTCGTCACCATGACGAATCAGTTTCGTCAATATATATTCGTACTGGTGACGAAAAGTTTCGTACATGCGATGTTTTTGTACGTCAATAGAACGAACACGATCATCAAGTCATGTTTTTGGTGATTTCGAAATTCGTCGAGAGAACGATAAGGTTTCATTCCCACGACGAAAAGATTTATTTGGCCATTTTGCTGAAAATATGATCAAACGAAGCAATCAAATTATAGTTTCTGCTTAAATGTACTGTTCTATATGCGTTCTGATTACCTTAGTTAAATAATTTGTTGTAAAAGATCAATTTAAAAAATCTAATAATTAATGACGAACACCGTTCGTCAATAAGATTATCCATTCATCATGAGAACGATCGACTTATTCGCCCTTTACGGCAACGTCAACTACTACAACAAAACAAAGTAAGACATGCGACGTTGTTATGTTCGTCCACGTGTGTGTTCCACGCAGCACCGATTGGTTCAAACAAACCGCACTGGCACCGGCGTAACTGATGTTTGTTTAACAAAACCTCAAACACATGCATACTCGTACATGCAGCTCGACAAGCTGTATAAGTGTGAAACATTTGTGCTAGTGGTCTGTTGGCAAATATATTACTTGATGTGATTATATTTTGATTTAAAATAGCAGAAGTAATGAATACTTCTCGTTTGTTTGATTTCAGCCTTACCTGATAAGAACTGCGTCTCGAAACGAATATTCACAACTGAACCTAGCAATGCAGTCAAATAATTTTATTTTCCATACCATTTTAAATGGTTTAAAACTAGAAGAACATTTATTGGAATTTTTAAAATTTAAATAGTCGTGGGCATGAATTCGTCGTGGTGATGAATGGGATTCGTCGTGATAATGAATGGGATTCGTCGTGGTGACGAATGGAATTCGTCGTGATGATGAATGGAGTTCAGCATGGTGATGAATAGAGTTCGTCGTGGTGATGAATGTTATTCGTCGTGATGATGAATGGGGTTCGTCATGATGATGAATGGATCATCCTGAGGACGAAAGTTTTTGGAAACAGAAATTCGTCATGGTGATGAACAAATTCATCAAGAGGATTATTCCGTACGTTAGCTGACTTTTGACGAAAAAATAATCTTGATGATGTACAAATTCATCGTCATGACGAAGCTTTTTCTATCAGTGTAACCAAAACATTTCGCGCTCAAATGATAAAACGGTCTGAGTGAAGTTATGCAAAAAAATGTCATACTTTCCAATGGAAGTTCCTGTTTTCATCTGGCAACACCAGCATTGCCTAGGCCAGAAATATAAATAGCAACCCTCGTATTAAAAAAAATAAAAAAAAAATCATATGAAAAAAAACAAGTAAGAAAGTTCAGTCGGGTACACCGACTTATGAATTGCCTCACCATGAGTCCCAAAAAAATATTCGTAAAAGTTAAACAAAAAAAATTTTAAACTTTTGGTACAAAATGGTCCATTTGTGTGGGTGGTAGCAAAAGGGGCGTGCCAATAACGCCCACATTTCTGTGGACTATAGGTACAATAAAAGCATTACACTGTACAAAATGTCAAGTATTTATATGCACTCGTATTAAAGTTATAACCTGTTAGCTTTTGGTGTAAAATGCTCCATTTGTGTGGGAGGTACCAAAAGGGGCGTACCAATAATACACTCTAGGTACTATAAAAGCATAACACTGTAGGAAATTTCAAGTATTTGTGTACACAGGTATTAAAGTTCAAAGATGTTAACTTTTGGTACAAAAAGGTCCATTTGTGTGGGAGGTACCATAAGGAGCGTGCCAATAATGCCCATTTATCACTGTATTGTAGGTACTATTAAACAATTACAATGTACAACATTTCAAGACTTTGTATGCACTGGTAATAAAGTTATAAGCTATTAACTTTAGTTCAAAATTCTCCATTTGTGTGGGAGGTACCAAAAGGGGCGTGGCAACGTCGCCCATTTTTCTCTAGGTAATAGTGACTAATAAACTATTACTATGTGTAGAATTTCAGAGGATTCAAATAAGAAGTAGAGAAGTTATTAAATAATCAATAGTTCACTAAATGTTAACCCTTTGTGGGAGGGGGGGGGGTGTACTAGAAGGAGTAGACCAATATGGCCCATCTTTGAACTTAGCCGAAAATAGAAGAAAATATTACCACATACCAAATTTTGTAGTCAATCGGTTACTCCGTGCAATCGTTATGGTGCGCACCAGCCAGCAGACAGACGGACGGACATTGCTCATTCGACTTAAAATGCCCCAAATCGGATATCCGCCGAACATACTTAGGGTCTTAGGTCACTCCTTCGATGTGTTACACTTTTGGTTCGTAGCAATTGATATATACCCTCCTCTCTAAGGTGAGGGAATAAAAATATCAATTAAAGCCCGACTATCGTCAAACAAAAGACCACGAAATTTATATTTTTTTCGTTGGTATTTTTAAAACTTTCGGAGAAATGGGGAAAACGAAAATACTTTGTCACGCCATCCACCCCATTTAATAATCAGACCTAATAATAGTCAATATACCTCAAGCCAATAGTCATGCCTCCTAATCAATATGTAGATCTGAAATAATAATCAGTAGTCCGTACATATTTCTGTTTAATTATCATACTTTTTTGAAAGGTAGTTTACTTTAATAATGTTACCCCGAAATGTTCAACTGATTGTTACCTATCTTAATAACATATTAATCTGGAAAAGTAGTTCCTCTTATTAACGTGTTTCTGATGGCAATCACAAAAAGACCAAAAATCGCATAAAGCCCAATCAAAGAAAACCATCACAAAAGTCAACCTTTCCGGGAGGCTAGGCAGACAAACAAAGCGTCACCATATCCGACGACTGTCTGTCCTTACGTCCTACAGCAAGAAAGACATGATGCAGGTTGCTGCCGGCTTACCTGATGTCTGACGATATGGTTGGTATGGGGAAGCTTCAAGAAAACCAGTCAGCCACACACAATTTAATCATTTTTGTTAAGGTGATTTTTTTAAAAGCCATTGCCAAAATGTTTAACTTCTTCAGTACATGTAAATTGGGAGGACGGGGGGAATGGAGGAGATGGAGTCAAGACATCTCTGAGTGAATGTTGTGGTGGTGTCGCCTCTTCGTTTTGAAGTTCCTTTCAGCTATGGACGGGACTTGTGGCTGTATGTCTCACTGTCTTCGACATTCGTGGTGGCAGTTACATGGAGATGTACCCACCAATAGCTGTTGCTGCTCCAAAGTGGATATGACATGGAATGGAATGATGGGAATACCGGAAACTTTGTGCAATTTTTAGTTTTATCTTTAGCTAGCTGATGCATTTTACAAAAGACATCATCGATACATAATAAGGAAATTTGAGGTTATGCAATTATTGTGTGCGCTCCTAGGTGATGAGGATGAAGCTCATCCAAAATGGGGAAGGTGAAAAGGGGAAACAAAGTTGCGCCTTGGCAAAGCGAAAGGTCATCTATGTGACTTTTTGGCGAGGAAATCACAAATAACAAAATTTGAATCCCGCAAGTGTCCTTAGCTACTACCAACACCAGCCAGCTGAGCAGATGATCATGATGATGAATGCGAAAGAGCTATGCCGCCAAACGACGACACACTAACATTGACTAATAGTGCAATGGATGTAGACAGTGTTTGAAGCTGGTCTATCTGTCTCTCAGACTCCCTGTCTGTCTATCAACATATGTAGACATTGTTTTTGTGTCCGGAGGCACTTCTTGTGTCTTATGCATGATGCGCATTTGCCTGAATTTTAAATACATATTTCCCAAGAAATTACTAGGCAAAATGCATTGTCGTGTGGTTTTCTTCCTTTTTTCCATTCATGAATCTATGTACACTAAAAAAAAGCGTACTGAAAATCAATGAATTTTTCGTAAAGTTTAAGATTTCGGCAATGATATCGAGCCAAAGACAATCGCTATAAAAATAAGAAGGTTTTATAGTTAATTTAAAGTCGTTAATAGTACTTGTTTTGATGTTGCATTTCATAGAATTAAGAATTTTGGGTAATAAAAATAATTATGTTTGGTCTTAAAATAAGCACATTTTTGCGTAAATTTAAGTATGTCGCGTGCTTATTTTTAGTAAGATATCATATAATTTAAAACATTATCGTAATAAAATTTAAAATGTTTGTCCTTGATATAAGAATATACTGGTAATTAATTTAAGGCATACATGAATTTAAATACAGTTTTTTTAAATATGTATGGAAAATTCGTTACATTATATTGATTATAATGTTACTAATTTAAATGAATCATTTTCTTTGAAATCATTTAATATTCATAGAAAATTCAATAACACAACACTTTATCTTTCTAAATATATATTTTATTTGTTATATTTTATATTGTATTATATTTTTATACAAAAAAATATAATACATATTACGGATAACCTTGAACATTTTATAATTTAAAACAAAATGTGATTGTATAAAGACAAATCGGCCAACAGAAGTTAGACATTTATTCGGATATTGTATTGTTATGTATCGATTCTATAGCGGGATTCGTTTCTCTATTTGTTGACCATGAACAATTTTTATCGGAACCGACCTTAATGATTTTTAACCTATAATTTGGCTGGAATTTAAATAGAAATTATATAAAACAAATATTATATTATTATATCATATACATAGTTTGTATGCTCACTCATTTCCTGCAATTTGTAAATTTTTAATTCCCCACTGCATTTTTCATATATCCAAATAAAGTTCAATTGCGCGAACTGAAATGAAAATAATTTTAATATAAGTCAAACAGAATGATTTATATACGATAAAGTATTAAAATAAATTTTATCATAAAACTGTCACAAAATGTTGAAAAATAAGAGATATATTAAAATCTTTGGAATATACTTACTTACAGTGAAATATTTAGTCACTCTTCTACGACACAAATTCTCATAATAGATCCATAAAAAATTTGCTGTACTAAAAGTTAAAAAAAAATATTTATGTAAGATATTATTAATAATAGACACTGATTGTTTTGAAAGTGGCGAAAGTGACATTTTTCATAAAAATTAAGTTATCAAAAATAATTTTCTCAAAAAATCAATCGTGACTTAGATTTTAAAACCTTAAGTTTTGTTAGCAAACAAAACTACAAAAACTTATTAAAAATTACTTCTGTAAAACAAAAGCTAATGCTGCTTATGGCATTTTTAACCCTGGTGTTAGATTAGCAAATCTGTACGAATCCTAGATTAAGAGTCCATTTGGTCAACATTACATTTTTCATATAAAATGAATATGGAAGACAATATTTTATATTTATTTTTATTCAATACTTCGTGAAAAGAAAGCAGCTTATTTACAATTATTTTTGAGCAAAAACGCTCATTATTTTGATTTTAGTAAAACAAAAATATCCCTTGGACCAAATTATAAGGCAATATTTATACACACATATATTACCGTTTATAAAAGAAACGATACAAAAATTAGACCAAACGGACCTAATCTAACAGCAGGTTTAATTATGAAGTGTTTATGAAGCAATTATGAACACGAAATCAAGGAAAAATTTAAACTAAAATTCAAAAAAGGAAAACATCTTTTTAAATAAATTATATTTGGAAAACTTTTTAACAATAACTTTGTTTGTGTGAAAACACGTATTTTATATGTGAACGTCAGTTCGCAAATATATTTTGTTCTAATACATTAATATGTATATGCGTTCCAAATTAAATTTCTTGATTTTCAAATAAAATATATTTGTTCAGAAATACATAATATGTACTTACAAATATTGTTTCCAAATCTATTGTTTCCAAATCTCACTTATTTGTTGTAATCTATAAATGGCATTCAGCACTGCATTTTTCATATATCCATCACATTTATCATCACATCTAAAATTAAAATAATTAAATTTTTTCTGAAAATAAATCAAATAAAATTATCTATAAACTAAAAAAATGCAAATAAATTTTATCATATCACAATTGGAAAACGCTGAAAACTAAGAGAAATATAATATATAATATAATACTTACGTTGAAATATTTTGTAAAATTTGCCATTCTTCTCACAAAAGACCCATTCTAAAATTATTTTTCTAAAAAAATTAAAAAAGATAGTTATATGTATAACATATTATTAATAATAAATTTCTATATTGCCACAAATAATTTTACATTTCTGCATTATGCGCTGGTATTTTTAATAAATAAATACTTTCAATTAAAATGTGTTTTGTTAATTTTGTAATTGCCAATAAGATGTTTATTTCAGAATAATAATATTATTTTTCACGTACGTAAACATTTTCCCATTGCCTCTTTCAGTATTACAAAATCTGTTACTCACATTTTTATCATCCATTTGGCACAAATCTCTTCACAGGACTTACAAACAAGATCTCCTTCAAAAACGCATGTACATCGCCATAAATAAAATACAGCAAAAATAACTATGACACACGCACTCCCTTATCACAGAGATCGATGGTGACGCCGACGGCATAACCACATGCATACACACATGTACACGACGGTTTCATTTGTTGTTGTTGCTTTGCTTTAGCAAAAATAACTGTTAACAGCCCATATTAAAATTATTTTAGGTGCAATATGCACGTATGTATGCACGTATACTTACATATTCACAGCAACCAAATTTTTTCACAATCCGCGTCCCGAAAACTGACAACCGTTTCCTTCCATCGCTTGTAAATAACTGACGATTTAAAAGAAGACGAACAGAACTGTTCTCTATTTTCTCTTCTAGCATTCCATAACAATTATTGATTCACACATTACCAAACAAAACTGATTCTCCGAGCGAGAGAGGGAGGGAGAGATTGTATAATTCTCTCGTATGTATTCTTAAAAATAATGACAATAGTCATACAATTTATTACCAAGACAGCCTTTCCTTTAAGGGGAGCATAGCCTTAAATTTATTATCTCATACTGTTAATTAAGTCCGATTCGGCATTAAAACTATGACATGTCTACGTCATAGTGTTAATGTAAAAAATCCTTAAAAGTATTGAAATATTACTTAAAATAATGCGGATTGGCACAAAAATAATGATTTTTTTCTTTAATTTAAATGCGTACATTTAAAGAAGCGCGTACACAAAACTAATGATTAGATAGTCATTAATTCAAATTCAAAAAACTTTATATTAAGGAAAATTTCGTAAAAAACGTGTAAATTTTCATTATTTTAATGAAAATTGTCATTGAATTGATGCCGAGGTAGCATACTTAATATAAGAATGTGTCATCATTAGTTTTATTACTATTTTTTTTTTTCAGTGTATATATGTATTTATGCATTTCTGGTGTTCACTGCAGGAGCTGAGGAGGAACTGTTTCAATATGTTTGTAGACCAAATCGTGTTAGTGGTGCAAATAATGACGGCCACAAAGTACACAGTAAGAAATATCATTCAACAAATTTTAATTTAAAACCAGTAAGGAAAGACTAAAGTCGGGCGGGGCCTACAGTTATAACCATTATTACTATTAACAGTTGCAGGTTAAATAAAGTACATTTTTAAATTCCAGACACACCTGTTAAAAAACTTGACCTTAAAGAGGGGGTTATTCTTATCAAAACACGGACCGATATACCCCATTTCTAAATTCACGTCCCGTCTAATCGGAAGGGACCTTTATATGGGAGCAATATTAAAATATGGACCGTTTGCATTTGCACTAGGTATGATTAAGTATAGGGGTTTCTCATAAGAGTGATATGATTTCTTTGAAAAAAAAACACTTATTGTTAAGGAAATTAAAAAGTTTTTTATTTAATGTGAAGTACAATCGATACAATTAAGTTCTAAATATAACGTCATTCAAATGGCCTCCACGACTTCTTCTGCAGGAACGAATTCGATGATCCCAATTTTCGAGCACTTTTTCCATTAAATCAAGTCGTATGTCATGAATGGCACGTTAAATATTGACTTGTAAAGTTTGAAGAGAGTCTGGTTTATTTCGAAAGACCAATGACTTCAAATAACCCCACAAGAACTAGTCTAATGGTGTTAAATCACAACTTTTAGGAGGCCATTCAATATCACAATTTCTTGAAATAATCGCAACTCCAACCTTTTCTCACAACAATTCAATTGTTTCATTTGCTGTGTGGCACGTAGCCACAATCGGTTAATGGCAAAAAGATAGCTCTTAACAACAGCTAAAATATTGCTCATGGGTGTGAAGGTCGTAGGTCGACTGGAAAGTGTTTTTTTTTTTTATTTAAAAAAAATGGACTTAGCATCATTTTCAAATGTGAACGGAATGTTTATTTTTGCTCTAGCTCCTTACCGGTACGTCGGATCGGCAATCGGTCAATGGCAAAAAAAAAAGCTCTTAACGAGAGCTAAAAGGTCATGGGTCGACTGGAAAGTGTTTTTTTTTTGGATTTTAAAAAATTAACTTAGCGCACGAAAATTTTAATTGGAGATCGATTATTTTGATAATAAAACTGAATAATTTGTAAACGTTGTTCTTGCGTATATCTCTCCATGAAGAAATTGTAAACACTACTGAATACAACGAAAAATAAACAAGTATGAAAGTTCACCTTGACTTGTAAATTTATTAATTTTTTTGTTTTATTTAAATTATTATAAATTTAAATTGCATTTAATAACTTTAAAGTATGTACTGGTATTAAAGTTAAAAGCTGTTTACATTTGGCACAAAATGGTCCATTTGTGTGGGTGGTGCCAAAAGGGGCGCGGCAATTACGGCCACATTTCTCTAGACCTTAGGTACTATAAAAGCAGTGCACTGTACGAAATGTAAAGTATTTGTATGCACTGGTATTAAAGTTAAAAGCTGGTAACTTTTGGTACAAAATGGTCCATTTGTGTGGGAGGTTCCAAAAGGGGGCGGGCCAATAACGCCCATTTTTCTCTGGACTCTAGGTACTATTAGAGCATTACACTGTGCAAAATTTCAAGTATCTGTAAGCACTGGTATTAAAGTTATAAGCTGGGTACTTTTGGTACAAAATGGTCCATTTATGTGGGATGTCCCAAAAGGAGCGTGGCAATAATGCCCATTTTCCACTGTATCGTAGGTACTACTAGACCATTACACTGTACAAAATTTCAAGTCTTTGTATGTGCTGGTAATAAAGTTATAAGGTATTAACTTTTGGTTTAAAATTGTCCATTTGGTGGGAGGTACTAAAAAGGGGGTGCCAACTTCGCCCATTTTTCTCGAGGTAATAGTGACTAATAAACTAATACTATGTGTAGAATTTCAGAGGATTCAAATAAGTAGTCTAGAAATTATTACATAATCAATATTTCACTAAATGTTAACTCTTTGTGGGGAGGTACTAGAAGGAGTGAACCAATATGGCCTATCTTCGAACTTAGCCGGAGATAGAAGAAAATATTACCACATACAAAATTTGAAGTCAACCGGTTACTCCTTTCGAAAGTTATCGTGCCCACCAGCCAGCAGACAGACAGACGGACGGACATTGCTCATTCGACTTAAAATGGCCCAAAACAGATATCCGCCGAACATACTTAGGGTCTTAAGTCACTCCTTCGATGTGTTACACTTTTGGTTCGTAGCAAATGATATATACCCTCCTCTCTAAGGTGAGGGGATAATGACAGATCATGACTGTCAAATGGCCGAAACGTTATTTCAATATCATATCATCTCTGTTGGAAAACCCTTTACAATATAAAGTATAAATTCATATTTTCTGCCACATTGAAAAATGTGTTTTCTAGAGTGCCAAGAAGTGACATATGTAGGTGGGGACCTTTATATGGGGGCTATATCAAAACTTGGACCGATGTTCCCCATTTTTACTAGGGGCGATTAGGTCCAACATTAAGTATGAATTCTAAAATTTCAGCCAGATCTATTGAAGAATCCATTCTCTAGAGTGACAAGAAATGACATCGGTGGGGACCTTTATATAGGGGCTATACTTAAACATGGACCGATGTTCCCCATTTTTACTAGGGATTTTAGGTATAATATTGAGTATGAATTCCTAAATTTAAGCCAGATCAACTGAAGAATCAGTTCTGTAGAGCGTCAAGAAATGACATAGGTGGGGACCTTTATATGGGGGATATATCACAACATGGACCGATGTTACCCATTTTTACTAGGACCTATAAGTTATAATACTGAATATGAATTCTTAAATTTCAGCCAGATCAATAGAAGAATCCGTTCGAAAGAGCGTCAAGAAGTGACAAAGGTGGGGTCCTTTATATGGGGGCTATATCAAAACTTGGACCGATGTTCCCCATTTTTACTAGGGGCGATTAGGTCCAACATTAAGTATGAATTCTCAAATTTCAGCCAGATCAGTGAAGAATCCCTTCTCTAGAGCGCCAAGAAGTGACTTCGGTGGGGACCTTTATATGGGGGCTATATCAAAACATGGACCGATGTTCCCCATTTTTACTAGGGACTATAAGTTATAATACTGGGTATGAATTCTTAAATTTCAGCCAGATCAATTGAAGAATCCGTTCTGTAGAGCATCAAGAAGTGGGGACCTTTATATGGGGCGATATCCCAGTTTGAATAGGGAACGTCCCTAGTCTAAGGAAAGCCTCTGTACCAATTTTCGTAAAGATGGCTTCATATTTGCGACCAGCACTTTGTTCACAAGTATACATACATGGACAGACAGACAGACGGACGGACATGGCTAAATCGACTCAAAACTGATTCTGTCAATCGGTATACAGGGTGGCTGATATGTATTACAACCAATTTCAGGTTGCTATCGTTTCTAAACCGCTAGTCTGATAGCTGACAGATTTTTTTAGTGACAGTTCATTTTATTGTTTACAAGCTTACAAAAGCATTTTGATCTATTGCATTCAGAAAAAAGTTATTCGTGATGGAATTCAAGCGTGATAGTATGATTGCTTTATATTTGGGTGGAAAAACACAAGTGGCTATCGTTAGAGCCCTACAGCATTTAAATGTGAATAAATCTTTTGTTTCTCGTACCATTGCTCGTTACCGTGATACTGGCAGTGTTGCATCGCGTCCAAAAAGTGGACGAAAAAAAAGGTAATAACACCAGAAATGATCCGAAAAGTGAAGGCCAGATTTGATCGAAATCCACGCCGCAGTGGTAGAAAAATTGCTCGTGAGCTGAACATATCGCGAGAACGGATACAACACATATTAAAAAATGAGCTTGGACTAAAGCCATTGAAGTTCCAAAAAGTGCAAGAGCTCACCGATGCGCAAAAAAAAGTTAGACTGGAAAGAGCCAAGGAGTTGCTTCGCTTGCACGAAAGTGGCCAGTTACCGAATTTGGTTTTCTCCGATGAGAAGCCATTCCAAATTGAGCAGTTTGTGAACAATCAAAATGATCGGGTTTACTTGCCAAAGAGGTCAGCTGAAAATGTACACCTTGGATTGGCCACCAGAACTCAAGCGCCGCCGATGGTAATGGTGTGGGCCGCCGTAACGGACGATGGTCGCTCCCCGCTCGTATTCATCGACCATGGGGTCAAAATAAATGCCGAATATTATCGGGAAAATGTCCTAAGGCAGTATTGAAGCCCTGGGCAGACAAACATTTCGGCCGCAGACCATGGACATTCCGACAGGACTCAGCACCATCGCACTCAGCACGCGTCAACCAAGAATGGCTTAAAAAGGAGGTTCCTCGCTTCATTTCTACCGCACAATGGCCACCAAGATCTCCGGATCTCAATCCGTTGGACTTTTGCGCCTGAGGCATTTTAGAGAGTAAGGTTCGCACTAAAAAATACCAAAGTATCGATCATCTCAAGACGGCGCTTCGCCGGGAATGGGCCAAAATACCGCAGAGCCACTTTCGTGCAGCGTGTGATGGCTTTGTCGGCAGTTTGAAGGCCATAATTCGTGCCAAAGGTGGCCAATTCGAACAAATCTAAACTGTTTCTAAAATTTTATGTTATTTCCGACATTTTTTGCTTTTGAACAATAAAATTAAAAAAAATAATAAAAAAATATAGCGCTTTACTTTGTTGCATTACATATCAGCCACCCTGTAATAAACGATGGGCCTATCTCTTTGTTTTTTAGGCGTTACAAACAAATGCACAGAGTCATAATACCCTGTACCACAGTGTGGTGTCGGGTATAAAAATGATTGACTTTTTGAAAATATTCAATTAAAATATTAGTAATAACTGATACAACTAACATGACTATGCACCAAAATTTCTTTCTGAAATATATTGCTTTCGAAAAAATTTTCCGAAAAAATGTTTGTCTAAAAATTTTGACATTTTCAATTATTTTATTAATCAAAATTGAGATCATGACAAAAACCAAATATAATATATTTAATTGAAATATTTTGCAATATACCACCACCAAATAATGAACTGAATAGTTATTATTTCGATTAATTTTGTAACTGGTGTGAGTAAAACCTATTACAGTTTTAATCAAATATATATTATTGTATAGGGTTATCTAAGTAGAGATAGTTATTTCAATAGCCTTTTTTGACAGATCACGTGTCAGTCGTGTCATGCTGTCATGTTATTTTTGTTAAGTATTGTTTGGCATTTCATCATGGAAAGACTTACGCCTGAACAACGTTTACAAATTATTCAGTTTTATTATCAAAATAATCCTTCGCCAATTGCGCTAAGTCCATTTTTTTTAAATCCAAAAAAAAAAACACTTTCCAGTCGACCCACAACCTTGACACCCATGATCAATATTTTAGCTCTTGTTAAGAGCTATCTTTTTGCTATTGAACGATTCCCGATCCTACGTACCGGAATCATCGGTCCATATTTCTTCAAAAATGATGTCGGTGAGAACGTAACCGTCAATGGCGACCGTTATCGTGCCATGATAACCGACTATTTGATGCCTGAAATTGAAGCTCGTGATCTCGGCGATATTTGGTTTCAACAAGACGGGCGCCACTTCCCACACATCGCATCAATCAATGGATTTATTGAGAGAACACTTCGGTGAGCAGATAATTTCACGTTTTGGGCCGGTCGATTGGTCACCAAGATCGTGTGATATCACACCGTTAGACTTTTTCCTGTGGGGATATGTAAAGTCTAAAGTTTAAGCGGACAAAAACCCGCTTCGATTCAGGCCTTGGAGCAAAACATCACGCGTGTCATTCGCCAGTTACCAGTCGAAATGCTCGAACGAGTCATCGAACGGACGAAACTGGTATATAACGGGTGATCCAAGTAGAGATACTTTTTTCAATAGCCTTTTTTTAATAGATCACGTGTGAGTCGTGTCATGTTGTCATGTTATTTTTGTTAAGTATTGTTTGGCATTTCAACATGGAAAGACTTACGCCTGAACAAAGTTTACGAGAGTCATTCGCCAGTTACCAGTCGAACGAGTCATCGAAAATTGGACTCAACGGATGGACCATCTGAGACGTAGCCGCGGCCAACATTTGATAGACATAATCTTCAAAAAATAAATGCCAAAGAATGTTCTTTCAAATGATAATAAACATTCCCCAATCAATTTGAATTTTCTGTGTTTTTTCTTTAAAAAAGTACGGAACCTCGAAATGGATCACCCTTTATAATTGAAAATGTTTTCAATACCCCTCTAACAAAAAATGATTTGTATTACCATTTTAGCCATAGCGTGAAAAATTAATTGCTTCAATTAATTCCCTGATTTAAAAAAAAAATACATATTTCTTTCTGTGTAGACGACTGACTAATATGTACATGGAGGATGATGATCATCATCATAACGATGTCGGCCGTGGTTATGATAACCAACTCTTCACGGGAGTTTGTTATTTTTTTTCTTATTATTTTTGCTTTTCTTTTTTCCCCTCAACCGACTGACATAGTGTCGTCAAATATTGCATTTATTCACTTTTGGTTTACTTTTGTCGATTTGTGTTATTCATGACTTAGTCTGGGTTTGAAATAGTTAGTTATGCGACAAGGAAGTTTAATTTTTAATTAACACTCTCTCACAAACACTTACCATTGTAACAGTTTGAGACCACAACGTAACAAGAAACAGCTATGTTCAATCGGGCCGAAGTTTATATACCCTTGGTGGCAGCTATTCCAAAATACTCGTATAAGAAAACTACTACAATTATAAAAATATTAAAAAGAAAAAAAAAATAATAATGAAACAAAATATAAGTAGTTTATTTTTGATATTATTGTTGTTTTTATATTGAATCTTACTGTTTATTAAAATTACTGGATGTTTCATTAATTGAGGTCAGCTTGTCAAATTTTATTTATCTGTTCAAAATTTCGATCATCGTTGCGGATCATCTTCAGGAAAATAAAAACTTCAATCAAAAACCTAAAAATATGCAACGACTGTTGAAGTAATCTACAATACAGTATACGACTCGTGAAGTTATCTACAATAGCGGAGACCAGTCGTGGAGTTATCTACAACACATGACTCAAATATTATTTATCTTTTCAAAATGTCCATCCTCGTTGTGGATCATCTATAGGAAATTGGAAATTCAAATAAAAAAAAAACTTAAAAATATGCAACTGCATATCGAATTTCATTCATCACAGCCTTCCTTCAGTGTCTACAATAGACAAATCGTGAAGTTATCTATAATACAGTAGATGACTGGTAAAGTAAACTACAATACAGTATACTACTCGTGGAGTTATCTACAATACAGTAGACGACTGTTGAAGTAATCTACAATACAGTATACGACTCGTGGAGTTATCTACAATACCGGAGACCAGTTGTGGAGTTATCTAAAATACAGTAGACGACTCATGGATAAATCTACAATACAGGACACGATTCGTGGAACTATCTACGCTATAGTGTATGACTCGTGGAGGTATGTACAATGCAGTAGACGAGGCGTAGATGTATCTACAAAGCTGTAACCGACTCTCGATTTATCTACAACTCAGTAGGCGCCTCGTAGAGTTATCTCGTACAATACAGTAGACATCTCGGAGATTTATATACAATTCATTAGACGAGTCGTGGAGCTATCTACAATATAGAAGATGACTTGAGGATTTATATACGCTAGAGTAGATGGCTCATGGAGTTATTAACTCTATAATAGATGACACATGGAGTTATTACATTTACAGCAAATGACTCGGGTAAACGAATTTACAGTAAAGGAATTGTGGATTTATTAACTCTACCGCTAAAGACTCTTGAATTTATCTACTCTGTATCGTATGATTATCTACTCTGTAGTAGACTATTAGATTTATCTATTTTGAAGCAGATGACTCATGGAGTTATCTACTGCATACAAAGCGAAGCGTGATTCATCTTGTGTACAGTAGGCAACGCGTAGAGCTATCTACTCTACAACTACTGTTAGGTTACACATAACAAAACTGAACAAAAATCATTGGTCATGGAAATGTCTATATAATTCTGAATGCTGACTAGAAACAAAACAAAATTGTGTACACAGTTTTTTATTTTCTGGTCGATTTCCTTAAATAATTCTATCCTTAAAAAATGTCATGTCATTTTAAACGCAAACTCGACCAGAAAATTAAAAACTGAGTGTGCAGTTTTGTTTCTTGTCAGCTTTCAGAATTGTGTCGAGATTTTCATGATCAAAATTTTGTGTCGCACAGTGTAATAAACAGGAAGCGACTCACGGGTTATCTACTTTACAGTATGCGACTCATGGAGTTATATACTCTACAACAAACGTATGTTAGATTATATAATCTACAGTAAGCAACTCGGGGGGTATCTTATCTACAGTTAAAGGCGAATCGTGAGATTATCTAGCCTAGAACTGGTGACTAATGTACAGTAGGTGAATCGTGGTATTATCTACTGGTGTGGGGTGGTGTTATCTACTCTACAACAAACGACTGTTAGGGTTATATACTCTACAGTAGCCGATTCGTGGGGTTATCTAGTCTACAGTAGGTGTCTACAGCACCTACTCGTCTACTCGTGGTTTAATCTGCTGGGGTGCATGGTGTTATATTGTTTGAATATCTAATCGACAGTTGGCGACTTGTAGGGTTAACTAGGCGACTGAAGGGGTTATCTACTCTACACTAGGCGACTCTTGGGATGTCAACTTTGCTCTAATGAAGATTAGTTAAACTCACCGAATCTTTCTAAAATTAACACATTATATCTACATTTACAATTTTAAATTTAAATAAAAAATGCACAGGTATTTTTTTAAATTTCTGGTTTTATTCGAAATGTTGAACTTTGTCATTTAATAATGGAACACAATATCACTCATATGTCTACGTAATGTATAGAAGGCGATTTGTGGAGTTGTTTAATGTATTAAAAGTACCTTGTGTAGTTATCTATTCTTCAGTAGGCTACTCGTGGAGTTATTTACTCTACAACTTGCTACTATTAGGGCTATGCATATAATCTACAGTAGGCGACTCACGGATCATCTTGTCTACAGTAGGCGACTCGTGGAGTTATCCACTCTACAAAGGGCTTATGTTAAGGTTATATACTCTACAGTAGGCGATTCGTTGGATTATCTCCTCTATAGAGATGGCAAAGTGTGGGATTATCTAATATACAACAGGTAACTCATGGGATTATCTAGTCTACACTAGGTGACTGGTAGGATAATTCACTGTACAGCAGTCTACTCGTGGTCTAATATGCTGGGGTGGATGGTGCTATCTTGTTTGAATATCTAATCAACAGTTGGCGACTTTTAGTGTTATCTAGGCGACTGAAGGGGTTATCTACTCTAGGCGACTCTTGGGGTGTCAACTCTGCTCTTAGAAAGATTAATTCACGTGAGTAAATTTTTAACCCTTTGACGACCACTGGGACATATATGCCCCATGTGAATTGTTTTGTAATTTTAACCATACTTATGTCTAAAATGTCCCAATTTGCTATACATTTTTATTTAGTCAGAAGAAAACCTACGTAATTTTTTGATTCCACTTAAATCATTCGACCATTTTTTTAATTTTGGTATTTTTTCCAAACCTTATGGTCGTCAAAGGGTTAAAAGCGATGTCTACTGATCAGGATAAAACAAGTTTAGTCTTATTGGTCAGTAGTTATGAGTTATAGTTATTTCTACGAGATCGGTTACACTGTCCGAGTTGGACGGTGTTGAATTTTGAATATTTACTCTCTTTTTTGTAATTTTTTTTGCGAAATTAAAATTTAGTTTTGACATTTTTGTCAAAAACCCATATAACTCCCATAGCTTTCAAAAGAAAGCTTAGGTCGTTTTAATAGCTTTGTGGTATACTAGTTGGATGGGACTTGTCTATCTATCAAAATAAAGATATTCATCTAAAAAATTGAGGTTGAACCATATATTTTAGCATTACTGGAGAATCATTTATCGTAACTGGCTCAGGAAAGTTTTAAATAATCCTAAATTAAGTAGCCTTCATCTGTGACGGTTAGGGTTATACTCGTATACGAGTACAGTAGGCTATTCGTGGTGTTATCTAATGTGTAGAAGGTGACTCGTGTAGTGGCAAATCGTGGGATTATCTAGTCAACAATAGGTAACCCGTGGGATTATGTAATGTCCAGTAGGCGACTCGTGGTGTTATCTACTGAGGTGGGTGGGATTATCTACTCTGCAACAGGCGACTGTTGCGGTTATCTATTCTACAGTATGCGACTCGTGAGATCATGTACCTACTCTACAACAACAGGCGACTGATGGGATTACCTACTCTACAGTAGGCGACACTTGGGGTATCAACTCTTAGGAAGACTAGTTCACCTCACCGAATCTTTCTATTTATACATATTATGGTTTTTGCATTTTTATTTAAATATATTTAGAGGAAAAATCACGCACGAGTTGTGCCTTGATTTACCTTAATACGAGTACTGCCTTTTGCCAAAGCTCATCGAGCACTCACAGAAATTTTTTATTATAAGTATTTACGAGTACTGCTACTTAAAAAAACTCTAGATATCACAACAAACCATTGAACACGATTATAGTACTCATCTTAAAAGAGTAGTAGTTCAATGGGTAAAGCATCTGTTGCAGGCGTTTGTTCTGCTTGACAACATTAAAGGAAACTTTTCGCGTGCGAATTTCTGGGATTTTTTATATCGCACATTTTGCATTTTTTCGCAATAGCAATGACACTGCATGGATCTTGAGCGTTTCGATGTGTTGTGCGCAAGGCGTTTTGTTTGATTTTGAAAATGTGCCAAAAACCAAAACGAAACCGAATTATGTTACGCTTCAAATTCGTGGTTTGTAATACACATATGTCAAGTTTTCGTATCTCATTTGTTTGCATTTTAATGTCAGTTTGTCTTTGTAGTTGGCGTATTACGGTGGTACAACTACTGGCATTTATGGACAAAGTAACGTCGTAACGCAATGTTATTTGTTTTGTTTAGTTGTTGGTTTTTGTTGTTGTTGCAATAATTAACTTACACAAAATGTATTTGTATTTAAGTAGTTCAGTTGGGTAGTAAAACTAATTGAATTTATTTATGCAAACAAAAACAAAGGGGGAAAAGAAACACAAAATAATAAAATATACCATTACAACAAGTATTCATTCAATCAAGATGTGAATTTTTGAGAAATAATTATTAATTAAAATTCAACATGAGCCAAAGAGTGGGTTTTGGTAGCCACCGCAAGTGGTGGGGGTCTATCGCACTCTATCCTATCCTTGGACCAATCAACATAATCTTTGTTTCGTAGTTGAAATAGCAATACTCGTAACAATGTATGTGAATGTGTAATGAAATTATATTTTTATTTGGAGTCATATACTCTATAGTAGACGACTTGTGAAGTCATCTACTCTATAGTAGACGTCTCGTGGACTCATCTACTCTATAGTAGACGTCTCGTGGACTCATCTACTCTATAGTAGACGACTCGTGGAGTCATCTACTCTATAGTAGACGACTCGTGGAGTCATCTACTCTATAGTAGACGACTCGTGGAGTCATCTACTCTATAGTAGACGACTCGTGGAGTCATCTACTCTATAGTAGACGACTCGTGGAGTCATCTACTCTATAGTAGACGACTCGTGGAGTCATCTACTCTATAGTAGACGACTCGTGGAGTCATCTAATCTATAGTAGACGACTCGTGGAGTCATCTACTCTATAGTAGACGACTCGTGGAGTCATCTAATCTATAGTAGACGACTCGTGGAGTCATCTACTCTATAGTAGACGACTCGTGGAGTCATCTACTCTATAGTAGACGACTCGTGGAGTCATCTACTCTATAGTAGACGACTCGTGGAGTCATCTAATCTATAGTAGACGACTCGTGAAGTCATCTACTTTATAGTAGACGACTCGTGGAGTCATCTACTTTATATTAGACGACTCATAGAGTCATATACTCTCCAGTAGACGACTCATAGAGTCATCTACTCTCTAGTAGACGACTCGTGGAGTCATCTAATCTCTAGTAGACGACTCGTGGAGTCATCTACTCTACGGTAGACGACTCAGAGACTCACAACTCGCGTGTTCGTCTACTCTACAGTAGCCGACTTGTGGGTTCGTCTACTCTATAGCAGACGACTCGTGGTGTCAACCAACCACTCGATGACTACACGGGGGAAAATCGCCTTTTTGATATGTTTGAATCGAAGGAAAATATATATTTGGAACACATATGTTAATATATTACAACAAAATATATTTGCAAACTAAATTTCTCAAATAAAATATGTGTTTAAATACAAATAAAATTATTATTATAAAAAAGATTTTCAAAACTTTTGCCGACTTTTTCGAATATTAGTTTTAATTTTTTCTTGGTTTCGAATTTTACCTCCCTGTTATAATACCCTATGCAGCATTAACTTCTCTTTTAAATAAATTATATAAAATTTCTGAGTATTCGTAGCCATCATTAGTTGTCAGTCCTCCAAGTAATTTATTTTTATAAAAGATTATACATTTTCAATTATTACCATTTATTACTTTTGCGAACATTAAAAATTTCTAAGAAATATACTGAAAAATTTAACACAATTCGGCTATTTTCTGAACACCTAAATACAAAAAAATATTTGTTTCGGAAAGAATAGTACCTAATAAAATTATATTGGGATATTAAAAAAGAGTTGTTTAGAACAACATCTTCCCAAATATATAATTTTTGGGTGTACCAAATATTATATGTATAGAGTGTACCCTAAACATATATATGTTTCAAGCCGAATATGCTTGGGACATTATACTACAGACGCTATTTTTTTCAGCGTGTAGGCGAGTCATTACTTTAGAGTAAACGATCCGTGAATGCATCTACTCCACTGTACACGAATCATGGAGTCTTTTACTCTATAGTAGACGACTAGTGTGATAATCTACTCTACAGTAGACAACTCGTGGAATATTCTACTCTTTAGTAGAGGACACGTTGAGTCATCTACTGTAATTATATAGTAGAGGATTCGTAATCAAGCCAAAAAAATAAGTTCAATTTATATTAAGAGTCGTTCTCAAGTAATCTATGTATTACTCGTATAATAGTGATGTAGGTCATGCACAGTCGCCCGGGAGGTCTTAAATACGTCTTATCTGCCTATATTGCATTTTGTGTTAGTATGTATGTATATTTGTTCGTGACCCAAATAAATATTTACTTATCAACCATTTTACCCTTTCTACCGAACTCAAATAAAAATATTTATACTTGTTTTATCTCTAAGTATTATAGAGATAGGGTAGAACAAGTGTTTATTATTGCCGCTATTTTTGTGCGCCACTATCGGGAATCTCCCAAATTTCTGCGAATTCAATGTATGAACGAAGTTCAACAAGTGTAAATGCTTTTGTTCTTAACGTCCATTCTAATATTTATAATTATAGTATATACTTTATTAGCCGTTTAGATATTGGTTGATGGTTGATAAGTAAATGTTTATTCGATATTACCCAGTAATGATTGGATGTAGTCACCTCAGTCAATCTTTATATATACTGCAGAGTGATATCATATAAATGGTCCGGCTGATGAAGTATAAAATAAAACAACATTTTAGACGTTTATGTTTATTTTAAATTAAATGTAAATATATAAATTGTTTAGAATAGGGATACTTAGTTAATAGTATATATAATTGTATCTTATCACAGTGTTAAAACAATATCATTTTTAACTGTATCACTTTTTATATGTAAATCTTTGGTAGGAAATGGCTGTGTAATAATAATTCAAGTCTTCACTCATTTCCATTCCTAATCAGTCTCCATTTCATAAATAATATAAGTGGCACTTGAGGTCTCAAATACTTGAATATCACGTTCTAAAATCAATTCGCAATACAGACGTTTAATGATTTTATAAACCGCTATTTGTAGACCTAAAAATAAGAATTTAATCATAAGGAATGTTCATAAAAATGAATTTGAGGCCTCGAGACCTCGGGTCAATAGCTCCTAAACTTACCAAATGTCAGAGAAAAAATTAAAATGTTAATGACACTTGCATTCACATCCGTCTCTGGATAATTACTGCTATCAATGTTGTGCCATATCAATCTATAGACATTGACGAAAATATATATGCCAGTGACACAAATTAACGAACTCGAAATATAAAGCCAGGGTATAAAATGTTTATGATTTCTCTGCAAAAGGAGATGTAGAATAAAAGTTTTAAAGTTAAGTGGTCTTCAACATAAATGAAAATCAGAACATTTGTTATTTTCATCATAGAAACACGTAGGAAAATTTCAGTCGGGTAAACCTACTAAGGAATTATGCCTTTATTTTGTGCATTACGATTAAAATTACCTTTGTGTGGGAGGTAACAAATGGGAGAGCCACTTCGCCCATTTTTCTCAAGGTGATATCGACAGATAAACTACTACTGTGTACTCGTATATTCCACACTAAAGATTTGGATAGGTTGTATTGAAGTTATTAGAAAATCAATATTTCACTGAATTTTAACCCTTGGTGAAGGAGGTACTAGAAAGTGAGGGCCAATATGGTCCATCTTCGAACTTAGCCAGAGATAGAAAAATATTATCACATAGAAAATTCGAAGTAGAGTCATCTACTCTATAGTAGACGACTCGTAGAGTCATCTACTCTATAGTAGACGACTCGTAGAGTCATCTACTCTATAGTAGACGACTCATGGAGTGGAGTCATCATGACTCTACGAGTCGTCTACTATAGAGTAGATGACTCTACTTCGAATTTTCTATGTGATAATATTTTTCCATCTCTGGCTAAGTTCGAAGAAGGACCATATTGGCCCTCACTTTCTAGTACCTCCTTCACCAAAGGTTAAAATTCAGCAGACGACTCATGGAGTGGAGTCATCTACTCTATAGCGGACGACTCGTGGCGTCCTCTACTATATAGTAGACGACCGGTGGAGTCATCTATTCTACAGTAGATGACTCGTAGAGCCATCGTGGAGTGAAGTCATCTACTCTAAAGTAGGCGACTCGTGGAGTAGACGACTCGTTGAGCCATCATGGAGTGGAGTTATCTACTCTATAGCGGACAACTCGTGGAGTCATCTACGCTAAAGTAGACGACTCGTGGAGTCATCTAATCTATAGTAGACGACTGGTGGAGTCATCTACTCTACAGTGGACGAGTCGTGGAGTCATCTACTCTATAGTAGACGAGTCGTGGAGTCATCTACTCTATAGTAGACGACTCGTTGAGTCATCTACTCTATAGAAGACGACTCGTGGAGTCATCTACTCTATAGTAGACGACTCGTGGAGTCATCTACTCTATTGTAAAAGACTGGTGCAGTCATCTACTCTACAGTGGACGAGTCGTGGAGTCATCTACTCTATAGTAGACGAGTCGTGGAGTCATCTACTCTATAGTAGACGACTCGTTGAGTCATCTACTCTATAGTAGACGACTCGTGGAGTCATCTACTCTATAGTAAAAGACTGGTGCAGTCATCTACTCTATGGTAGACGAGTCGAGGAGTCATCTACTCTATAGTAGACGAGTCGTGGAGTCATCTACTATATAGTAGACAACTAGTGGAGTCATCTACTATATAGTAGACGACACAAGGAGTCATTTACTCTATAGTAGACGCCTCGCGGAGTCATCTACTTTATAGTAGACGACTCGTGGAGTCATCTACTCTATAGTAGACGACTCTTGGAGTCATCTACTCTATAGTAGACGACTCGTGGAGTCATATACTCTATAGTAGACAACTCGTGGAGTCATCTACTCTATAGTAGACGACTCGTGGAGACATCTACTCTATAGTAGACGACTCGTGGAGACATCTACTCTATAGTAGACGACTCGTGGAGTCATCTATTCTATAGTAGACGACTCGTGGAGTCATCTACTCTATAGTAGACGACTCGTGGAGTCATCTACTCTATAGTAGACGACTCGTGGAGTCATCTACTCTATATTAGACGACTCGTGGAGTCATCTACTCTATAGTAGACGACTGGTGGAGAAATCTACTCTATAGTAAAAGACTGGTGCAGTCATCTACTCTATGGTAGACGACTCGTGGCGTCATCTGCTCTATGGTAGACGACTCGAGGAGTCATCTTCTCTACAGTGGACGAGTCGTGGAGTCATCTACTCTATAGTAGTCGACTCGTGGAGTCATCTACTCTATAGTAGACGACTCGTGGAATCATCTACTCTATAGTAGACGACTCGTGGGATCATCTACTCTATAGTAGACGACTCGTGGAAACATCTACTCTATAGTAGACGACTCGGAGAGTCATCTACTCTACAGTAGACTACTCGTAGATTTTTCTACTCTACAGTAGACTACTCGTAGATTTTTCTACTCTATAGTAGACAACTAGGGAAGTCATCTACTATATAGTAGACGACACAAGACGTCTACTCTATAGTAGACGACTCGTGGAGTCATCTTCTCTATAGTAGACGACTCGGAGAGTCATCGTGGATTTTTCTACTCTATAGTAGACGACTGGTGGATTTTTCTACTCTATAGTAGACGACTAGTGGAGTCATCTACTCTATAGTAGACGACTCGTGTAGTCATGTACTCTATAGTAGACGACTCGTGTAGTCATGTACTCTATAGTAGAGTACATGACTACAGTAGATGACTCGGAGAGTCATCTACTCTATAGTAGACGACTCGGAGAGTCATCTACTCTATAGTAGACGACTCGGAGAGTCATCTACTCTATAGTAGACGACTCGGAGAGTCATCTACTCTATAGTAGACGACTCGGAGAGTCATCTACTCTATAGTAGACGACTCGGAGAGTCATCTACTCTATAGTAGACGACTCGGAGAGTCATCTACTCTACAGTAGATTACTCGTAGATTTTTCTACTCTATAGTAGACGACTAGTGGAGTCATCTACTCCTCCATCCGATGGTCCAAATTTTCGATGACGCTGAGGCTTAATTGAGGTTCTATGCCGTTAATGGGCCGAATTATCTTATCCTTTAGCTCTTGAATTGTTGCTGGCATATCGACGTACACCTTTTCTTTCAAATAACCCCAAAGAATGAAGTCCAACGGTGTCAAATCATATGATCTTGGCGGCCAATTGACATCGGCACGACGTGAGATAATACGGCCATTGAATTTGTTGCGCCAAACAGCCATTGTTTCGATAGCTGTGTGGCAAGTGGCACCGTCCTGTTGAAACCACATGTTGTCCACATCCATATCTTCCAATTCGGGCCATAAAAACTTCGTTATCATCGCACGATAGCGATCACCATTCACAGTAACTGCCTGACCGGCGGCATTTTGGAACAAATACGGCAAATGCGGCAATTCTGCTAATTGACGAATCCACTGAGGTGAAAATGTGCCTCTCGCTCATTTTCATAATAAGCCTGAATAACTTTAACGCGTTGCTCGATTGTGTATCTTTCCATGGTTCAAATTGAGTTAGTCTGAAATTGAGAAATGTCAAATGAATCAACATCGGCCCTTACAATTTAACCACCCTTTACAAGCGAAAAATACTCTCACAGATAATCCTGGTATAATACTTAATTTTTCGCACTTTCGAAAAGCTTTTTCCCTTCTCCGATGTACATGGAAGCACGAAGAAGCTCTTCATCGTAGCTTTTAGCTTAGTGGACTATAGAGTAGTGGCATTGAAGTGTTATTTTTCATAATGCATACAAATATGAGATAATAATTACATGTCGATATTGCACCTGTAATTTTGATTTGAAATTCGTACTTATTGAAATAAAACAGGGACAACAGCAAGGAAGACAAAAAATGCTACTCTCTCCTGAGATGAGATCGAAAATATTACTTTATCCCATAATGAGGAAACAACTGTTCTTCAAAATTCGTGCCTTTTAGGATAAAGAGGCTCAAAAATGGTTCCCTCCCCACTGGATTGGGCTACAACTGTTTTAAAAATTATATGGAGTATAATGAGAACAAAAAGGAGAGACAAATTATAACCTTCTCCTTCGTTATATAGTATTAAAAATTCGCAGTAAAACGGTCCACAATTAGTACCCTCTCTCAACGATGGACTAGTAATTATTTTTCGGACTTAGTACTTTTTGAGGTAAAATAGGGCCAACAAAGTGTACCCTCTTCTCTTCTAATTGTTTTTCGAAATGCATACATCCTGTAGTAAATAGGGACCAAAAGATATTAAAAGCGGTACACCCTGTAAATCGTAATACATAATTGTCTTGGAAAATGCGTAAATTGTACCTAAAACTTGTACTCTACAATGAGACAATAACTTCTCTTTTTACAAGGGTTTTTAAAAGTTGTACTTTTTAATAAAAATGAGTTACAAACTTAATAAATTAGCAAAATAATAATGGACGGACTAATAATTAAATTTTTAAAATACAAATTTAAAAAGTTCCAATAAAAAGTGCCAAAAATTTTACCCTCCCTTCGGAGTTGGAATTATTTTAGAAATTCGTGCTTCTTGGAGTAAAAGGTGTCAGATAATTTTACCCTTTCTCTAGGATGGACTTAACAATTAATATTTGTATTTCGTACTCTTGGAATAAAATGGGAAGCAATGCATACTACTTTGTGTAAAGGGGGACCAACAAGACCCAACAATTTTATAATTTCCCCCGGGATAGACTTATAATTACTTTTTGGAGTAAAAGGGGATCAAAGACGCCCAAAACTGGTACACTCTGCCCTGAGATGTTTTTTTTAAATTCGTTTATCATGGTGTAGATGGGACTAAAAAGGTTCATACATAGTACACCCTTCCGGTAATTTACTCTCCCTTTTGAAGTAAAATTCATCCAAAACTAGTACATGGTACTACTTCGTACCATTTGGAGGAAAGGCTGATTAATATCGGTTAATCCAATAGCACTTTTTTCCAATATTAATAACTTATTAAGCAATGATTAGTCATTATCCGCAGAAATACCATCGCCTAATAAATAATGGACTACCTAATAACGACATGAATAAATCATTACTGATAATATAAGTAACTGGTTTTCCAATAAGAGTGATATGATTTCTTTAAAAAAAACACACTTATTGTTAAGGAAATTCAACAGTTTTTTATTTAATGTGAAGTACAATCGATACAATTAAGTTCTAAATGAAACGTCAGCCAAATGGCCTCCACGACTTCTTCTGCAGGAACGAATTAAATGAACCCAATTTTCGAGCACATTTTCCACTAAATCAAGTCGTATGTCATGAAAGGTACGTTCAATATTGACTTGTAAAGCTTGAAGAGAGTTTGGTTTATTTCGAAAGACCAATGACTTCTGATAACCGCTCAAGAAATAGTCTAATGGTGTTAAATCACAACCTGTTGGAGGCCATTCAATATCACAATTTCTTGAAATAATCGAATCTCCAAACTTTTCTCGCAACAATTCAATTGTTTCATTTGTTGTGTGCCTCGTAGCTACAATCGGTCAATGGCAAAAAGATAGCTCTTAACGAGAGCTAAAATATTGCTCATGGGTGTCAAGGTCGTAGGTCGACTGGAAAATGTTTTTGTTTAAACATTGTTCTTGCGTATATCTCTCCATAATGAAATTCTAAACACTACTGAATACAATGAAAAACAAATGACAGATTATGACGTATTACAAATGCCCGATGCGTCACTTCAAAATCATATCATTCCGATTGGAAAACCCGTTACAACCATAAGGGAAGCTATTGCCGCCACGATTTCGATAGAGCGCTTTAAAATTGGACAAAAAATATTTTGTTTACTTTATGTACAAACAGTTGTTTTTATGACTTATTTTGTTTTGCTCAACCGATATAAACCGAGAAAAAAACAACGGAACACTTAAACTGATTGCAATGATTCATTTAAGAATTATTATATTTTTATTTATGGAGGAGGGCATGATTTGGTGCGGGTACACATTTGGCACGTACCAAATCATATACGTGACAAATGTGTAACACATCGAAGGAGTGAACTAGAACCTGAGTAATTCGTATGTTCGGAGGAAATCAGTTATAATTTATTTTATTCATTTGAGCAATGTCCGACTGTAATAGCTGTGGAAAGAAGTAACCGGTAGACTGCAAATTTTGTATGTGGTAATATTTATCCCCTCACCTTAGAGAGGAGGGTATATATCATTTGCTACGAACCAAAAGTGTAACACATCGAAGGAGTGACCTAAGACCCTAAGTATGTTCGGCGGATATCCGTTTTGGGTCATTTTAAGTCGAATGAGCAATGTCCGTCCATCCGTCTGTCTGTCTGCTGGCTGGTGAGCACGATAACTCTCGAAAGGAGTAACTGATTGACTTCAAATTTGGTATGTGATAATCTTTTCTTCTATCTCCGGCTAAGTTCGAAGATGGGCGATATTGGTCCACTCCTTCTAGTACCTCCCCCACAAAGGATTACCGTTTAGTGAAATATTGATTATTTAAAAACTTCTATACTACTTATTTGAATCCTATGAAATTCTGCACATAGTATTAGTTTATTAATCACTATTACCTCGAGAAAAAGGGCGACGTTGCCACGCCCCTTTTGGTACCTCCCACACAAATGGAGAATTTTGAACAAAAGTTAATAGCTTATAACTTTATTACCAGTGCATACAAAGACTTGGAATTGTGTACAGTGTAATGGTTTAATAGCGTCTACAATACAGTGAAAAATGGGCATTATTGCCACGCTCCTTTTGGTACCTCCCACACAATGGACCATTTTGTACCAGCTTATAACTTTGATAACAGTAGATACAAATATTTGAAATTTTGTACAGTGTAATGCTTTTGTAGTACCTACAGTCCAGACAGAAGTGGACGCTATTGGCCCGCCTCTTTTGGTACCTCCCACACAAATGGACCTTTTTGTACCAAAAGTTAACAGCTTTTAACTTTAATACCAGCACATACAAATACTTGAAATTTCGTGCAGTGCAAACGCTTTTATAGTACCTAGAGTCTAGAGAAAAACGGCCGTAATTGGTACCTCCCACACAAATGGACCATTTTTCACCAAAAGTTAACAGCTTATAACTGCAATGCCAGTAGATATAAAAGATATAAATACTTGAAATTTTGTACAGTGTAATGCTTTTATAGTACCAAGAGTCCAGAGAAAAGTGACCATTAGTGGGACGCCCCTTTTGGTACCTCTCACAAAAATGCACCATTTTGTACCAAAGCTTTTAACTTTACTTTAAAGTTATTAAATGCAATTTAAATTGATAATATCAATAAAACAAAAAAAATAAATAAATTTACTAATATTTTTGAGACTCAAGGTGAGGGGATTCATTAGTCGGTTCACACGACTGAACTTTCTTACATTTTTTTTTAAAAATTCCTAAATTTTTTCCACACATTCTACTATCTCCCTCACAAAGGGTTAACAAACAAGTAAAAACGTTAAGTTCGGCCATGCCGAATCTTATCTGCAAAGTTTCAGCAAAATTGCTTTAAAAATGTGATATCTATGGCTCAATAACCGTATTTTGGAGCGACCTCTATAGGGGAGCTATATCAATATAGTGACCGATATGGCCAATTTGCAATCCCAAACGACCTGCGACTATAAGAAGTATTTCTACCAAATTTGATCAATCTAGCTCTATTATTACGGACTGTAGCGTGATTTCAACAGACAGACAGACGTACTGACGGACATGGCTAAATCGTCTTAGAATTTCACGACGATCAAGAATGTAAGTATATACTTTATGGGGTCGCAGATCAATATTTCAAGGTGTTGCAAACGGAATGACAAATTTAGTATACCTGCATCCTATGGTGGAGGGTATAAAAATGTATTCCCTGTGAAATATTGATTCTCTAATAACTTATACTCGTATGTTACCTTTTCCAATCCTTAGTAATGCCACACATAGTAACAGTGTATCTGTCGCTATTACAATGAGAAAAATGGCCGAAGTGGCTCCGCCCTTCTTAGTAACGGGGATGATATGATTTTGAAGTGACGTTTCGGCCATTTGTAATACGCCATGATATAAGCAAGAACAACGTTTACAAATTATTCAGTTTTATTATCAAACTAATCGTTCTCCAATTGCAACTTTTCGTGCGCTAAATCCATTTTTTTTACAGCCATGAGCAATATTTTAGCTCTCGTTAAGAGCTATCTGTGTGCCATTGACCGATTCCCGAGCCGACGTACCGTTAAGGAGCTAGAGCATATAAACTTTCCGTTCATATTTGAAAATGATGCTAAGTCCATTTTTTTTTTAAATCCACAAAAAACACTTTCCAGTCGACCTACGACCTTGACACCCATAAGCAATATCTTAGTTCTCGTTATGAGCTATCTCTTTGCCATTGACCGATTGTGGCTACGTGCCGCACAGCAAATGAAACAATTGAATTGTTGCGAGAAAAGTTTGGAGATTCGATTATTTCAAAAAATTGTGATATTGAATGGCCTCCAAGAAGTTGTGACTGAACACCATTAGACTTTTTCTTGGGGGGTTATCAGAAGTCATTGGTCTTTCGAAATAAACCAAACTCTCTTCAAGCTTTACAAGTCAATACTGAACGTGCCATTCATGACATACGACTTGATTTAGTGGAAAAAGTGCTCGAAAATTGGGTTCATCGAATTCGTTCCTGCAGTAGAAGTCGTGGAGGCCATTTGAATGACGTTTTATTTAGAACTTAATTGTATCCATTGTACTTCACATTAGGTTTAGGTTTAGGTTAGGGTGGCAGCCGTATTTTTTTACAAGCTCACATAGACCAGTTTAGGTCCCTAGTGTTACCACGGGCTGAAATGCCCCTCATCGAAACCAACCTGTTTGATATATAAATTTATCGATAGTACGAATATCAGTACTGGAAAGATCTGTTAGGCTGCCTAAAAAGGCCGACCCCAGTATATCCAGTCGTCGTTTACTCAAAGCGGGACAGTCGCAAAGCAAGTGCTCAATGCTCTCCACTTCTTCCTCATCTCCACAGCTTCGGCAGAAGTCATTGGAGTCAATACCCAATCTTTTGGCGTGTTCGCCGATCAAGCAGTGTCCCGTCAGAACCTGTACTAACGTAGACAATCGTTTCCTCTCTAGTGCGAGGAGATATTTCGACCTTCTCAGGTCATACCTTGGCCAGATTTGTCTAGCTACCCTGCAGGTGCCGATTTCTGTCCATCCATCGTTGGACTGCCTGATTGCCTCTTGCCTAAGCCAAAGCTTGCACGTGGATAGTGGCGCACCAATATATGCAAATTCTTCGAGAATTTGTAATGTCGTCCCTTTCCTAGCAAGTTCATCGGCTTTGCAGTTCCCCGGGATATCCCTATGCCCAGGCACCCATATGAGGTGTATATTAAACTGCTCAGCCATCTCGTTAAGAGATCTGCGGCAGTCGAGGGCTGTTTGTGAATTTAGGGATGTTGCCTCCAGAGAATTGATGGCAGCCTGGCTGTCCGAGTAAATGACAACGCCATTGTTGGTTACTATGTTGCGACTCAGCCACTTGGCGACTTCCCATATTGCCATTATTTCGGCTTGATAGACACTGCAGGTATCTGGTAGTCTGTGAGCTATATCCAGACTAAGTTCTTCACAGTGTACTCCGACGCCAACCTTTTCATCAAGCTTCGAACCATCCGTGTAAAAGTGGAGATGGTTTCTATTACCTGGTATTCTGCCGACCCATTCATCTCTGGCGGGAATCATAGTGATGTAATTTCTCTCGAAGGTGTACACAGTTGGTATATAGTCCACTCGGTCGGTTACCATAGCACTACACTTTGATATCCTCATGTGACCATAGTTTTTGTACCTCCACATTGATAGGCAGTTTAATCTTATTGCCGCTTTGGTTGCAACTTCTCTCGCCACAATTTTAATCGGCAGTATATGGAGTAGGGCTTGTAGAGACTCGGTCGCTGTAGTCCTTAAGGCTCCGCTTATGCTCAGGCAGGCAGTCCTCTGAACCTTTGTTAGTAGGTTGGTAATGGTTAGTTTGTCAGTTGCCGTCCACCATACCACAATACCGTATAACAGTATTGGACGAACTACTGCTATATATATCCAGTGGACGATTTTAGGAGAGAGTCCCCACCGCGACCCTACAGCCTTTTTGCAGGAATATAAGGCGACGTTGGCCTTCCTTACACGTTCCAATACGTTAAGTCTAAATAACATTTTCCTGTCTAGAATTATTCCTAAAAATTTTGCACTTTCAGAAAAGACTAGATCTGTTCCATTTATCCGAGGTGGAGGGTCCACATGTGGGACATTATTCATCCTAGTAAAGAGAACCAATTCTGTCTTGTTGGGGTTAACGCCCAAACCGCTGCTTCTGGCCCATCTAGCCAACTTGTTCAGAGCCACCTGTAGGATGTCTCTGAGGACGTTTACGAATTTGCCACTCACTGCGATTGCCACGTCGTCCGCATATGCAACGACCTTGCAGCCACAACGTTCTAGATCTAGCAGGATTTCATTCACCGCTAGGTTCCAAATTAGTGGAGACAATACTCCTCCTTGCTGGGTCCCTCTGTTTACATACCTTGTTAGAGTTGTGGACCCTAGACATGCTGTTATGCGTCTTCTGGTGAGCAGACTTTGAATTAGTCTAATCAAACTAGTGTTAACTTTTAGATGTGAGAGTGCCGCAATTACCGCATCGGAATGAATGTTGTTAAAAGCCCCTTCTATGTCAAGAAATGCCACCATGGTGAATTCCTTGAAATGCAGGGACGATTCGATAGTGCTCACAAGTTCGTGCAGGGCTGATTCAGTAGACTTGCCCTTGTTGTAAGCATGTTGGTTCCCCGACAGGAGTTTTGTATCCAGGTTTTCCCTAATGAAATGATCTAAAAGTCTTTCCAGACCTTTCAATAAGAACGAGGATAGGCTAATTGGTCTGAAGTCTTTTGGCCTAGTGTGTGATATCTTTCCCGCTTTAGGTATGAATACCACTTTGGTATCCCTCCATCGATTCGGGACGTATGAAAGCCTGATACAGCCTACATAAATTTTCTCCAGCCAGGGGATAATGTACTTTAACATTTTCTGCATTTCTGCTGGAGTGATGCCATCTGGTCCAGGTGACTTGAAGGGCTCAAAGCTGTTAATAGCCCAGCTTATTCTGGATCTCTCAGTCAAGAAGCTAGCGACGCTCGCAGTCCACTCGCACTCTTGTTGGTCCTGCTGATCCTCGGGTTCTGTTATAGAGTTCCCCGGGAAATGTGTGTCGAGCAGTACATTGAGCGACTGCTCGCTGTTTTTGGTCCAGTTATTTGCCTCATCCTGTAAATATCCCACTGTACAGGGTGAAGCAGATAATATCTTCCTCAGCCTAGCGGCGTCGGAGACCTTTTCCACTTCACCACAGAAGGTATACCAAGAGCGCCTTTGCGCCTTTCTAAGCTCCTTCTTATAGATCTTGAGTTGCTCTTTATAGGCATCCCAATCATTAGCGACCCCAGTAGATTTAGCCTTATTGAATAGCTTGTTGCAGGTCTTTTTCATAGCCGTTAGCTCAGAAGTCCACCATTGGGGTTTAGTTTTACCCTTGTACCTTGTTTTTGGACAGGCTTCTTCAAGGGATCTATTGAATGATATGGTGATATGATCGACCAGATTATCCAAACCGGCTTTGTCATTCGGTTCGTACGGAAGTTTAGAGTTGAGGACTTTCTTGAAATTCTTCTCATACAGATGCCACTTTGTCTTCCTTACATTTCTGTGGACGGCGGGTTTAGGCGCTTTTTCCGCGAGTTTGAACTCAATATAATGATGATCTGAGAATGAGTGGTCGTCCAGTACATTCCACCCAATAATTTTGTCTGACAGCCGGTCAGTAGCAAACGTTACGTCGAGTACCTCTTGTCTGTCTTTAATTGTGAAGGTCGGTTTATTACCTATGTTACAAATACTAAGATTGGTAGTTAGAATAAAGTCAAGAAGCGAATCACCCCTATTGTTTATATCCGTACTACCCCAGATAGTATGATGAGCGTTCGTGTCTGCGCCAATAATCAGCTCGAGCTCGTCAGACGTTGCTTCTTCTACTACTTCCCTGAATAGAGCAGTCGGTACTACAGATTCATAAGGCAAGTAGCTGGAGACCACCCAATATATGCGATTACCGATCTCCAGGCTAGCAGCTGTTTGGTCTTTACCACTTAAATTAGTCAGGAGAAAGATACTTAGATCTTTCCTGGCCAAAATGCAGGTTCTTGGAGTGCCTTCACAGTTGGCCACAAGCAGTTTAAAGTTGGGTGTCCTAATACCGCACACCCTTCCTCCCACTACGTAGGGCTCCTGTATCAGGACGATGTCTACTGCGCCTGTGGACAGGCGCAGCAATAGAGCCGCTGAGGCTGCTTTAGCGTGATGGAGGTTAATCTGTAGAATTCTTACCATCATTGGTAATTGACAGATTAACATCCACCCCAACAAGGGTGTTATCGAACTCTTCGTCCGTATCGTCGAGAAGCATGTCCCCGCCAGATGCGTCAAAGAGTCCGGAGACTCCCCTCAGCCCCTCTGTGTCAGAAGTAGAGCTTTCGTCCTCAGAGTAGGACGTTACAGATCTTCTGTTAGAGTTGGAGTCACCAGAAATAATAGGCGTGGCTACCTCCGCACTTACAGAAAGTGCCACGGTGGACGACTCACCTTCTGCAGTGGGAGCTATATCCTGCTTGTATATCTTCAAGATTATAGTCTCGAAGCCATATTGTAGGGTTGCACTCGCACTTTGTATATGGGAGGTGGATTCACATTAAATAAAAAACCGTTGAATTTCCTTAACAATAAGTGTGTTTTTTCTTAGAAATCATATCACTCTTATTGTAAATTTTGTACAAAAAGTTTACTGCCTATAACTTTAATACCAGGGCATATGAATACACTAAATTTTGTACAAAATAATGCTTCGGTAGTACTTTACATACAATTCGGGAAAAATTAATTGATTATTGCCACGCCCTTTACTCAGAAAGTATGGTATACCCCCATTGTTGATTTACCTGACTGAAACTTTCTTACTTGTGGTACACTCACTCTAGTCGAAAAGGGTATATGTATGTAAATAATTTGCTACGGGCCAAATGCGTAACACATCGAAGGAGTGACCAAAGAACTTAATGGCTATTTCGTTTCTGTAAAAAGTGCAGAATTTTCTTTACAATTTTCCCGAAAACTGCACTGTTCTAAGACATTTTGTAAATTTGAAAATTGGAATTAAGTTAAATTCGAGAGACTACATCATACAGACATAAAGGTGCAAAAATTTTCTGGTATTTCACGTCGACGGGGCAACATTTTGGTCAGAAACGAAAATGCCATAAGTAAAGCCAAGGGTGGTTAAATTGTGGCCGATGTTAAATGTGAACCACACCTAAACGTCAAGTTTTTTTCTGTATTTCATTTGACAATTCTCAATTTCAGACTAACTCAATTTGAACCATGGAAACATTTTTTACGCCTTTAAATGCATTTCGTGTTTTTTTCATCAGCATAATCGACCAAATGTGTCCAGAATCGGGAGAATTGTTCGCCCAGTTCGTTTGGTGCGGCTTATGGGCTGGCGACGTCATCGGTACATACTTCTTCGAAATGAGGCCGGTCAGGCAGTTACTGTGAATGGTGTTCGCTATCGTGCGATGATAACGAACTTTTTATGGCCCGAATTGGAAGATATGGATGTGGACAATGTGTGGATTCAACAGGACGGTGCCACTTGTCACACAGCTAACGAAACAATGGCTCTTTTGCGCAACAAATTCAATGGTCGTGTTATCTCACGTCGTGGCGATGTCAATTGGCCGCCAAGATCATGTGATTTGACACCATTGGAGTTCTTTCTTTTGTGTTATTTGAAAGAAAATAACAGATAAGCCAGCAACAATTCAAGAGCTAAAGGAAGAGATTATTCGGCACATTAACGGCATAGAACCTCTATTATGCCTCAGCGTCATCGAAAATTTCGACCATCGGATGGAGGTGTGCCGCCGAAGTCGCGGCGCCTATTTGGCCGATATTTTGTTCCATACATAATTGAACCATACCAATATTATCATAAAAAAAAGAAATGACAATAATTTCCTAAATAATTTGTGTTCTATTCAAAATCAACATCGGCCCTTAAAATGTAACTACCCTTTATATTCGGAGGAAAGTAGTTTCAAGATATTTCAAGTCAATTGCGCAATGTCTGTCCGCTCATCTGTCTGTCTGTCTGGTGATCACGATACCTCTCGAAAAAAGTGACAAGTTGCCTACAAATTTTTATATATGGTAATATTTGTGTCTAGTTTCAAGATGGGTTATCTGGGTTCACTCATTCTATTAGCTACCCCACAAAGGGGTAACATTTAGTGGAATATTGTTTTTCTAATTGCTTCTGTACTATTTAACCGAACTGTCAGTAATTCCGCCACCATCTAGAAAAAAATCTCGTCCATTTCGCCCTACGCTCTACTTACGAAGATATTGCCTTTTTAGGTTTTGTTACCGAAATAAAAAACAAGTAAGAAAGTTTCAGTCGGGTAAACCGACTAAGGTATACCCTCACTTTGTGAGTAATGTAATATTGAATATTACTCGAATTATTCTATCAATTTGTGTGGGAGGTACCAGAAGGGGTTTATCAAATACACCTTTTTTTCGCTGAACATTAGATACTTTAAATTCATTGCACTGTGCCGACTTATAAGCATTTATGTGCACTGGTATAAACGTATGAGACATTAAATTGTGGTATGACTATAAACACATTACACTGTACAAAATTTCAAGTATTTTTATACACTGGTATTAATGTTATAAGCTGTTAACTTTTAGTGCAAAATGGTGCATTTGTGTGGGAGGTACCAAAAGGGGCGTGGCAATTTCGCCCATTTTCCTCGAGTTGATAGCGACTAACAAACTAATACTATGTGTGGAATTTCAGAAGATTCGAATACGTATAATAGCAGTTATTAAAGAATCAATATTTCAAAACATTTTAACCCTTTGTGGGGGAGGTACCAGAAGGAGTGGACAAATATGGCCCATCTTCGAACTTAGCCGGAGATAGAAAAAAATATTACCACGTACCAAATTTGAAGTTAATCGGTTACTCCTTTCGAGAGTTATCGTGTGCAACAGCCAGCAAACAGACAGACGGACGGACGGACTTTGCTCATTCGACTTAAAATGACCCAAAACTGATTTCCGCCAAACATACTTCGGGTCTTAGGTCACTCCTTCGATGTGTTACACTTTTTTCCGTAGCAAATGATATATACCCTCGTCACACTAAAGTGAGGGTATAATTATGGACAAAAAATAAGTGATAACAAGTATCGATTTTTTCGCTTTACGAAGCATATTTAAGGAGATATTGTGATTTTATGTTTAGCTAAGGAAATCGAAAATGTTCTCCAAAAAATAATGACGGTTTCTTTTCTGCAAAAAAGTGCAATATTTTCGTTGCCCCTTTCCCAAAAACTGGATTTTTATCTTCTCACCTGAGAGAGGAGGGTACGTATACATATATCATCTGCTACGAGCCAAAAGTGTAACAGATCGAAGGAGTGACCTTAGAACCTAAGTATGTTCGGCGGATATCCGTTTTGGGTCATTTTAAGTCGAATGAGCAATGTCCGTCCGTCTGTCTGTCTGCTGGCTGGTGCGCACGATAACTCTCGAAAGGAGTTACTGATTGACTTCAAACTTGGTATGCAGCAATATTTGTCTCTATCTCCGGCTAAGTTCGAAGATAGAGTGGACCATATTGGTCCACTCCTTCTAGTACCTCCCCCACAAAGGGTTAACTTTTAGTGAAATATATATTCTTTAATACCTTATATACAGATACAGGGTGGCTGATATGTAATGCAACAAAGTAAAGCGCTATATTCTTTTAATTTTTTTTAAATTTTATTGTTCAAAAGCAAAAAATGTCGGAAATACCATAAAGTTTGAGAAACAGTTGGCCACCTTTGGCACGAATTATGGCCTTCAAACGGCCGACAAAGCCATCACACGCTGCACGAAAGTGGCTCTGCGGTATTTTGGCCCCTTCCCGGCGAAGCGCCGTCTTGAGATGATCGATACTTTGGTATTTTTTAGTGCGAACCTTACTCTCTAAAATGCCCCAGACGCAAAAGTCCAACGGATTGAGATCCGGAGATCTTGGTGGCCATTGTGCGGTAGAAATGAAGCGAGGAACCTCATTTTTAAGCCATTCTTGGTTGACGCGTGCTGAGTGCGATGGTGCTGAGTCCTGTCGGAATGTCCATGGTCTGCGGCTGAAATGTTTGTCTGCCCAGGGCTTCAATACTGTCTTTAGGACATTTTCCCGATAATATTCGGCATTTATTTTGACACCATGGTCGATGAATACGAGCGGGGAACGACCATCGGCCGTTACGGCGGCCCACACCATTACCATCGGCGGCGCTTGAGTTCTGGTGGCCAATCGAAGGTGTAAATTTTCAGCTGACTTCTTTGGCAAGTAAACCCGATCATTTTGTTTGTTCACAAACTGCTCAATTTGGAATGGCTTCTCATCGGAGAAAACCAAATTCGGTAACTGGCCACTTTCGTGCAAGCGAAGCAACTCCTTGGCTCTTTCCAGTCTAACTTTTTTTGTGCATCGGTGAGCTCTTGCACTTTTTGGAACTTCAATGGCTTTAGTCCAAGCTCATTTATTAATATGTGTTGTATCCGTTATCGCGATATGTTCAGTTCACGAGCAATTTTTGTACCACTGCGGCGTGGATTTCGATCAACTCTGGCCTTCACTTTCGGATCATTTCTGGTGTAGTTACCGTTTTTTTTCGTCCACTTTTTGGACGCGATGCAACACTGCCAGTATCACGGTAACGAGCAATTGTACGAGAAACAAAAGATTTATTCACATTTAAATGCTGGAGGGCTCTAAAGATAGCCACTTGTGTTTTTCCATCCAAATATAAAGCAATCACACTATCACGCTTGAATTCCATCACGTATAACTTTTTTCTGAATGCAATAGATCAAAATGCTTTTGTAAGCTTGTAAATAATAAAATGAACTGTCACTGAAATAAATCTGTCAGCTATCAGACTAGCGGTTTAGAAATAATAGCAACCTGAAGTTGGTTGCAATACATATCAGCCACCCTGTAAATCGATGGTTGTATCAATCGAATTAAGATTGTTTTTCTCATTGACACTCGATTAGTTGTGGTAACCAATTTTAAACTTTTATTGTAGTATCATATGATCGATTTTTGGTTGTGACAACCAATGTTTCATTCGTGACAGCAGAAATTGTATCAACAGACCAAAGGTTATTATTGCAACGAATAATTGGTTACTACAACAGAAAAAATATTAATAAATAATCATTTTTTGGTTATCCCAATAATTTCCCAAATTTCGAATAATTAAATGTATTTTGGGAAATACAACCGAAAGATTGGTTGTTGTTCTTTTGCTGATACATGACAAACAAAAAATAAAATTACTCAAGAACGGTATATGCACTGAAAAAAAAATTGTCATAAAATTAAAGAAATACTCCAAAGACGTCCTTAGTCTTCAAAATAAGTATATTTTGTACTTAAAATTAAGAAAATTTACTCAAAATTAAGTAAATTACTTAATATTATTGAAATTATCTATATTTTAAGTACAAAATGTACTTATTTTAAAAACTAACGACGTCTTTGGAGCATTTCTTTAATTTAATGGCAATTTTTTTTTCAGTTTGTAGTCAAAAATAATCTCCAATAATGTGTGGAATGCAGAATATGTTGTGCAAAATATTCTACATAAATAAAAAATAAAAGCAACAGTCATGAAATTGAAAGCACAGGGTTAAGCGATATTTGCATAAAAATTTTGTGTTTTTTTTTCGTGTACTAAAATGTGTGTCAAATATTTCCAGATCTCATAATAGTGATGAATTTGTAATATGGGATTTTTAATTTTGTTATGAATTGTTTGGATATTTGTTCAATAAATAAAATAAAAATTAATAAAAACTGTTTTTAATTAATGACTGATAATTGTTAATTATATGACTGATAAATTGTCAGAGCAACCAATTTTTTAAAACAGTTGGTTGTGGCAACATACAACAGATAATTTTAGCCACCATTTTCGTAATTGGCGCAACCAAATATGATTGTTGTCAACATGGAAGCAGAAGTATACCACAACCAAAATGTTGGTTGTCCTGATGGAATCGCATGATTCCATCAGGACAACCAACCAACATTCGGTTGGCAAATAATTCGCACGCCCCCTTCTTGTACCTCCCACACAAATGGAACATTTTTGCACTAAATGTTAACAGCTTATAGCTTGTATAGCAGTACATACTTTAAAGATATTAAATGCAATTTAAATTTATAATAATTCAGTTCAAACAAAAAAAAAGTTACGAATATATTTTGGGATTGAAGGTGAGCGTATTCTTACCAAATATGATTGTTGTCAACATGGAAGCAGAAGTATACCACAACCAAAATGTTGGTTGTCCTGATGGAATCGCATGATTGTAGACAGAACTACCAACATTCGGTTGGCAAATAATTCGCACGCCCCCTTCTTGTACCTCCCACACAAATGGAACATTTTTGCACTAAATGTTAACAGCTTATAGCTTGTATAGCAGTACATACTTTAAAGATATTAAATGCAATTTAAATTTATAATAATTCAGTTCAAACAAAAAAAAAGTTACGAATATATTTTGGGATTGAAGGTGAGCGTATTCTTAAGTCTGTTTACCGGACTGAACTTTCTTACATATTTCTTTATGAATCTTATCACTTTTGCTCCAAAGTACATATGAATAGTATCCGTTCGTGAGATTAATGAAAGTTTTCCAATTTTCAATTACAACTTACTTTTATAATACCCACAATTAGCAACGACGATATAGTGATAAAAGTTCCTCCTATCGCCCATAAAATGGCCAAAATTGCCGCTGAATTATAAAAAAATCTAATTTAAAAACCATAAAATACCTATTATTTAACATACTTGTTTGCCCATCTTCCACAAAGGTTTGGTGAGCTGCTTCAGCCTCCTTTTTCTCCAGGAAATATTGTGCCAATTTTACTGTTGTATATATCGTACAGCCAATGAACTGAATCACATATATAATTCCTATTAATAGACCCATCCGACTCATGCCCAAAACGTCCCTTGTAACCGGCATTGTGAAATGAATACTTTGTTCGTGTTATTTTTTTTTTTTGCAATTTTGTTGTTTCCATTCGTGATTAAGGATTAAGGTGAGGGCGTCAGACTGTCTCTGTGGTCGAGTAGACTACGGCGATGCACGGCAAACAACAACTGAATGGTAACTCGTATGGAAGTGATACAGATACTGACTGACTGCAGTGGAGGCGAGTGTTCAAATAATATTGGCAATATTTACTCACAATTTTTATACCCTCCACCATAGGATGGGGGGTATATTTATCTTGTCACTCCGTTTGTAACACCTCTAAATATTGATCTGAAACCCCATAAAGTATATATATTCTTAATCGTCGTAAAATTCTAAGACGATTTAGCCATGTCCGTCTGTCCCTCCGTCCGTCTGTCCGTCCGTCTGTGGTAATCACGCTACAGTCCGCAATAATAGAGCTAGGTTGATCAAATTTGGTATAAATACTTCTTATAGTTTTATAGTTGCAGGTTGTTTGGATTGCAAATGGGCCATATCAGTCCATATTTAGATATAGCTCCCATATATAGCATCTAACTTGTTGTGATTCCTACGTTTCTCTTCTACTATATTTTATGTGTTTTCGGTGTTAATTTATTTAGGTTTGAGCTATTTTGTGGAACACATGCTATCCATGGTGAAGGGTATATAAGATTCGGCATGGTCGAACTTAACGCTTTTACTTATTTGCCTTTCTTCTAATTGTTGTTGAGATAACACATCTGAGTAGAGAGAACATATCTGAGCACAGAAATGCTCAGATATGTGTTATCTGAATGAGCTGCAAATTTTATTTTTAGTTTATGACTGTTACTTTCAATTTTATCTCTAGTTTATAAATTAAATATTATTTTGCATATGAGTCATTCCATGCCAAACGGTACGATTTTTGACATCACTAGCTTTAATTGCTTCGAAAGTTTGTGTACGTATAACGTCCTTAAAAGTATTTTAAGAACAATTTGTTCAAAAGTTATGACCAATTTAAAGATGACGGAATAACGTTTTGTTCTAAAAGGGTTGTTCATTCAATCGCTTGAAACTCCTGAAACACTTGACCGATTAATGTACTATACCCTATTTTGAAGGTATTGTTAATTACTTTCAAAAAATAAACGATGTCTTCACGGAGAAAAAAAAACAGGAAACAAAGTATGTTTGGGACCAAAATGTAAATAGAATATACTTTGGAGCAAATATTTTATATTTACCTACCGAAAAAAAAGTTGGAATATCTCTCTTATCAATGTTATTTTTTTTTCGAGTTTTGGCGCAATTATCTTTAAAAACGGGGAAGTATTTAAATCGGCTACAGAATTTGTTTTCCTATCTATAGGAAAAAGTAATTTTCCCCATAATAATGTTTAAAGTTTTTTTTTTTACCATTTTAGTCTTTTAGATTTGATTTCAAAAGTTATTACACCAATTGTTTTTATACCCTCCACCATAGGATGGGGGTATATTTATTTTGTCACTCCGTTTGTAACACCTCTAAATATTGATCTGAGACCCCATAAAGTATATATATTCTTAATCGTCGTAAAATTCTAAGACGATTTAGCCATGTCCGTCTGTCCCTCCGTCCGTCCGTCCGTCTGTGGTAATCACGCTACAGTCCGCAATAATAGAGCTAGGTTGATCAAATTTGGTACAAATACTTCTTATAGTTGCAGGTTGTTTGGGATTGCAAATGGGCCATATCGGTCCATATTTAGATATAGCTCCCATATATAGCATCTAACTTGTTGTGAATCCTACTGTTCTCATCTACTATATTTTTTGTGTTTTCGGTGTTATTTTTTTTAGGTTTGAGTTATTTTGTGAGGTCACATGCTATCCATGGTGGAGGGTATATAAGATTCGGCATGGCCGAACTTAACGCTTTTACTTGTTTTAATACAAAACTCATGTTCTTAGACGTCTTTGTTTAGCGAATGTGTGATTTTGGAAGTAGTGAAATCTTCTGATGGGATCTTTTTTTATCAAACACCTTCTGAACAAGTAAGAAATTTCAGTCGGGTAAACCGACTAAGGAATACCCTCACTTAGTGAGCAATGTTAATATATACACTGGTATATATACTAATATTATGAGCTATTTAATTTTGGCATGTCTTGGCTCTTTTATATATGGGAGGTACTAAAACTATGCACTGTGCTAAAGTATACATACATATCGCTCACTCACTTCAAGAGTGACATAACTCAAAATTTAAAATTGCCCAGATGAGTAACTTTAAGTCCGTATAAAAAGATAAGTAACATAAAATAAGATGTTAAAAAAAAAATAATCCGAAATATGGTTGTTTACTTATAGACCAAATTTCGCTGAGATTAATTTATGGACATTTGCAAAAATAGCATTTTTGTAAGGCAACCTCAAAAATTTTAAATTTTGAGTTATGACACTCTTAAAGTGAGTGAGCGATATGTATTGATATTCGCGATATAAGCTGGTAACTTGATTATAACGCCTATTTTTGGTTTGTCTTGGCTCTTTTATATATGGGAGGTACTAAAACGGGTGTGGTTATAACTCCCATTTTTAACAGGACTGTAGAAATTTTAAAAACTATACACTGTGCAAAAATGTTGAATATATATATGTATTAATATTCACGATATAAGCTGGTAACTTGATTATAACACCCATTTTTCGACAGACTGTAGGTACTATAAAAACTTTACACTGTACAAAATTTTAAGTATTTGTAGGCACTAGTATTAAAGTTATAAGCTCTAAACATTCGTACAAAATGGTACCTTTGTGTGGGATGTGCCGAAAGGGAATGGCTATAACGCGCATTTTTAACTGGATTGTTGGTACTATAAAACCATTACACTGTACAAAATTTAAGTCGGTGTAGGCGTTGGAATTCACGTTATAAGCTGTTAACTTTTGGTGCAACATAGTACATTTGTGTGGGAGGTGCCAAAAGAGGGTGCCAATTACGCCCAACTTTCACTGGACTCTAGGTACTATAGAAGCATTACACTGTACAAAATTTCAAGTGTTGGAATGAAGTGATATTAAAGCTATAATGAGTAAACTTTTGGTGCAAAATGGTCCACTTGTGTTTGAGGTACCAAAAGGGTCTGTACAATAATGGCCATTTTTCTCGAGGTGATAGTGACTAATAAAGTAATACAGGGGTTTCCAATACGAGTGATAAGATTTCTTCAAAAAAACACCCTTATTTTTAAGGAAATTCAAAAGTTTTTTATTTAATGTGAAGTACAATCGATACAATTAAGTTCTAAATGAAACGTCATTCAAATGGCCTCCACGACTTCTTCTGCAGGAACGAATTCGATGAACCAAATTTTCGAGCAGTTTTTCCACTAAATCAAATCGTATGTCATGAATGGCACTTTCAATATTGACTTGTAAAACTTGAAGAGAGTTTGGTTTATTTCGAAAGACCAATGACTTCAGATAACCCCACAAGAAATAGTCTATGTAATGGTGTTCAGTCACAACTTCTTGGAGGTCATTCAATATCACAATTTCTTGAAATAATCGAATGTCCAAACTTCGATTGAAACAATTCAATTGTTTCATTTGCTGTGTGGCACGTAGCCAAAATCGGTCAATGGCAAAAAGATAGCTCTTAACGAGAGCTAAAATACTGCTCATGTGTGTCAAGGTCGTAGGTCGACTGGAAAATATTTTTTTTAAATTAAAAAACATGGACTTGGCATCATTTTTATTGTAAACGGAAAGTTTGTTTTTGCTCTAGCTCCTTAACGGTACTTCGGATCGGGAATCGGTCAATGGCAAAAAGATAGCTCTTAACGAGAGCTCATGGTGTGCCAAGGTCGTAGGTAGACAGGAAAGTGTTTTTTGGATTAAAAAAAATTACTGAGCGCACGATGTTGCAATTGGAGAACGATTATTATACCCTCACTTTACCCTCACGAGGGTAGATATCATTTGCTACGGAAAAAAGTGTAACACGTCGAAGGAGTGACCTAAGACTCCAAGTATGTTCGGAGGAAATCCGTTTTGGGTCATTTTAAGTCGAATGAGCAATGTCCGTCCGTCTGTCTGTCTGTCTGCTGGCTGGTGCGCACGATAACTCTCGAAAGGAGTAACCGATTGACCTCAAATTTTGTATGTGGTAATATTTTTTTCTATCTCTGGCTATGTTCTAAGATGGGCCATATTGGTCCACTCCTTCTAGTACCTCCCCCACAAAGGGTTAAGATGTTGTGAAATATTGATTCTTTAATAACTGCTATACTACTTATTCGAATCTTTTGAAATTCCACACATAGTATTAGCTTATTAGTCGCTATCAACTCGAGAAAAATGGGCGAAGTCCATTTTGCACCAAAAGTTAACAGCTTATAACATTAATAACAGTGTATAAAAATACTTGAAATTTTGTACAGTATTATGCTTTTATATTGCCTATAGTCCAGGGAAAAATGGGTGTTGTTGCCTCGCCCCTTTTGGTACCTCCCACACAAAGGTACCATTTTGCACCAAAAGTTAAGAGCTTATAACATTAAAACCAGTGCATAAAAATACTTGAAATTTTGTACAGTGTAATGTTTTTATAGTGTCTACAGCCCTGTGAAAAATTGGCGTTATTGCCACGCCCCTTTTTGTACCTCCCACACAAAATGCCCAAATCATACCACAATTTAATGTCCCATAACGTTTATACCAGTGCACATAAATGCTTATAAGTTGGCACAGAGCAATGAATTTAAAATATCTAAGCGAAAAAAAGGTGTTGTTGTGGGGGAGGTACTAGAAGGAGTGGACCAATATGGCCTATCTTCGAACTTAGCCGGAGATAGAAGAAAATATTACCACATACAAATTTGAAGTCAATCGGTTACTCCTTTCGAGAGTTATCATGCGCACCAGCCAGCAGACAGACGGAAGGACGGACATTGCTCATTCTACTTAAAATGGCCAAAACGGATATCCGCCGAACATACTTAGGGTCTTAGGTCACTCCTTCGATGTGTTACACTTTTGGTTCGTAGCAAATGATATATACCCTCCTCTCTAAGGTGAGGGGATAAAAAGATCCCATCATTTCACCACTTCCAAAATCACACAGTCGCTAAAAAATACCTCTAAGAATATGACTTTAAAACTTCAAAAAAATCAATTGGTGTAATCATTTTTGAAATCAAATCTAAATGATTAAAAACATTAAAAATTATTATGGGGAACATATTTTGTTTTTACACCTAGGCTCAAGATCGTCATTTTTGTTCTCAGTATATGAAAACAACTTTGTTGAAAATTAAAGAAGAAGTAAGTGAAATGTACGACGATTCGATTTCAGTCGAATTATACCCGCAGCAAAGTATCATTAAACGAGAACTGTTTGTTAAAAGCGCATATCTCCAAAAAAAAAGACAATGTACTATGAAAGCAAATCGAATAAAACAAAAAAACATTAATATTAATGGGATCTATATGATAGCTTTTATTTTTTGAAAGTAATTAACAGTACCTTCAAAACAAGGTATAGGACACCAAAATCGGTCACGTATTTCAGAAGTTACAGGCGATTGAATGAAGAAACCTTTTAGGAAAAATCGTAGTTCCGGCATCTTTCAATTGCTCATAACTTTTGAACAAATTATTTTTTCATTTGTTTCTTGAAATACATACACGCTGACAAAAAAATCGTTTCTGTAGAATATACTCCCAAACTTATTCGGGTTGTAACTCTAAGCAAATAATATTTGGTACACACAAAAATTTTATATTTGGAAATATGGGCATTTCCAACTAGATGTCAACCGCAGCAAAAAAATTTAAAGTCTATAAAAGTATGTTTTTTTTCACTATTTTTTTTATAGGGAATCTACAAAATTTAACTAATTTTCCCAAAAACTACATTTATTCATAAAACTTTTTAAAATGTTTGAGTGCAAATTCGAATAATTGCAAAATTTATGTTTTAAACATTTGTATTGCATGTTATTTTCTGATTAATGGTCTCGCTTTTAAATCTTGATTTATATTAAGGGATATAAGAAAAATATTTTTTTGTGAAAATTAATATATTGAATATATTAAAAATCATTTATAATCAACCTTTGGATGTCTAGTTGCATAAAAAGGAAAAAATAAACATAAAAACAAGTAAGAAAGTTTCAGTCGGGTAAACCGACTAAGGTATACTAAACCGGGTTGGCCTCCATGTAACAAAAAAAAGTTCCCGAATGCGAGGTGGAATATGATAGCTTACCTCGAGACAATCACAAAAACATTTTTTTAAATTTTTTCGGAGCCCGCGGAATCGGCCCTAAATCGTTTTTTTATCATAACTTTTTTGTTTGTATCTCGATTTTTACACGCTAAAAAAAATCGCTTCTGTAGTATATTGTCCCAAACATATTCGGCTTGAAATATACATATGTTTATGTTACACTCCAAATATATAATATTTGGAGTAAAATATTAAATAAAATATACTCCAAATAGTATATGTTTGGGAGGATATTGTTCTAAACAAAAATATGTTCGCATTCTAATATTTTTGTATTGAGAAATAGTATTTCCGAAACAAAGTTTAATTTGCATTTATGTATTTTGGCAATGTATTAATGCCCAATTTAAAGACAAGTTTTCTGGTTTTCAGATTTTTTTATACATTTTATACGTTTTTAAAATTTAATTAAAACTTAAATGGTATAATCTTTGTAAATATGAATTGCATTAATGTGTTGAGAGAAAATGATGAATTGGAAAAAAACTAACTAATAATAATAGAAATAGAATAATGACTAGAATAAGTCAGCAAAGTTTTAAAAAATATATATTTGGAAAACTTCTTAAACAATTACTTTGTTTGTGTGTAAACACATATTTTATTTGTGAAAGTCAGTTTGCAAATAAATTATGTTATAATATATTAATATATGCGTTCCAAACAAAATTTCTTGATTTTCAAATAAAATTTATTTGTTAACAAATATAAAATATTTAAAAAAATCGTTTCCAAGTATACATATCAAAAATGACGGTTTTCCCCGGGTACATGCGATACATTAATGTGTTGGTCTCAATAAGTACTAGATTTGCCTCATAGACGACGCTGATGTACAAAGTTATTTTCTAATAAAGACTCCACTTACTGCATTTTCTACCCCTAAAATTTCAAAATATTTGTCTATAGGATTAAAGCTTTTTAAACACCATGAACATTTTGCTTTGGGTGTACACTCTTTTATTCAAAAACAAAAAAGTTAAGAATTCATTACAAAATGACGTGGTACATCGGCGACATCTATGAGGCAATGTAGTACTCGTCGAGACCAACACATTGATATATCGCATGTGACAATCGAGCTACAAACAAAAAAGGTACGATAAAAAACGATTTTGAGCCGATTCCGCGGGCTCGGAAAAAATTTTAAAAAATGTTTTTGCACTTGTCTCGAGGTCGCCCTTAATATTCCGCCTCGCATTTTACAACTTTTTTTGGTGACCCGGTTTAAGGTATACCCTCACTTTGTGAGTAATGTAATATTGAATATTACACAAATTATTCTGTCAATTTTTGTGGGAGGTACCAGGGGTTTAAGGAATACACCTATATTTCGCTGAACAGTAGATACTTTAAATACATTGCACTGTGCCGAATTGTAACCGTTTATATGGACTGGTATATTAACGTTGAGATATTAAATTGTGGTATAATTTGGCCATTTTGTGTGGGAGGTACAAAAAGGGGCGTGTGATAACGCTCATTTTTCACTAGACTATAGGCATTATAAAAGCATTACACTGTACAAAATTTCAAGTAATTGTATACACTGATATTAATTTTATAAACTGTTAACTTTTGGTGCAAAATGGTACCTTTGTGGGAGAGGTACCAAAAGGGGCGTGACAATAACGCCAATTTTTCAATGGACTGTAGGCATTATAAAAACATTACGCTGTACAAAATTCCAAGTATTTCTAAACACTGGTATTATTGTTATAAGCTTTTAACTTTTAGTGGAAAATGGTGCATTTGTGTGGGAGGTACCAAAAGGGGCGTGGCAATTTCGCCCATTTTCCTCGAGCTGATAGCGACTAACAAACTAATACTATGTGTGGAATTTCAGAAGATTCGAATACGTATAATAGCAGTTATTAAAGAATCAATATTTCACAACATTTTAACCCTTTGTGGGGGAGGTACCAGAAGGAGTGGACCAATATGGCCCATCTTCGAACTTAGCCGGAGATAGAAAAAAAAAATTACCACATACGAAATTTGAAGTCAATCGGTTACTCCTTTCGAGAGTTATCGTGCGCACCAGCCAGCAGACACACAGACAGACAGACGGACGGACATTGCTCATTCGACTTAAAATGACCCGAAACGGATTTCCGCCGAACATACTTGGGGTCTTAGGTCACTCCTTCGATGTGTTACACTTTTTTCCGTAGCAAATGATATATACCCTCGTCACACTAAAGTGAGGGTATAAATATACTCCAAATATTATATGTTTGGGAGGATATTGTTCTAAACAAAAATATGTTCGCATTCTAATATTTTTGTATTGAGAACTAGTATTTCCGAAACAAAGTTTAATTTGCATTTATGTATTTTGGCAATGTATTAATGCCCCATTTAAAGACAAGTTTTTAAAATTTAATTAAAACTTAAATGGTATAATCTTTGTAAATATGAATTGCATTAATGTGTTGAGAGAAAATGATGAATTGAAAAAAAACTAACTAATAATAATAGAAATAGAATAATGACTAGAATAAGTCAGCAAAGTTTTAAAAAATATATATTTGGAAAACTTCTTAAACAATTACTTTGTTTGTGTGTAAACACATATTTTATTTGTGAAAGTCAGTTTGCAAATAAATTGTGTTATAATATATTAATATATGCGTTCCAAACAAAATTTCTTGATTTTCAAATAAAATTTATTTGTTAACAAATATAAAATATTTAAAAAAATCGTTTCCAAGTATACATATCAAAAATGACGGGTTTCCCCGGGTACATGCGATACATTAATGTGTTGGTCTCAATAAGTACTAGATTTGCCTCATAGACGACGCTGATGTACAAAGTTATTTTCTAATAAAGACTCCACTTACTGCATTTTCTACCCCTAAAATTTCAAAATATTTGTCTATAGGATTAAAGCTTTTTAAACACCATGAACATTTTGCTTTGGGTGTACACTCTTTTATTCAAAAACAAAAAAGTTAAGAATTCATTACAAAATGACGTGGTACATCGGCGACATCTATGAGGCAATGTAGTACTCGTCGAGACCAACACATTGATATATCGCATGTGACAATCGAGCTACAAACAAAAAAGGTACGATAAAAAACGATTTTGAGCCGATTCCGCGGGCTCGGAAAAAATTTTAAAAAATGTTTTTGCACTTGTCTCGAGGTCGCCTTTAATATTCCGCCTCGAATTTTACAACTTTTTTTGGTGACCCTTTCTAAGGTATACCCTCACTTTGTGAGTAATGTAATATTGAATATTACACAAATTATTCTGTCAATTTTTGCGGGAGGTACCAGAAGGGGTTTTAGAAATACACCTATATTTCGCTGAACAGTAGATACTTTTAATACATTGCACTGTGCCGAATTGTAACCGTTTATATGGACTGGTATATTAACGTAGAGATATTAAATTGTGGTATAATTTGGCCATTTTGTGTGGGAGGTACAAAAAGGGGCGTGGTGATAACGCTCATTTTTCACAGGACTATAGGCATTATAAAAGCATTACACTGTACAAAATTGCAAATAATTGTATACACTGATATTAATGTTATAAACTGTTAACTTTTGGTGCAAAATGGTACCTTTGTGGGAGAGGTACCAAAAGGGGCGTGACAATACGCCCATATTTCAGTGGACTGTAGGCACTATAAAAACATTACGCTGTACAAAATTTCAAGTATTTTTATACACTGGTATTAATGTTATAAGCTGTTAACTTTTGGTGCAAAATGGTGCATTTGTGTGGGAGGTACCAAAAGGGGCGCGGCAATAACGCCCATTTTTCACTGGACTGTAGGCACTATAAAAGCATTACACTGTACAAAATTTCAAGTATTTCTAAACACTGGTATTAATGTTATAAGCTTTTAACTTTTAGTGCATTTGTGTGGGAGGTACCAAAAGGGGCGTGGCAATTTCGCCCATTTTTCTCAAGTTGATAGCGACTAACAAACTAATACTATGTGTGGAATTTCAGAAGATTCGAATTATTAAAGAATCAATATTTCACAACATTTTAACCCTTTGTGGGGAGGTACCAGAAGGAGTGGACCAATATGACCCATCTTCGAACTTAGCCGGAGATAGACAAAAATATTACCACATACGAAATTTGAAGTCAATCGGTTACTCCTTTCGCGAGTTATCGTGCGCACCAGCCAGCAGACAGACAGACGGACGGACATTGCTCATTCGACTTAAAATGACCCAAAACGGATTTCCACCGAACATACTTGGGGTCTTAGGTCACTCCTTCGATGTGTTACACTTTTTTCCGTAGCAAATGATATATACCCTCGTCACACTAAAGTGAGGGTATAATAACGATGGAATAAAATGTCGCATGCAAAATGTCGCGTGCGAATGTGATTAAAATTAAATAAAAAATAAACTACTTAATATTTTTGAATAAAATAAAAAAACGTTATTAAGAAACATGAATCCATCCTTCAGGTTTCGCTGAAATCAGTGTTTGATTGGTTTGCTTTGAAAGCGACTTCTGTTTTTGTCGCGTGCGAATGGCTTGGTTTTTTGTAATTATCTTGAATCAAAGAAAACTGTGAGCTCGGGCGTCCGGCACGCTGGTCGCCCTTCGCATATTCTCGGCCCTCTAAGAACATTTTGTACCACCGATAAATGTTGCTTTGGTCCAAGGTAGCTTCACCATATGCCACAGTCAACATTCAGAATGCGTCAGCGCACTTTATTTTGTTTTTCACACAAAATTTGATGCGGATTCTTTGATCGATTTTGTGAAATAGATAAAAATCGAAGACAAGTTAAAACACATCCAAGCACAACAGCTGTCAAAAATTAACTAAACATTCAAAATGGCCGACCTTGTCAGCATAAGTAAGGGACATGAGTACCAACATAACACTACAAAAATATCAAAAATCAAATAGACATAGACCGCGGAAATTAAAAATTCGCGATATTTTTTGAACATACCTCGTATATACGCTGAAAAAAAGTAAAAAGTTCAGTCGGGTAAACCGACTTATGAATTGAGTCCCAAAAAAATATTAGTAAATTTATTATTTTTTTTGTTTTAATTAAATTATTATCAATTTAAATTGCATTTAATAACTTTAAAGTGTGTACTGGTATTAAAGTTAAAAGTTGTTTACTTTTGGTACAAAATGGTCCATTTGTACGGGAGTTACCAAAAGGGGCGGCCCAAAAACGGTCACTTTTCTCTGGACTCTAGGTACTATAAAAGCACTACACTGTTCAAAATTTCAAGTATTTGTATCCACTGGTATTAAAGTTATATGCTGGTAACTTTTGGTACAAAATGGTCCATTTGTGTGGGAGGTACCAAAAGGAGCGTGGTAATAATGCCCATTGTTCACTGTATTTTAGGTACTATTAAACCACTGCACTGTACAACATTTTAAGTCTTTGTATGCACTGGTAAAAAAGTTATAAGCTATTGACTTTTAGTTCAAAATTGTCCATTTGTGTGGGAGGTACCAAAAGGGGCGTGGCAACTTCGACCATTTTTCTCGAGGTAATAGTGAATAAAAAACTAATACTATGTGTAGAATTTCAGAGGATTCAAATAAGTAGTATAGCAGTTATTAAATAATCAATATTTCACTAAATATTAACCCTTTGTGGCGGAGGTACTAGAACGAGTGGACCAATATGGCCCATCTTTGAACTTACCCGGAGGTAGAAGAAAATATTACCACATACCAAATTGTGAAGTCAATCGGTTACTCCTTTGAGAGTTATCGTGCGCACTAGCCAGCGGACCGCCAGACAGACGGACGGACATTGCTCATTCGACTTCAAATGCCCCAAAACGGATATCCGCCGAACATACTTAGGGTCTTAGGTCACTCCTTCGATGTGTTACAATTTTGGTTCGTAGCAAATGATATACAGGGTGGCTGAGATGTATTGCAACCAACTTCAGGTTGCTATCATTTCTAAACCGCTAGTCTGATACCTGACAGATTTATTTCAGTGACAGTTCATTTTATTGTTTACAAGCTTACAAATGCATTATGATCTATTGCATTCAGAAAAAAGTTATTCGTCATGGAATTCAAGCGTGATAGTGTGATTGCTTTATATTTGGGTGGAAAAACACAAGTGGCTATCGTTAGAGCCCTCCAGCATTTAAATGTGAATAAATCTTTTGTTTCTCGTACCATTGCTCGTTACCGTGATACTGGCAGTGTTGCATCGCGTTCAGAAAGTGGACGAAAAAACGGTAACAACACCAGAAATGATCCGAAAAGTGAAGGCCAGATTTGATCGAAATCCACGCCGCAGTGGTAGAAAAATTACTCGTGAGCAGAACATATCGCGAGAACGAATACAACACATATTTAAAAGGGGCGTGGTGATAACGGCCATGTTTTACATGGCTATAGGGACTTCAAAAGCGTTACACTGTCCATTTTTCACAGTGCAAAAGACACTATAAAAGCATTACACTGTAAAAATTTTAAGTATTTTTATACACTGATATTAATGTTATAAGCTGTTAACTTTTGGTGCAAAATGGTGCATTTGTGTGGGAGGTACCAAAAGGGGCGTAGCAACATGGCCCATTTTTCTCGAGTTTATAGCGACTAATAAACTAATGCTATGTGTGGAATTTCAGATTCGAATAAGTAGTATAGCAGTTATTAAAGATTCAATATTTCACAACATTTTAACACTTTGTGGGGGAGGTACTAGAAGGAGTGGACCAATATGGCTCATCTTCGAACTTAGCCGGAGATAGAAAAAAATATTACCACGTACCAAATTTTAAGTCAATCGGTTACTCCTTTCGAGAGTTATCGTGCGCACCAGCCAGCAGACAGACAGACACACAGACAGACAGACAGACAGATAGACAGATAGACAGACAGACAGACGGACGGACATTGTTCATTCGTCTTAAAATGACCCAAAACGAATATCCGCCGAACATACTTAGGGTCTTGGATCACTCCTTCGATGTGTTACCCTCGTCACACTAAAGTGAGGGTATAAAAATGAGCTTGGACTAAAGCCATTGAAGTTCCAAAAAGTGCAAGAGCTCACCGATGCACCAAAAAAGTTAGACTGGAAAGAGCCAAGGAGTTGCTTCGCTTGCACGAAAGTGGCCAGTTAACGAATTTGGTTTTCTCCGATGAGCAGTTTGTGAACAAACAAAATGATCGGGTTTACTTGCCAAAGAGGTCAGCTGAAAATGTACACCTTCGATTGGCCACCAGAACTCAAGCGCCGCCGATGGTAATTGTGTGGGCCGCCGTAACGGCCGATGGTCGCTCCCCCCTCGTATTCATCGACGGTCAAAATAAATGCGGAATATTATCGGGAAAATGTCCTAAAGACAGTATTGAAGCCCTGGGCAGACAAACATTTCGGCCGCAGACCTTGGACATTCCAACAGGACTCAGGACCATCCCACTCAGCACGCGTCAACCAAGAATGGCTTAAAAAGGAGGATCCTCGCTTCATTTCTACCGCACAATGGCCACCAAGATCTCCGGATCTCAATCCGTTGGACTTTTGCGCCTGGGGCATTTTAGAGAGTAAGGTTCGCACTAATACCAAAGTATCGATCATCTCAAGACGGCGCTTCGCCGGGAATGGGACAAAATACCGCAGAGCCATTTTCGTGCAGCGTGTGATAGCTTTGTCGGCCGTTTGAAGGCCATAATTCGTGCCAAAGGTGGCCAATTCGAACAAATCTAAACTGTTTCTAATATTTTATGTTATTTTCGACATTTTTTGCTTTTGAACAAAAAAATTTAATAAAAAATTAAAAAAATATAGCGCTTTACTTTGTTGCATTACATATCAGCCACCCTGTATACCCTCCTAAGGTGAGAGGATAATTAGATTTTTTTTAGAAAAAAAACTTTTTTTGCTGCCAATGAAAATCTAATAAAAAATAGAACAAATCGCAAAAAAATGTGTTTGTAAATAGGAGAAAAATATAATTTCGTCCATAACTTTTACACATATTGAGTCCACACAAATCCTGTTTTGGATTTGTGAGAGCCTGGTGCATATTCTGGAAAATTTAAAAAAAAATCGAAGGGGCAAAATTTCCTTTAAACTAAAGTTGTTTTAAAAAAATTATACATATTTAAAAAAATAAAAAAAGATGTGCTGTTGTTATTTATTGTTGGTCTGTGCTTTTGTTATTCAATAAGAATTGAAAAAAAATGTCAAAAAATAAATGATAGCGATATTTTATTTTTCCATTTAGCCACTTTTTATACCCTCACTTTAGTGTGACGAGGGTATATATCATTTGCTACGGAAAAAAGTGTAACACATCGAAGGAGTGATCTAAGACCCTAAGTATGTTCGGAGGAAATCCGTTTTGGGTCATTTTAAGTCGATTGAGCAATGTACGTCCGTCTGTCTGTCTGTCTGTCTGTCTGTCTGTCTGTCTGTCTGTCTGCTGGCTGGTGCGCACGATAACTCTCGAAAGGAGTAACCGATTAACTTCAAATTTGGTATGTGGTAATATTTTGATCTATCTCCGGATGAGTTCGAAGATGGGCCATATGGGTCTACTCCTTCTGGTACCTCCCACACAAAGGGTTAAAATTTTGTGAAATATTGATTCTTTAATAACTTCTATACTACTTATTCGAATCTTTTGAAATTCTGCACATAATATTAGTATATTAGTCGCTATTAACTCGAGAAAAATGGGTGAAGTTGACATGCCCCTTTTGGTACCTCCCACACAAATGGACCATTTTGCATCAAAATTTAACTGCTTATAACTTTAATACAAGTGCATAAAAATGCTTGAAATTTTCTACAGTATAATGTTTTTGTAGCGCCTATAGTCCGGTAAAAAATGGGCATTATTGTACAGCCCCTTTTGGTACCTCCCACACAAATGGACCGTTTCGTACCAAAAGTAAACGGCTTGTAACTTTAATACCAGTGCATACAAATACTTGAAATTTTGTACAGTGTAATGCTGTTATAGTGCCTATAGTCCTGTAAAAAGTGGGCGTTATCACACCGCCCCTTTTTGTACCTCCCACACAAAATGACCAAATCATACCAAAATTACATAGCTCGTAACTTTAATATACCAGTGCACATAAACGCTTATAGTTCAGCACAATGCAATGTATTTAAGTATGTACTGTTTACCGAAAAATATGTGTATTTGGAAAACCCCTTCAGGTACCTCCCACACAAATTGACAGATTTATTGGTGTAATGTTATATATTACATTACTCACAAAGTGAGGGTATACCTTAGTCGGTTTACCCGACTGAAACTTTCTTACTTCTTATAAAGTTGTTAGGCAAAAATAAACTGCATAGGTTAAAATTAAAAATTCTGATACATGTGTCAGTGTTCAAAATTCCAAACCCCCCATTTTGAGTTAAAATTGTTGGATGCACTAATTTTACTTGTTTATAGACGAGCTAACAGAAACAAGAAGACCTGAACGACTTGAGTTCTAGATAGGAACTAATTTTATTTACAACTAGCTGGACCCGGTCCACTTCGTTGCCCCAGACTTCAGATTTCCGATCCCGTTAATTTTTGGACTAATTACGTAGACTGACACCAAATATATATGCACATAATTACATTGATCTCTCTAACAAATTGCTCAAGATATATCAAACACAAAATTTAATTGGCTTATATGGGCGGGGCCACTCCCATTTGTCCGACCCCGCCCATTTTTGGACCAAGCACGTAGATTGCCACCTAATATATATGCACAAAATTAGAGTAATCTCGCTAATAATTTGTGCGAGTTATGTCAATTTCAAAATTGGGTTTATACTGGCGGGGCCACGCCGATTGGTCCAATCCCGCCCATTTTTGCACCAACCAATTAGACTATCACCTAATACATATGCAAAAATTACAGCACTCTGGCTAACAAATTGTGCAAGATATGTCAATTTAAACTCTTTGTTTATATGGGCGGGGCCACGCCCATTCGTCTAATTCCGCTTATATTTGGACAAATCACGAAGACTACCACCAGATACATGGCACAAAATAACAGCACTCTCGCTAACAAATTGCGTAAGATATCTTAATTTCAAAATTTGGCTTATAGGGGCGGGGCCACGCCCATTGGTCCGATCCCGCCCACTTTTGGACCAATTGAGTAGACCACCACCTAATACATATGCACAACATTACAGCACTCTCGCTAACAAATTGTGCAATATATATCAATTTAAAAATTTGGTTTATAAGGGCGGGGCCACGCCCATTGGTCTAATCCCGCCCATTTTTGGACCAATCACGAAGACTGACACCAGATACATATGCACAAAATTACAGCTCTCGCGCTAACAAATTGTGCAAGATATCTCGATTTCAAAATTTGGCTTAAAGGGGCGGAGCAACGCCCAGTAGTCCGACCCCGCCTATTTTTGGACCAATCACGTAAGTCGCCAACAGATATATATAAACAAAATTACAGCTCTCTCGCTAATAAATTGTGCAAGATATCTCAAATTCAAAATTTGGCTTATATGGGCGGGGCCACGCCCATTGGTCCGATCCCGCCCATTTTTGGACCAATTAAGTAGACTACCACCTAATACGTATGCACAATATTACAGCACCCTCGCTAACAAATTGTGCAATATATGTCAATTTAAAAATTTGGTTTATAAGGGCGGGGCCACGCCCATTGGTCCTATCCCGCCCATTTTTGGACGAATCACGTAGACTGCCACCAGATACATATGTACAACATTACAGCACTCTAGTTAAAAAATTGTGCAAGATATCTCAATTTCAAAATTTGGCTTATATGGGCGGGGCCCCGCCCATTCGTCTGATTCCGCCCATTTTTGGACCAATTAAGTAGACTACCACCTAATACGTATGCAAAATATTACAGCACCCTCGCTAACAAATTGTGCAATATATGTCAATTTAAAAATTTGGTTTATAAGGGCGGGGCCACGCCCATTGGTCCTATCCCGCCCATTTTTGGACGAATCACGTAGACTGCCACCAGATACATATGTACAACATTACAGCACTCTAGTTAAAAAATTGTGCAAGATATCTCAATTTCAAAATTTGGCTTATATGGGCGGGGCCCCGCCCATTCGTCTGATTCCGCCCATTTTTGGACCAATCACGTAGGTCGCCAACAGATATATTTACCCATAATTACAGCTCTCTCGCTAACAAATTGTGCAAGATATCTCAAATTCAAAATTTGGCATATATGGGCGGGGCCACGCCCATTGGTCCGATCCCGCCCATTTTTTGACCAATCACGTAAGTCGCCAGCAGATATATATACACAAAATTACAGCTCTCTTGCTAACAAATTGTGCAAGATATCTCGATTTCAAAATTTAGCTTAATGGGGCGGGGCCACGCCCATTAGTCTGACCCCGCCCATTTTAGGACCAATCACGTAGACTGCCTCCAGATATATATAAACAAAATTACAGTTCTCTCGCTAACAAATAGTGCAAGATATCTCAAATTCAAAATTTGGCTTATATGGGCGGGGCCACGCCCATTGGTCCGATCCCGCCCATTTTTGGACCAATCACGTAGACTGCCACCAGATACATATGTACAAAATTGCAGCACTCTCACTAACAAATTGTGCAAGATATCTCAATTTTAAAATTTGTCTTATGTGGGCGGGGCCACGCCCACTTCATATATCGAAAATTCAAGTACCCTATTTTCACCACGCCCCACACATGTACATTCTGTGAAAATTTCAAGAAGATCGGTTCAGCCGTTTAGACGTCTATACGGTACAAACAAACCAACAAACAAACAAACCAACAAACAAACAAACAAACACACATTCTTCTTTATATATATAGATATTTTACTCTTACTTACTTACTAGTGACAGAAATCTTAACCTATTTTCTACCTAAGAAGAAAAGAGAAGACATAAGGTCACAACACATGCTTCCCTTATCTTCACTACAGTCTATAAATATATTACACTGTGCAACAGTGAAAAAAATACACGGACTTGACAGTATAGGTTCGATTCTAGTATCAAAGGGTAGTATAACCCTATACTCGGTTTGGCGAAATTGGTGACCAATTTTGTTTTATGGGCCTGCAAAAATTCTGAAAATCAGTGGGCCCCTCGAAAAAGGTGTCATCAGCTTTTGTCCAACAACTAATTCAGACTTGGTGATACCGCTTAACTATGTTTGGCAATAATGTAGCTAAGAATATGCTGAACAAAGTTTCTTAAAATTTTTCGCGAAAAAAAATTTTTTCCGGTACTTTTTTTGAAAAAGTGAAGGAAAAAAATATTTTTTTTCACTTTTTTCCGCATAACTTCCGGGGACTCGTAATTTTTCACTAACAATGCTTGGCAAAATTGTAGCCAACGTAAATCTGAACAACTTTTGTGAACATATTAATACAATCTGAACGTGTCTAGGCACCATAAATAGCTCAAAAAACCACATTGTACCCCAAAGATGTAAGTATTTCACTGTTATGTAGCAAAAATATATTGTTTTGGTATAGGGCATGTACAGCAACTTTATAGAAAATATTACGGCCAATATTTTTGTGGAACATTTAAACCCTCTAGCTCCCCCACATTACTGTAATTTTTGGCCCCATTTTAACAAATCGTAAAAAACACCCCTTAAAATGGGGAGAGAGGGGATGAAATGTTCTACAAAAATGTTCGCCGTAAAATTTTACTATATGTGTCAGAACACACCAAAGCTCAAAACATAACACAAACACCAAAAAAAGTTCGTGGAGCAATGTTAGTCGTACGATCTAGTAGTCGAAGCAATAAAGATACCAGTAAAGAGCGTTGACTGGAATTTGACCGTTTTGATTGGTTCTGGAATAAAAGGCATAAGAATACTTCTCAAATGGAGTTAAAAAATATCAATATTTTTTTGAAAATAGGTGGAAAACGAAAAAAAAATACAACAAGAATAACCGATCTAAACATTATTTTGAGAAGATTTCTGCTTATACTATTCTAGGAGGACACACAGCGTATTCTAATTCAGAAACTAATTCTTTGTAGAAAATGAAAAAATAGCATTGTCATTAACATTGCTACCAAAGAGAAAGAGTTTTTAAGATGTCAAAACTTGTTTTTGGCAACGAATTTTGTATTTGTAAGTTTTTACTCTACATATGTGATAAAGAAAATCGCCAATATGAATATGATTTAGTGAATAAAACGACTTCGATTTTGTTTTTCGCAGAAAAAAAGTAGTTTAATAGATGCATGTTGGCTAATAAATCCTGGACTATATTTCGATCTACTTATTACTCCTCCAGATGGAGACTATGTCACACCCGTTATATCGGCTTGTCACACCCGTTACATATTAACATATGTACCACAAATGGAATAATAATTTAAATTATTTGGAATGAAGTCTACAATATACATACACTAGGGCGGGTCGATTTAGAAATCGCCCATTGCTCAGTGAAAATCGTATTCTAGGGATCAAAATAAGAAACTTTGCCGAAGGAACCAGACCTCTAAAACGAATTCTGATGTCCCGGAAAAAATCCCATTTTGACCCATTTAGAGTGCTCCAATCGAGTCCAAATGTATGACCGACCCCCACTCAGTGAAGTGCTCAGTGAAAATCGTATTCTAGGGATCAAAATAAGAAACTTTGCCGAAGGAACCATACCTCTAAAACGAATTCTGATGTCCCGGAAAAAATCCCACTTTGACCCATTTAGAGTGCTCCAATCGAGTCCAAATGTATGGAACCCCCCAGGGGGTTCCAGGGGGTGTGCCACTTGCATGGGTGGGTCGGGCCTCTAAAGTTAGTGGGGGTCGGTCATACATTTGGACTCGATTGGAGCACTCTAAATGGGTCAAAGTGGGATTTTTCAAAATTTGCCCCTACCCAAAAGTTCGACCCAAATTCCGGGACATCAGAATTCGTTTTAGAGGTATGGTTCCTTCGGCAAAGTTTCTTATTTTGATCGCTAGAATACGATTTTCACTGGGCAATGGCGACTTTTTTTGGCTCCCCACAAATCGACCCGGCCTAACATGCACTATACTCTCGAGAAAACAAAAAAAATGTTGTTGGCAGTACATAGAAAAATTTTACAGTATGCAATAAAGAAAGCGGCTGATCAAGGTTTTATCAAAACCTAAGGTCACACCCGTTACGGTAATATATCAACCATATTTTTTTATAAAAAATATTATTTAATTTCCTTGCAGGTCAGTAGGTAACACTTATGAATATCTACATAAACCACCCATTGTGAGTCGTCGTTATAAATTATATAGATGAAAATCTGGAAAATACTCAGTAACAATGTCACACCCGTTCCGTTGAAATCACCCATATCTAAAAATAATTTTGACAATATCAAATAAATTTATTTCGAAAAGTTTGGAATTATTACTATTGTTTTTTCAAAAGTTTATCTTTAGTATTAACTTACATCACTGTGGCATGTAACCATTTTCTTTATGTTAACCATAAAAAAAAGCTTAACATTTATGTTACTTGTTAGCTATGTATGTGTAGTAGGTGTATGTATTAAGCTTATAATCCACTGCCAACAGCAGTGTTATTTTACAGTCTAAACAAAATATGTATTTATTTCGGTAATGCTATCTTAACATAGCTATTCACTGCATATGAGCTTTAAGCTTAGCTTTGGAATAACATTCAACATATTTTACAGGTATACAATAGATGGAGCTGAGAACAAAGCTTAATCACTGATATCAATTATTTGCAATTTTCCAGCGTTACCCTGTCGCATTTGAAGATATAAGTCATAGATGGGATATGAAATCATGATGTCAAATCCTATAAACAAAAAATAGTGAAAATAAAAAAAAAATTTTAATATAAAAATTATATATTTTGTATATATACATATGTAAATATTATTTTTTCTTCAATCTTACCCGTGAAAATAAAAGAAAGCAGAAAACCATTGCAACGATAAGATGCAGCACGAACAAAACTATTAAATACGCCAATAATAAAGATAACCGAACCCAATGACATTAAAATTAACCAAGGCACCATAAAATGGTGACGTTTCTAAAATTAAAACGATGATTATTTTTAAAGCAAACACTTTTACAACAATAAATTAGTACAACAAATAAATTGAAAACTACCTTGAATATGATAAAAATCATGAGGGCCGATGCAATGATCAGTAAGGAAATTGCACCAACTAATGCAGACATCGGGAAGACTCTACCTCGTGAATCTGTATCGAAATTATGAATGAAAAACGTAAACAAAAATACATTTAATACTTTTGCAATAACAAAAATCTTACATATTTCCAATAACTTTAATAAAATATAACAAAATATAAAAGACCTATATTTAAGTATAGTAGACCTTACGCTGCATTTAAAAAACAAAACCATACTACAAAATGACTTCTGCTATCAAAACTATTCGACCCCACAACACAGTGGGATAGTGTAAACTAGTATATTTTTATACCCTACACCATAGGATGGGGGGTATATTCATTTTGTCACTCCGTTTGTTACACCACTAAATATTGATCTGAGACCCCAAAAAGTATTATTATTAATTGTCGTAAAATTCTAAGACGATTTAGCCATGTCCGTCCGCCCGTCTGTTGTAATCACGCTACAGTCCGTAATAATAGAGCTAGGTTGATCAAATTTAGTAGAAATATTTCTTATAGTTGCAGGTTGTTTGGGATGGCAAATAGGCCATATCGGTCAATGTTTTGATATAGCTCCTCTATAGAGGTCGCTCCAAAATACGGTTTTTGAGCTATAGATAAAGCAATTTAGCAGAAACTTTGCAGTGTGTATTCTATTTTGACAAGAATTCATCACAGCAAAAATTTTACAAATCGGTTCATATTTTGTTATAGTCACCCTATAGAGGTCGCTCCAAAATATACGTATTTAAGCCATAAATACCAAATTTTCTAAGCAGTTTAACTGAATCTTTACAGTTTGTATTTAATTAAGACAAAAATTAATCGCAGTAAAAATTTGTTAAATCAGTTCATATTTTGTTATAGTCCACCTATAGATGTCGCTCCCAACAAGGCTTATTTAACCCATAAAATTCACATTTTCTAAGAAATTTAGCAGCAACTTTGCAGCTTATATTCTATTTTGGCCAGAGTTCATCTCAATAAAATTTATACAAATAAAGTTGTATTTTGTTGCAGTCCCCGTGTAGATGTGGCTCTCAAAAAAGCTATTTTAAGCCATAACCATCAGGTGAAGAGTAGGTTAATTGGCTAATTAACTTAAACAAAAAGGATTGTTTTATACTTTGCTCCATATCCAAAGATTTTTCCAGGAATAAAATTGAAAGCAATCCATGTTGGAGGGTATATAAGATTCGGCATGGCCAAACGTAACGCTTTTACTTGTTTTTAACTCATATTAATATTTGTCTCATTACCAGAAGTCTTATCTTTTACAGCCACAAGCACTATTTCCACCTCAACCCAAATTATTGTCAAACATATTACTAATGTCAGAGCTCCGACTATAATGGATTGATTGTAAATAGCTTCTAAAGCCATTTTTTAAAAATGGATTATCTTTTTGTATGTGGTTAAAACAAATGCCATGTCCACCATTAAATTTGTCACTACAACCTACTTCTTAGGTTTGGAATCACAGACTGACGTTAATCTCGACAGCAAACATTTTAGTAAAGCTGACTGAAGTTCGCCAGAGTTGCCGCAAAACATTAGTCACAAAATATTCATCACAGAAAAAAAGAATAAAAATAAATAGAACCGCATAACCGAAAAATATCCATGTTTTTATTTATAAACGCATTAAAAAAACATTTTTAATTTGTCCCAGCCGAATCTTTTATACCCTCCACCTTGAATCGCTCGTTTCGCTTGTTTAAACTCATATTACCAATTTTCAGCAGGATTCGTTGAAATTTGTGGTTTCTTGTTTGTTGTAGGTAAATCGTTTGGATTTTACGACGATTAATAATATTCATATACAAACGAAGTGACAAAATTAGTATACCTCCCATGGTGGAGGGTATAACAACTAATTTAATTGTGGAACACAGTAAACGCAATGTATTTTATGCAAACAACGCTAATAGATATTCATAAAAATTCACTAGAGTTCGGGGTAAAATAATACGTAAATAAGAAAGCTGTTACCAAAAATTTTGTTTCGTACATGCCCTTATTTTTGAAAATATCCCTTCAGTATTGATCAATCAGCGCATATGATTAAAAAGTATAGATCGAGTCGTCTACTATATAGTTGATGACTAGTGCTGTCATCTTCTATTGAGGTAGATGACCCCACTAGTCATCTATTATAGAGTAGTCGTCTACTATGGAGTAGATGACTCCTCTAGCCGTCTACTATTTAGTAGATGACTCCACGAGTCGCCTACTTTAGAGTAGATGACTCCACGAGTCGTCCACTATAGAGTATATGACTCCTCTAGTCGTCTACTATAAATTAGATAACTTCACCAGACGTCTACTATAGAGTAGGTGGCTCCGTCTACTATAAAGTAGATGACGCCGCATGTCGTCTACTGTAAAATAGATGACGCCACTAGTCATCTACTTTAAATAAGATGACTCCACAAATCGTCTACTATAAAATAGATAACGCCACTAGACATCTACTTTAAAGTAGATGACTCCACAAGTCGTCTACTATGGAGTAGATAACTCCACGAGTCGTCTAGTATAGAGTAGATGACGCCACGAGTTGTCTACTATTGAGTAAACGACTCCACAAGTTGTCTACTATTGAGTAGACGACTCCACAAGTCGTCTACTATGAAGTAGATGACTCCTCTAGTCGTCTACTATGAAGTAGATGACTCCTCTAGTCGTATACTATAGAGTAGATTAATCCTCTAGTCGTCTACTATAAAGTAGATGGCTCCACAAGTCGTCTACTATGGAGTAGATGTCTCCACAAGTCGTCTACTATAGAATAGATGGCTCCATTAGCCGTCTGCTATAGTCATCTACTCCATAGTAGACGACTTGTGGAGTTATCTACTTTATAGTAGACGACTAGAGGAGTAATCTACTCTATAGTAGACGACTAGAGGAGTAATCTACTCAACAGTAGACAACTCGTGGCGTCATCTACTCTATAGTCGACGAATCGTGGAGTCATCTACTCCATAGTAGACGACTTGTGGAGTCGTCTACTCAACAGTAGACAACTCGTGGCGTCATCTACTCTATAGTCGACGACTCGTGGAGTCATCTACTCCATAGTAGACGACTTGTGGAGTCATCTACTCCACGAATCGCCTATTATAAAGTAGATGACTCCACAAATCGTCTATTATAGAGTAGTTTATTTAGCGATTCTTCTACTATAGAGTAGATGACTCCACGAGCCGTATACTAGAGAGTAGATGTCTCCATAAGTCTTCTACTGCAGAGTAGATGGCTCCACAATTCTTCTGCTGTAGAGTAGAGGACTCCATGAGTCTTTAACTGTACAGTACGTGTCTCCATTAATCTCCTACTGTAGAGAAAATGACTCCATTAGCCGTCTACTATAAAGTAGATGACTCAACATGTCGTCTACTATATAGTATATGATGCCACTAGTCATCTACTTAAACAGTAGATGACTCCACAAGTCATCTACTTAAACAGTAGATGACTCCACAAGTCATCTACTTAAACAGTAGATGACGCCACGAGTCGTCTACTATAGAGTAGATGACGCCACGAGTCGTCTACTATAGAGTAGATGACGCCACGAGTCGTCTACTATAGAGTAGATGACGCCACGAGTCGCGAGTCATCTACTATAGAGTAGATGACTCCACGAGTCGTCTACTATAGAGTAGATGACTCCACGAGTCGTCTACTATAGAGTAGATGACTCCACGAGTCGTCTACTATAGAGTAGATGACTCCACGAGTCGTCTACTATAGAGTAGATGACTTCACGAGTCGTCTACTATAGAGTAGATGACTTCACGAGTCGTCTACTATAGAGAAGATGACTCCACGAGTCGTCTACTATAGAGTAGATGACTCCACGAGTCGTCTACTATAGAGTAGATGACTTCACGAGTCGTCTACTATAGAGTAGATGACTTCGCGAGTCGTCTACTATAGAGTAGATGACTCCACAAGTCGTCTACTATGGAGTAGATGGAGTAGATGCCACGAGTTGCCTACTATTGAGTAGACGACTCCACAAGTCTACTATAGAGTAGATGACTCCACGAGCCGTCTACTAGAGAGTAGATGTCTCCATGAGTCTTCTACTGTAGAGTAGATGGCTCCATAATTCTTCTGCTGTAGAGTAGAGGACTCCATGAGTCTTTAACTGTATAGTAGGTGTCTCCATTAATCTCCTACTGTAGAGTAGACTCCATGAGTCAAGTCGTCTACTATAGAGTATATGACTCCAGTAGCCGTCTACTATAGAGTAGATGACTCAACATGTCGTCTACAATATAGTATATGATGCCACTAGTCATCTACTTACACAGTAAATGACTCCACAAGTCATCTACTTGAACAGTAGATGACGCCACGAATCGCCTAATATAGAGTAGCTGACTCCGCGCGTCATCTACTATGGAGTAGATGACTGCGCCTAATATAGAGTAGATGACTCCGCGAGTCATCTACTATGGAGTAGATGACTCCGCGAGTCATCTTCTATGGAGTAGATGACTCCGCGAGTCATCTTCTATTGAGTAGATGACTCCACGAGTCGTCTACTATGGAGTAGATGACTCCACGAGTCGTCCACTATAGAGTAGATGACTCCACGAGTCGTCTACTATAGAGTAGATGACTCCACGAGTCGTCTACTATAGAGTAGATGACTCCACGAGTCGTCTACTATAGAGTAGTTGACTCCACGAGTCGTCTACTATCGAGTAGATGACTCGTGGAGTCATCTACTCTATAGTAGATGACTCGCGACTCGTGGCGTCATCTACTCTATAGTAGACGACTCGTGGCGTCATCTACTGTTTAAGTAGATGACTTGTGGAGTCATCTACTGTTTAAGTAGATGACTTGTGGAGTCATCTACTGTTTAAGTAGATGACTAGTGGCATCATATACTATATAGTAGACGACATGTTGAGTCATCTACTTTATAGTAGACGGCTAATGGAGTCATTTTCTCTACAGTAGGAGATTAATGGAGACACCTACTGTACAGTTAAAGACTCATGGAGTCCTCTACTCTACAGCAGAAGAATTGTGGAGCCATCTACTCTGCAGAAGAAGACTCATGGAGACATCTACTCTCTAGTAGACGGCTCGTGGAGTCATCTACTCTATAGTAGAAGAATCGCGAAATAAACTACTCTATAATAGACGATTTGTGGAGTCATCTACTTTACAATAGGCGATTCGTGGAGTAGATGACTCCACAAGTCGTCTACTATGGAGTAGATGACTCCACGAGTCGTCGACTATAGAGTAGATGACGCCACGAGTTGTCTACTGTTGAGTAGACGACTCCACAAGTCGTCTACTATGGAGTAGATGACTCCACGATTCGTCTACTATAGAGTATATGACTCCTATATTCGTCTACTATAGAGTAGATTACTCCTCTAGTCGTCTACTATAGAGTAGATTACTCCTCTAGTCGTCTACTATAAAGTAGATAACTCCACAAGTCGTCTACTATGGAGTAGATGACTATAGCAGACGGCTAATGGAGCCATCTATTCTATAGTAGACGACTTGTGGAGACATCTACTCCATAGTAGACGACTTGTGGAGCCATCTACTTTATAGTAGACGACTAGAGGATTAATCTACTCTATAGTAGACGACTAGAGGAGTCATCTACTTCATAGTAGACGACTAGAGGAGTCATCTACTTCATAGTAGACGACTTGTGGAGTCGTCTACTCAATAGTAGACAACTTGTGGAGTCGTTTACTCAATAGTAGACAACTCGTGGCGTCATCTACTCTATACTAGACGACTCGTGGAGTCATCTACTCCATAGTAGACGACTTGTGGAGTCATCTACTTTAAAGTATATGTCTAGTGGCCTTATCTATTTTATAGTAGACGACTTGTGGAGTCATCTAATTTAAAGTAGATGACTAGTGGCGTCATCTATTTTACAGTAGACGACATGCGGCGTCATCTACTTTATAGTAGACGGAGCCACCTACTCTATAGTAGACGTCTGGTGAAGTCATCTACTTTATAGTAGACGACTAGAGGACATATACTCTATAGTGGACGACTCGTGGAGTCATCTACTCTAAAGTAGGCGACTCGTGGAGTCATCTACTAAATAGTAGACGGCTAGAGGAGTCATCTACTCCATAGTAGACGAATACTCTATAATAGATGACTAGTGGGGTCATCTACCTCAATAGAAGATGACAGCACTAGTCATCTCTCCATGAGTCTTCTACTGCAGAGTAGATGGCTCCACAATTCTTCTGCTGTAGAGTAGAGGAATCCATGAGTCTTTAACTGTACAGTAGGTGTCTCCATTAATCTCCTACTGTAGAGAAAATGACTCCATTAGCCGTCTACTATAAAGTAGATGACTCAACATGTCGTCTACTATATAGTATATGATGCCACAAGTCATCTACTTAAACAGTAGATGACTCCACAAGTCATCTACTTAAACAGTAGATGACTCCACAAGTCATCTACTTAAACAGTATATGACTCCACAAGTCATCTACTTAAACAGTATATGACTCCACAAGTCATCTACTTAAACAGTAGATGACGCCACGAGTCGTCTACCATAGAGTAGATGACGCCACGAGTCGCGAGTCATCTACTATAGAGTAGATGACTCCACGAGTCGTCTACTATAAAGTAGATGACTTGGTTCGCCTATTATAGACTAGATGACTCCACGAGTCGTCTACTACAGAGTATATGTCTCCATGAGTCTTTAACTGTATAGTAGGTGTCTCCATTATTCTCTTACTGTAGAGTAGATGACTCCATGAGTCATCTACTTTTAAATTAAATTACTCTTAATCTTAGTTTAAACTAAATTTAAGATCTTCAATGTTTCTACTACAATTGCTCCAAATTTCGTTATAAAGACTTAACTAACAAGTAAGAAAGTTCAGTCGGGTAAACCGACTAATGTATACCCTCACCTTGAGTCTCAAAAAAAATATTGTAAATGTATTTATTTTTTGTTTTATTTAAATTATTATCAGTTTAAATTGCATTTAATAACGTTAAAGTATGCACTGGTATTAAAGTTCAAAGCTGTTTACTTTTGGTACCAAATGGTCCATTTGTGTGAGAGGTACCAAAAGGGGCGTCCCTCTAGGCACTATAAAAGCATTGCACTGTACGAAATTGTAAGTATTTGTATGCACTGGTATTCAAGTTAAAAGCTGTTAACTTTTGGTACAAAAAGGTCCATTTGTGTGGGAGGTACCAAAAGGGGCGGGCCTAATAACGCCCATTTTTCTCTTGACTCTAGGTACTATAAAAGCATTACATTGGACACAATTTCAAGTATTTATTTGTACCTGTATTAAAGTTATAAGCTGTTAACTTTTGGTGTAAAATGGTCCATTTGTGTGGGAGTTACCAAAAGGAGTGTTGAAGTAATGCCAATTTTTCACTGTATTGTAGGTACTATTTAACCATTACACTGTACAAAATTTTAAGTCTTTGTATGCACTGGTAATAAAGTTATAAGCTATTAACTTTTGGTTCAAAATTGTTCATTTGTTTGGGAGGTACCAAAAGGGACGTGGCAACTTCGCCTATTTTTCTCGAGGTAATAGTGACTAATAAACTAATACTATGTGTAAAATTTCAGAGCATTCAAATAAGTAGTATAGATGTTATTAAATAATCAATATGTCACTAAATGTTAACCCCTTGTGGAGGAGGTACTAGAAGGAGTGGAGCAATATGGCCCATCATCGAACTTAGCCGGAGATAGAAGGAAATATTACCACATACCGATTTTGAAGTCAATCGGTTACTCATTTCGAGAGATATCGTGCGCACCAGCCAGCAGACAGACGGACGGACGGACATTGCTCATTCGACTTAAAATGACCCAAAACGGATATCTGCCGAACATACTTAGGGTCTTAGGTCACTCCTTCGATGTGTTACAATTTTGGGTTGTAGCAAATGATACCTCTCTAAGGTGAGGGGAAACTGCATATTTTGGTACGTTCCAGACTGTGGAGGTACCAATAATATAGGCCAAATTTAACCAAAGTAAGTTTGAAGAAAATATTTCACACACAAAGATATTCGGTCAAAGCTGTTGATATACATCTTCGACTACATATACTGTATACCAACCGTCCCAACACCTTGGAAGACCTAATTAACAATATTGAGGCTGAAATTGGCAGAATACCAGTCGACATGCTTGTTAGAGTTCATGAAAACTTCAGAAAACGTATGCGGCAGTGTGTGGATAGCGAAGGTCAACATTTGACAGATACACTATTTAAAACCATGTAATATATAAATTCCCTTACTGTTCAATATAATTAAAATATAAAAAAATTGTTCTGAGGTTCATAACTTTTGTATTTCATTCCCAAATAAGCAATTACCGCACTCCACCCTGTACATAGAACACTTTTATTTGAAAGGTCTAAGTCTAACCAATATTAAAACCGAGGTAGATTCTACTTTTGGAGATACAGCTCCTTCGTTTACAACTATAAAATATTGGGTGGCAGTGTTTAAACGGGACCATACGAGAAATGGTTAAGAAAATCCAAAAAATTGTGTTGAATGCGGCTAAAATTGAAAATTTTAAACTAGTTACAAATACCAAATATATTATCATTCTACGTTAACAATAGAATAGCCGATAATTAACCGGTATTCTCGACTTCGATACTCGCGCGGGGTGCGTGCACAGGTAGTCGGTAATTGTTGGTATCCCGCTACGCGTGTTTTAATTTTTTAAGCTTTTAAAGTGATCTATTTTTTGTCGTCAATATTTTGGATTTGAAGAAAGTTATCAAAGTAAACAATATGGATTCGAGTGCTTCAAGTAAATACCATTATTTATCATATAAATTGACAACCCAATATAATAAAAAAACCTGTATTTTAAAGCTTCTAAACAAATTAATTTTTGTTGAAAAAATTTTCATGATTTTTCAATATAAAGGTAATTTAGTTATATTATCGCTTCCTCTCGCCTCAAAAATGTTATTAATTATATTACTTCATACTTTTTTCTTATGATTTTGATAAAAATCAGCTGCATTTATTTGCAGGTTATGTTGAAAAATGTACCAACATTTTTTTTTTCATTTTTCGTCGTGGATTCTCCTGGCTCATCGGGAATAAAATTAGTTGCCCGTCAATTTCTCTACGATAAAATGGAGAGCCAGAATTTAAAATCTATGGATGAAAAATTGACTTATTTAGAAAATTACCGGTTTTCTTCTTATGGTGACACAGAGGAAATTTTTAAAAAACTAAAGCAAAATGTAGCTTACTTTAAGACTGTCATTAAGAAAAAATGGTCTAAAGCTAATAGACAACATGATATTTTCTTAAAATCAAACCAATCGTGGTCAAATGGGACGTTTGTAATCCCAATCCAATCATTTGAAGAGTCAAGTGAGAGAAGCAAGCGTCGCAAAACTGAAGTGGTTCGTTCGGCCATACACAATTCCATTATTATTCATGCTGCTCAGTCAACTTTGAGAGCTAAGGGACTTCGAAACGCATCAGAAATACTTAAAGAAATCACAAAATCGTCAACAATTGCAGAATAATATAGAGATGCCTACAAGTCATCGTGTGAACCCAATAAAAGTAATATATTATCACACGACAGCAATATGAAATTGTACGTAATACAAACAAGTCGCTTTATCCTTGCTACGATAGATTATTAGATGCCAATAAAGAATGCTATCCACCGGAACAACACATAAAAGTGACGAGTCTGTGTGCAGAAAGTACTTTGCAAAGTGTTATTGACATAACTCTTAGGCGCCTTTCAATGTACTTAGAGGAAATACTTTTAACTATTAGTGAAATTGATAGACAGACTTTAACTATTATAAATAAATGAAGATGTGATGGCTCCCAGCAAGCCAGGTACAAACAAATGTTTGAAAATCATGCTGATTCGGACGCCAATATATTTTTGAGCTCATTTGTCCCTTTACAAATACTTTGTGGCAAGGATAACAAAAAAGTTATTTGGGAGAATCCTTCTCCATCATCCCCCCGGTATTGCCGTCATATAAGATTCAGATTTCTGAAAGAAAACAATGATGTGACGAAAGAAGAAATCAGTTACGTTGAAGAATCGGTAAAGAATTTGGCTCCTACCGAAATTAACAAAAATGAATGGAAATAAATTTACCTACAAACACAATTTCAAGATGACTATGGTTGATGGTAAGTTTTCCAATGCTGCAACTGACACTAAGTCTACTAGTCGATGCTATATTTGTAAAGCCATTTCAAAAGATTTTAACAATCTAAGCAAAAAATATGATGTAAGTCCTGAAACTTTAGACTTTGGAATATCTGTGCTGCATGCCAGAATCAGAATTTTTGAGAGTGTTTTGCACTTGGGCTATAAACTTAAAGTTCAAAAATACAGACAGAAAAAAACGACTGAAGAAAAAGAATTGGAATTGGCCGCTAAACAAAAAATCCAAGACAGATTTAAAAATGAAACTGGGTTACTCATTGACATGCCCAAATCCAACTATGGGAACACAAATGATGGAAACACCAGCCGAAGATTTTTCGAGAACCACCAATTGGCCTCCGACATACTACCCCAGGTATTTATTCGATTTAATTTACAGACTGAAAGTCATTTTAGAAACGATTTCAAGTGGATACATTATTGACGTCAAGAAATATGATGAGTATGCACTAGTCACCGCCAAATTATACGTGCAGCATTATTGGTGGCACCCGATGACCCCTACTTTGCACAAAGTGCTCATACATGGTGCTGCCATAATAGAAAACTCACTTCTCCCAATAGGCCAATTGTCGGAGGAGGCTCAAGAGGCCCGAAATAAGCACTTTCGCATATACAGAGAAAATTACGCAAGAAAATTTTCCCGCGAGCAGTGTAACCGCGACATTTACAATAGACTCTTATTGAGCTCTGATCCGCTAATTAGCAGTATTAGTATAAAACAAAGAAGGAGAGAAAAATGTCTAAATCCTTTTCTCCGGAGACTTTAGATATGCTTTTACCCACCAAACCAGACTCCCCTTCATCAGAATCCTCAGACGATGAGGAGTAAATAATAGGCATGGAGTATGTGTCGACTGTCGAGGGGATACGTTAATTCATTAATCACTAACTTTTAAAAATTTAATTTGTGAAATATGTTTTTTTATTTTTTTTTTCATAAATATGATATTTTCTTTAATAAAAATTTAAAATTTCAACTAAATGTTGTTTTTTATTATCAATTATGTCATTTAGAATAGTTATAGCAAAGAAAATAATTTTGGCCGCATATAACCTGAAAACCTACCTATGTGCGTCGGTTGAAGGATCGTGGGCTATATAAAGTCATAGGCATTTTAAAAAGTGCTATACACAGCACATTGATGGTAAATTTGGTGATGAGAAAGCTGTGAGCAAGATGGGTGCCGCGTTTGCTCGCAATCAAGACAATACACCAGTTCACACACATCTACTATTGCGATGGCCAAAATCAATGAATTAAAATTCGAATTGCTTCAGCACGCACCTTTTTTGCCAGATTTAGCTCCCTCGGATTATTTATTGTTTCCAAACTTGAAAAAATGGTTTTGCGGAAAAAGTTCTGCCAGCAATGAAGAGGTGGAGGTTGTGGTTGATGGCTATTTTCAGGAGCTAAAAAATTCTTACTATAAACGGAGTATCGAAGCTATTGAAAATCGCTGGAAAAAGTGTACCGAACTAAAAGATATTATGTTGAGATATAAAGAAAAAATTTTACCAAATCGGTTGTGTTTTCTTTGTTAGATAGGCTAATTTTGGGACCACCCTTGTAGCTCATTTGACTAAAAATGTACTGAAACGGATTTTCTATAAACATATGAAGTGTTGCTCCTTCGATCTGTGATGAGTGTATACAAATCTGTAAATAGATTTTTATTAGCTTTTTTTGCCGAACAGTGTTAAAAAAAATTTTGCTGATCTGACAAAAAAGAAGAATGCAGGAGAACTTCAGTCAGCATTGTTTGTTTTTTTTTTTTGGTAATAACGTCAGTCTGTGCTTCAGTGCCAAAGGAATATATAGTGACAAATTAAATCTGTACATGGAATTTTTAAAGAAATCGCAAAAATTAACATCCGTACTTATTTACAAATATGAGATTAAACGCTATTTACATTCATGGAATTATAGTGGGAGCTCTGGCAATTCTAATATGTTTGACAATAAGTTTAGTTGCAATGGACATAATGATTTCAGCTGTAAAAGATAAGAGTTCAGGTAATGATACAATTGTTAATATGAATCACAAAACAGAAGTCGAATATATTTTCATCATTAAAGTTTTTGGATTTAATTAATTTTTGTTTACGTCTTTGTTTCATAATTTCGGCACAGATTCACAAAGTAGAGTCTATACGATTTCTGGATTAGTTGTCACAGTTTCAGTGATTAAGATCGTTACTTCGGTCCTCATGATTTTTGGCATAGTTAAGGTAATTTGCAATGAATTTGTATTAAGTAATATATTATAATTTATTATCATTTTCCTTTTAGAAACGTCACATTTTAGTATTGCCATGGTTAATTTTAATGTCTATGGCTTCGGTTATCTGGATTCTTTGTGCATTCGTCGTTTTCGTTTATGCTGCATCTTTTCATTATAATGGATTTCTGCTGTTTCTTATTTTCACAGGTAAGTTTCAAAAAAATTTATGTTTATTCTTAAAAACATTTTTTGAAGTTTCTTTCATTTTGTTATTAATAGGATTTGACATCATGATTTTATATCCCATCTATGGCTTATATCTTGAAATGCGACAGGCTAATGCTACAACTCCGCAATTAATTGATATTAGTGATTAAATACTGTAAAAAGGAGATACAAATAAATGATCATGGAAATTTTGAAGTGACATTATTAGGCAAGAAAAATGTGTAAGAAAATATCAGTCCATATATATATACAGAAGTATATCCATATTCATATTTATATGTACTTATATATACAGAAGTAAACCGATTTTCACTGTACAGTAGGCTCCCTTTACAATAATTGCACTTCATGATTTTGTGTAACTGAATTCTACTTCCCTCCTAAGAAACGAAGTCACATCTCCATTTTAGTCGTTTTAAGATATTTGGTTGACACATCAATTGGTCAACCACTACGGTGTTCGTCATGACGGCTCGTACGGCCACGTTGAAACTATGCTGCCCAATATTTTATAGTTGTAAACAAAGAGCAGACTCCCCCAAAGTATAATCGATTTTAAATAAAAATATTATATTACATATCGGTGAGCAATTTTTTCCATGTTTACAAATTTACAGAGCTCGTTACTTTTGAGTGGTCAAGAAAAACTAATTAACGTGTCGCCTTGAAACTTAAAACATATGTTTTAGAAGGTTGCCAATTTATATTTTAATCATACTGAACAGTAAGGGAATTTATAAATTACATGGTCTTAAATAGTGTATCTGGCAAATGTCGACTTTCGCTATCCACACACTGCTGCATACGTTTTCTGAAGTTTTCATGAACTCTAACAAGCATGTCGGCCATAAAGAGACTTGTTAAAAATTTTTCCGAGCATGGGGCAGTCAACAGAAGACCTTACCATCGAAACCCAATCGCTGCTGTAGCTGATGCCATACAAAACAATCCAAGAGTTTCGACAAGAACCTTATCTGCTCAAATGGGTATAAGCAGACAGTCATTGCAGTCAATTATGCACAAAGATTTGGAGTTATTCCCACATAAAATTCAAATGGCCAACAAAGTGAACTCAGCAGACTTCCCGATTCGCTTGGAATTTTGCCAGAAGATGCTTCAAATGGTGGAAGAGGACGGAAACATGTTGAACTGTCTTTTCATGTCTGACGAGGCCCATTTCGATTTAAACGGCAACATGAACAAACAAAACTGTCGAATATGGAGTGCTTCCAACCCACAGATACTCCATGAGACGGAATTGCATCCACTTCATGTCACAGTGTGGTGTGCAGTTTCATCACGCTGCATTGTCGGGCCCTACTTCTTCGAAGAAAACGGTCACACCGTTACAGTTGCTGGAGGCCGTTACTTGAGCATGTTGAGAGAGTTTTTCTATCCAGAATTACGCCGAATGAGAATTTCTTTCAACTCTGTGTGGTTTCAGCAAGATGGTGCAACTCCTCACATAGCCCGGCCTGTTATGACAGAATTGCGACGAACATTTCCCAATAAGCTGATATCCAGAAACTCCACATTTCGTTGGCCCCCCAGGTTGCCTGACCTTACTGCACCTGACTTTTTCTGGTGGGGTTATTGCAAACAGGAAGTCTACAAAGCAAAACCAACAAATTTGAATGAACTAAAGCAATCCATTCGAGAAACAATTGCGGCTATTCCCGTCTCAGCTCTCCAAGCAGTAATGAACAACTTTTTGGTATGATGCCGCACATGCATCAACGAGCAGGGGGCATTTAAATTCCATTATTTTTAAAACTAATTAAGCTATATTTAATGATCTTTAACATGAATAAAATAAAACTGAATTCCATACACTGAAAAGAAAGTTATTTGAGTTTCTTAATGTAGCAATATTCATCAGCTGTACCTGTATGTTCTGAAACGGATTTCTTCTAAACATACAAAGGCTCTTCTGTTACAACTTCGAGATATTACACTTTTGGTTCATAAAGGAAGTTATATAATTCACGAGTCGTCTACTATAGAGTTGATGTCTCCACAAATTGTCTAGTAATAATTGTCTAGATGACTACATGGGTAGTATAATATGGAGTAGATGACTCCACGAGTCGTCTCCAGTAGATTAGATGACCCACGAGTCGTCTACTGTAGAGTAGATGACTCCACGAGTCGTCTACTGTAGAATAGATGACTCCACGAGTCGTCTACTGTAGAATAGATGACTCCACGAGTCGTCTACTGTAGAGTAGATGACTCCAGAAGTCGTCTACAGTAGAGTAAATGACTCCACGAGTCGTCTACAGTAGAGTAGATGGCTCCACGGTTCGTCTATTATAGAATAAAAGACTCCGCGAGCCATAGATGACTCCACACGTCGTCTAGTATAGAGTAGATGACTCCACGAGTCGTCTACTACAGATTAGATGACTCCTCAAGTCGTCTACTATAGAGTAGATGACTCAACGAGCTGTCTACTATAGAGTAGATGACACCACGAGTCTGCTACTATAGAGTAGATAACTCCAATTTGACAAGTAGACACTACGCCATTACTAACAAGTAAGGAAAGGCAGAAAGTCGGGCGGGGCCGACTATATAATACCCTACACCTCCCTAACAATGCGATAAGGGTCATTGCGATAATAATTTGGAATAATTGGTAAATAGGTAGGAACATATTATCTAATTCTAAACCGATAATCGCTAAATTTAGCAATATTCGTTCCTAAATTGGGAAACATCTTCCTTGAAAATTTAAATGATCGGAAGTAAAGTACAACTTATATAGCGCTTTGACACCAAATCAGGAGGAACATATATATGGAGGTTATATTTAAATCTGAACCGATTTCCCTGAATACTCATTCATGTAAACAGACCTCTTTCTGTCGAATTTCGTTCTGATCAGATATAAAATACAGACACTGATCGGATATAAATTTTTACAGGGCTTACATGTCAAATCGGCGTAACTTATATATGGGGGCTATATCTAAATCTGAACCGATTTCTTCCAAATTTAAAAGTGTTCATTCATATAATATGAAACCTTTTTCTGCCGAATTTCATACTGATCGGATATAAAATGCAGTTTTTACAGCGCTTACATATCAAATCGGGGGTAACATATATATGGGGGCTATATCTAAATCTGAACTGATTTTCTCCAAATTTGGCAGTATTCCTTCACGTAATAAGGGACCTCTTTCTGCCGAATTTCGCACTGATCGGATGTAAAATACAGTTCCTACAGCGCTTACATATCAAATCGGGGGTTACATATATATGGGGGCTATATCTAAATCTGAACCGATTTTCTCCGAATTTAGCAGTATTCCTTCATATAATAAGAAACCTCTTTCTGCCGAATTTCATACTAATCGGATATAAAATAAAGTTTTTACAGCGCTTACATGTCAAATCGGGGCTAACATATATATGGGGGCTATATCTAAATGTGAACTGATTTTCTCCGAATTTGGCAGTATTCCTTCATGTAATAAGAGACCTCTTTCTGCCGAATTTAGCACTGATCGGATGTAAAATACAGTTTCTACAGCGCTTTCATGTCAAATCGGGGGTTACATATATATGGGGGCTATATCTAAATCTGAACCGATTTTCTCCAAATTTAGCAGTATTCCCTCATGTAATAAGAAACCTCTTTCTGCCGAATTTCATACTGATCGGATATACAATAAAGTTTTTACAGCGCTTACATATCAAATCGGGGGTAACATATATATGGGGGCTATATCTAAATCTGAACCGATTTTAACCAAATTCAATAGGGATCCATCCTCAACGTGTGACTGTTTGGTGTGGTTTATGGTCCGGCGGGGTCATTGGACCTTACTTTTTCGAAAATGAGGTTGGATCAACAGTTACGGTGCATGAATTGCTCTATCGAGAGATGATTAATGATTTTTTTATGGTCGGAGTTGGATGGTATTGATCTGGACAACGTTTACTTTCAACAAGACGGCTATACGTGCCACACAAGCAACGAAACCATTGCTCTGTTACGGGAAAAGTTTCCGGACCGTGTTATCTCTCGAAGAGGTGATCTCAATTGGCCACCAAGATCTTGTGATTTAATACCTTGCGACTTCTTCCTTTGGGGCCACGTGAAAGATAAGGTCTACGCCAACAGCCCAGCATCAATTCAACACCTCAAAGATAGAATTCGTGAGGCTATCGAGGACATAGGGCCACTTTGCGATTTGGTTATGGAAAATTTCATGAAAAGGATATGGTCCCGTAAGCGTGGTCGTGGTGGCCATTTGGTTGATGTTGCTTTTCATTATTAACGGCATAACTTCCTCTTTATTATGAAATAAACATCCGATCATTTATCTCAAAAAATTGAATTTTTCTTTAAATACCAAAATAACACCTCTTGTTGGAAAACCCTTTATATATATATCTATATGTATATGTACTATATGTTTTCTGAATACCTAAATACAAGTACTTATTAATCTATATTTCGGAAATATTACTCCCAAATAAAAATATGTTAGGATTGAGACAAAGATTGTTTCAGAACAACATCCTCCCAGATGTATACTTATAATATTTCTTTGTGTCATTCAGAGTGTATCCTAAGCATATACATACATACGAGTATTCACCACCAATTTCACAACCTCCGGTTAGAGCTAACTCACAGTTAAAAAATAAAAATTGCATAAAATTTGACAGCTATAACTGTAGGTTAGCTCGAACTGTAGGATAACCGGAGATTGTGGAATTGGCCGTCACGCAGAATATTTATTTATATGAATTACAATACAAAGTAAATTTATATTCTATGTTTACGGTCCAGGGAGAAGCCGGGTGACAAAGACCAAGTTGCTTATTATATTTTTTGTAGCGACAAAGCAGAACCTCTGATGGGAATCGAATCCACGACCCCAAACTCATAGATGAGTACACTACCAACTCACCTACTAAGGCGCTCTCAAGCAGAATATGTTTGAGACACCTGACTTATATCTAATATTTAATTTAAGTTTTGATTTTTGACGTATTCAGAGACTTATAGTAGATGGTTATGGCAAAGATTTGTGTAGAACATTTTGACTCGTTTAACTTTTGTTTTAGGGGCGACTTTGACCTTTTCCCTCAACAGGGACCAAAAAACCCCTACATTGACGAGCTAGAGGGTTAAAATATTCAACTAATATGTTCCTCGTAGTGTTCTTAGTACTGTTGCTGAACACATCCTGTACTAGAATGTAAGGATCACACGGTATCCATTGCCAATTCAATATAACAATGTGCAAAATGGGGAAGTGTTAGTCCCCCTCTAAAATAACTATCATAACGCCAATACACGTACACTCCTTGTTTACACCCTCTATCAGCATCCATTGGCAGAACTTTGTTATTTTTGAAAAAGTTGAATTTTGTTCCACAGCATTATGGTTTATTGCAAAAAATGGTCTTAATAAAATCAATGTTTTAGGTTTAGGTTAGGGTGGCAGCCGTTTTCTTTTTTGTTTTCTTCAGCTCATGTAGACCAGTTCAGGTCCCTAGTGGTACCACGGGCTAAAATACCCTTCATCGAAACCAACCTGTTTGATATACAAATGTCTCGATAGCACGAATATTGGTACTGGAAAGATATGTTAGGCTGCCTAGAAAGGCCGACCCCAGTAGGTCCAGTCGTCATTTGCTCAAAGCGCGACAGTCACATAGCAAGTGCTCAATGCTCTCCACTTCTTCCTCATCTCCACAGCTTCTGCAGAAGTCATTGGAGTCGATACCTAATCTTCTGGCGTGTTCGCCGATCAGGCAGTGTCCCGTCAGAACTGATACTAACGTAGACAAATCAATGTAGCTTTTAAGTGGCCGCGATCTACCAAAATGTTTTATCTTATTATGATTCATAACAATATAAGTAAAATTTTGCAAATAAAATTTTCAAAATTTTTGCTCCAAAAGATGGATATATTTGCAATATCTTCAAAAACGTCCGAATAAAATTTGAAATGTGTATAAATCTTAATAATTTAATTAACCCATGTGCCAAATTTAAGTCGAATCGGTCTAATGGTTTATGAATAATTATTAATTTTCTAATTTTCTTAATATTTTTCGAAAAAAACGTTACTACTATATCTAGAGAAAAAATTTTTTTTTTGGAACTGTTCAAATTGTTTTAGTTTTCGTTCGATTCTTTGTTTTCCATAAGGTCCACTAGGACTTAGCAACTATTTTTTAGTTCAAATACTAAATATGTTGAAATTTGTGTGTTCGGTCGGATTGACTAATATATATTTATTTTACAACTCAATTTGTTCGATTCAAGAAAGTTTTATCAGCACTACATATATTATTTCTCATTGATATGAAGATAATTCTTTTAGTGTATCCCTTATTTTTTTCTGCCAACTCGTAACTCGGCAATGTATCACAGCGTATTGTATAGAAATAAATATAAAACAATATTTCTCATTTTTTGTTTATAGAAATCTTAAAAGAAAAATATGTCTCACTCCTTTGTTTTGAGGAACTGGAGGCTAATTTAACGTTTCGGGGGGCATTTATGCAAAGTATTAAGTTTCGCACAAAAACACTTGCAATTTGCCACGTATGCTATTATGGCTCTTGTGGATTTTTGCCAAACGACTGTGAACAGTATTGAGAGGAACGTTGAAGCATATACATAGTTGCTTTGAAAAATATTTAAAAAGTCTTTAAAATAAATTTTCCAAAAAAAAAAATAAATAAAAAAAAGATCCACAATGTCCTTAGATAGTTTATCCAGGCATGGTATAATAGTGGCAGTGGTCTCATCTCTAATCGTGCTTCAAATTGGTCTGTACGAGAGTTCTCTAATGGCAATTGGTAATAAATTTGGTAAGATTCCTAGCGATTCTACTAACGATGAAATAATAACTATTTACAAAATAAATTCAGACTGAATAACAAAATACTGAATAACACAGACCAACAATAAACAACAACGACACATTTACAAAAACTACAGGGTTTTCCAATAAGAGTGATATGATTTCTTTGAAAAAAACACACTTATTGTTAAGGAAATTCAAAGTTTTTTATTTAATGTGAAGTACAATCGATACAATTAAGTTCTAAATAAAACGTCATTCAAATGGCCTCCACGACTTCTTCTGCAGGAACGAATTCGATGAACCCATTTGTCGAGCACTTTTTCCACTAAATCAAGTCGTATGTCATGAACGGCACGTTCAATATCGACTTGTAAAGCTGGAAGAGAGTCTGGTTTATTTCGAAATACCAATGACTTCAAATAACCCCACAAGAAATAGTCTAATGGTGTTAAATCACAACTTTTTGGAGGCCATTGAATTTCACAATTTCTTGAAATAATCGAATCTCCAAACATTTCTCGCAACAATTCAATTGTTTCATTTGCTGTGTGGCACGTAGCCACAATCGGTCAATGGCAAACAGATAGATCTTAATGAGAGCTAAAATATTGCTCATGGGTGTCAAGGTCGTAGGTGGACTGGAAAGCGTTTTTTTTTTTTGTGATTTAAAAAAATGGACAGCATCATTTTCAAAAGTGAACGGAAAGTTTATTTTTGCTCTAGCTCCTTAACGGTATGTCGGATGGGGAATCGGTCAATGGCAAAAAGATAGCTTTTAACGAGAGCTAAAATATTGCTCATGAGTCTCAAGTTCCAAAAAAACACAAGAAAAGTGTGTTTTTTTTAAATTTTTTAAAAAAATGGACTTAGCGCACGAAAAGTTGCAATTGGAGAACCATTATTTTGATAATAAAACTGAATAATTTGTAAACGTTGTTCTTGAGTATATCTCTCTCCATGATGAAATTGTAAACACTACTGAATACAATGAAAAACAAATGACAGATCATGACAAATGACCGAAACGGCACTTCAAAATCATATCATCCCTATTGGAAAACCCGTTATATGTGAAAAGTATTACTTATAAGAACATATTTTTTTTAAAGTGTTCCTTTTACCAAATATTTTCCAAGTTCTGCGTATTTTTGTAATGACTGATTATTTTGCTAAAATGGCTATCTGTATTTTACACTATGCAACAAAATTATGTATAACATTTTTTTGGTGTAATAAGGCGTCATAAACAAGAAAAAAAATTAAAAAAAAGTGGTAAAATTTTTTTTAAATTTTTTTTAATATTCCCATTTTTTTGGAAGGTGATTCATATTTTTGAAGCAAAGGGTGGGTCATTTAAAATTTAAAAAAAAAAATAAAATTTAAAAATTTTAAATAAAAAAAGTACTGATTATTTTTTCCCATTTCTGATTTTATTGGTAAGTTTGAACTTTATCATTTAATAATGGAACACAATATCATTCATATGACTACCACGGCTGGATCGGCAGTACCTCATCCGATCAACCCAATTTTTCAGTATATTTTCGATTATTTTGGATCGTATCTCTTCAATGGCAACTTCGATTTCAAGTTTCAATGCTTCACTTGTCTCTGGATGCTTTGCGTAACATTTATCCTTAACAGATCCCCACAGAAAATAATCCAAAGAGTTCCAACTATAAGTCAAAGTAAGCGGAAGTTTAAATTTTAAAATTTTAAACGGCCCACCCTGTACATCAATATCAATATAGTTCACCTTGTATACTTCCCAAGAACTATACGAGCATTTGAAAATTAAGTTTTCACATTTTCCGTACCCTTGTATTCTGCAAATATTTTGTTACATTCAAGTAAAAAATTAATCGAAAATCTTTAAAATAACCAATAAATCAATACTACTTCAAATTTGTTATTAGTTGAACTAAATTAATTAAAAATCTTTGTAATAATAAATATTTTTTTTTAATGTTTTTTTCTATATGCCTCTTCGAACAAAAGGTGATTCATACTGTCATTTACGGGATAGCGGCATTTTCAACTAAAAAAATAATTGATTCAATTAATTTCGTAATAGAAATAATTATACCCTACACCACACTGTGGTACAGGGTATTATAAGTTTGTTTCACGGCAGATGTTTGTAACACCTGAAAATAACACAGCTAGACCCACCTTAAAGTATACCGATCGACTCAGAATCACTAGCTGAGTCTATTTAACGATGTCCGTCCGTCCGTTCGTCTGTCCATGTAAAGTTGTTCGTCGACTACAGGTCGCAATTTCACTCCGATCGTTCTGAAATTTTGCAGTTTAGAGTATTTCGCGGCTGTTAAGATCGCTATTTAATTTGGTTGAAATCGGTTCAGATTTAGATATAGCTCCCATATATATCTTTCGTCCGATTTGGACCTTTAGTCCTATAGAAGCTGTATTTTACATCCGATCGTTTTGAAATTTAGAATAGTAGAGTTTCTTGATCCATTAACCAACGTTGCCGAATTTTATGAAAATCGCTTAAGATTTAGCTATAGCTCCCATATATATGTTTCGTCCGATTTTGCTCTTTAGTCCTGTAGAAGCTGTATTTTACATCCAATCATTTTGAAATTTAGAATGGTAGAGTTTCTTGATCCATGAACCAACACTACCGAATTTGAAGAAAATCGGTTAAGATTTAGCTATAGCTCCCATATATATGTTTCGTCCGATTTGGCCATTTAGTCCTATAAATGCTGTATTTTACATCCAATCGTTTTGAAATTTAGAATGGTAGAGTTTATTGTTCCATGCACCAACACTACCGAATTTGAAGAAAATCGGTTAAGATTTAGCTATAGCTCCCATATATATGTTTCATCCGATTTGGCTCTTTAGATCCAATCGTTTTTATACCCTACACCACACTGTAGTACAGGGTATTATTTAAGTATAAAATGTCCCAAAAGTAAATTTATGTAAACAATTTATACATGAATTACAAAATTTATATATCAGAGTTAATCAATATTACGAGAGTGGTGTAGGGTATTATATAGTCTGCACCGCCCGACTTTAGCCTTTCCTTACTGGTTTTTTATTTATATTTATCTTAATTTTGTAACAGAAATCAATTTTTGTTTTCTTTTCTTTCTCTTAAAAAGAAGGGACTGTAATAGACTAGTAAATATAAAATATGATTAATAATTCATTTTTTACAGCAGTTGCTCCACATGACGTTACTCGTATTGAAGTCATGGTATTCGCTGTTGTCATAATACTATTACCGATTCTTATGGTCATGGGCATAATAAAGGTAATTTTTACCGAGATTTCAACCAACTGGGCGAAGTTGTTCATTTTTAAAATTATGTTAAAAAATCTTTTCTCCTGATGTATATCAAATATTTGTTTTTTTTTTTAGAAACGTATTCTTTTTATGCAACCATGGATATTGTTAACGACCGCAATCTCAATTTACGCAGATGTTATGTTAATTTTTAAATCTGACGTTGATTTCTTGATGGTTATGGTGATATTTGGTAATTGAGTGATAGTTCCATTCCATTTTTGGAACTTTTTTTAACATATGTTTTTTTTTTGTATTTGCAGCTATTGAATTATCATTGTTACATCCCATTTACAGTTTGTGTTGGGAGATTCGCAAACTTACCACAGCGGCATCGAAGGGTACTACTCGACTTTAGAAAGTACCGCTAAGAGCAATTTAAAAATATCTATATATATAAAGATGAATGTGTGTTTGTTTGTTTGTTTGTTGGTTTGTTTGTTTGTTGGTTTGTTTGTACCGAATAGACGTCTAAACGGCTGTACCGATCTTCTTGAAATTTTCACAGAATGTACATATGTGGAGCGTGGTGAAAATAGGGTACTTGAATTTTCCATATATCAAGTGGGCGTGGCCCCGCCCACATAAGACAAATTCTAAAATTGAGATATCTTGCACAATTTGTTAGCGAGAGTGCTGTAATTTTGTACATATGTATCTGGTGGCAGTCTACGTGATTGGTCCAAAAATGGGCGTGATCGGACCAAGGGGCGTGGCCCCGCCCATATAAGCCAAATTATGGAATTGAGATATCTTACACAATTTGTTAGCGGGAGCGTTGTACTTTGGTGCATATGTATTTGGTGGTAGTCTACGGGATTGGTCCAAAAAAGGGCGGGATTGGACCAATGGGCGTGGCCACGCCCGCATAAGACAAATTGTTAAAGTGCGATATATTACACAATTTGTTAGCGAGAGTGCTGTAATTTGGTGCATATGTATCTGGTGGTAGTCTGCGTGATTGGTCCAAAAGTGGGCGGGATCGGACCAATGGGCGTGGCCTCGCCCAAATTTTGAAATGGAGATATCTTCCACAATTTGTTAGCGAGAGTACTGTAATTTTGTGCATATGTATCTGGTGGCAGTCTACGGGACTGGACCAAAAGTGGGCGGAATCGGACCAATGGGCGTGGCCCCGTCTATAAAAGCCAAATATTGAAATCGAGATATCTTACACAATTTGTAAAAGAGAGCGCTGAAATTTTGCGTATATGTATCTGGTACAAGACTGCGTAATTGGTCCAAAAATGGGCGGGATCTGTCCAATGGGTGTGGCCCCGCCCATATAAGCAAAATTTTAAAATTGAGATATCTTGCACAATTTTTTAGCGAGAGTGCTGTAATTTTGTGTATATGTATCTGGTGGAATTCTACGTGATTGGTCCAAAAATGGGCGTGGGCCCGCCCATATAAGGCAAATTTTGGAATTGAGATATCTTGAGCAATTTTTTAGCGAAAGTGCTGCAATTTTGTATATATATATATCTGGTGGCAGTCTACGTGACTGGTCCGATAATGGGCGGGATCGGCCAAATGGGCGTGGCCCCGCCCATATAAGGCTAATTTTGGAATTGGGATATTTTGAAAAAAATGTTAGCGATAGTGCTGCAATTTAGTTTATATATATCTGGTGGCAGTCTACGTGACTGGTCCAAAAATGGGCTGGATCGGACAAATGGGCCTGGCCCCGCCCATATAAGGCTAATTTTGGAATTGAGATATCTTGAGCAATTTTTTAGCGATAGTGCTGTAATTTTGTGTATAAGTATCTGGTGACAGTCTACGTGATTGGTCCAAAAATGGGTGGGATCGGATCAATGGGCGTGGTCCCGCCATATATAGGCCAAATTTTGAAATTGAGATATATTACACAATTTGTTTGCAAGAGTGCTGACATTTTGCATATATAGATGTATCTGGTGACAGTCTACGTGATTGGTAGAAAAATGGGCGGGATCGGACCAATGGGCGTGGCCCTGTCCAAATTGAGATATCTTGCACAATTTATAAGCGATGGGGCTGTAATTTTGTGTATATGTATGTGTCTGGACGCTGTCTACGTGATTGACACAAAAATTGGCGGAATAGGACCAGGGTGTGTAGCCCAGCCCGTCTAAGCCAATATTTTAAATTGATGTGTCTTGCACAATTTGTTAGCGAGAGTTCTGTAATTTTGTGTATATGTATCTGGTGGCAGTTTATGTTATTTGTCGAAGGATGGACGGGATCGAAAAATGGGCGAGTTCGCACCAATGGTCTTGGCCCCGCCTATATAGGTAAAATTTTTAAATTGAGATATCTAGCACAATTTGTTAGCGAGATTGCTGTAATTTTGGTATATATATCTGGTGACAGGCTAGGTGATTGGTAAAAAAATTGGAGGGATTGGACCAATGGTAGTGACCCCACCCACATGAGCCATGTTTTAAAATTGATATATCTTGAGAAATTTGTTAGAGAGATTGCTGAGTTTTTTGTATATGTATTTGGCGGCAGTCTACGTTATTAGTCCAAAAACGGACGGGATCAGAAATCTGAAATCTGGGGCAACGAAGTGGACCGGGTCCAGCTAGTATTCAATAAATATTCAACATTGTAGGAACAATTTATAAAATGTACTACATGTTGAAAATTAACATATGTAAATTCTAAATACATATTTCGATTCTCCAAATAAAGGAATGATACGAACTTATATGGCACTAGCTTACCCGGTGCGCTTCGCAGCCCCCATCTTAGCTATACTTCTTTCTTTCAAAATGACATGATTATTATATATGGTGCAAAATGAAGAAGATTTGATTACTTTTATATATAAAATACGAACCCTCGTTTTTTGGTTCATACGTTAGCAACTTTCCCCTAGTTTATGTTCCAATACCTACATTCACACCCTATAAATAAAACCATGTTTGTCCCACTGTGTCTATAAAGGTACGAATTTAAAAATCTAAAGTAAATCGCTCCATTGTACCACATTTAACCTTTAGTGTGTGTTTTAAAATGATGATTGATATTTCAAGATCCAAATTCGCAAGCTTAGGCCGTATTTCAAAATTTTTGTCCCCTATCTGTGCCATTTATTTCACTTTTTCCCCACGGTTTAAGTAGAAAAAACAATTTCTTAGCTTTGGTTTATGCTGTAAGACCTACCTTTGCACTCAGGGACCACATTCAACACCTTTTGCACCACTGTTCCATATTAAACACTTTTTATTACACTGTGCTTCTAAAGTACGAATTTTTATACATTTCTGGGACTATTTTGTTCCCTTTTTCCCCACTTACCACATTTAACAATTTTATCGTATTTAACTTTTTTGCTTCACCGTACCATATTTAACCCTTTTTGCTCCACTAAACCATATTTAACACATTTTTCCCCTCTGTAACATGTTGAACAATTTTTGCTTGCCCCAACTGCATCATAATTTTAACCTTTTTGCACCACAGTGCTACACAATTGCAGTGCATCATAATTTTAACCTTTTTGCACCACAGTGCTACTAAAAGCATACATTTAGAAAACAAAACATTCTTATTTCATATTTAACTTACCCTCACTCCCTGCATCCATATTTTTTCCCACTGTACTAAATGTACCCTTTTTGACCCACTGTGCTATATTTATGCTATATATTTGGGTCCACTGAATCAAATTTAACACCTTCCTGTCCTACTATATTTTGTCCACTATATTGAACCATTTTTGCCCCACTGTACCATAGTTAACACATTTTTGCCCCACTGTTCCATAGTAAACGCTTTTTGCCCCACTGTACCATACTTAACCCATTTTGTTCCACGTTACCATATTTTACTATTTTTGCCCACTGTAACCATTTTTGTCATTCTGTACCATAATTAACCATTTGTGTCCCACTGTACCATTCTAACACATTTTTTCCCCACTGTTCCATAGTTAAAGCTTTTTGCCCCACTATACCATATTTAACCCATTTTGTCCCACGTTACCATATTCAACTAATTATGCCCCACTGTAATATAGTTAACCCTTTTTGCCCCACTGTGTCATATTAAACCCTTTGTTTCACAGGACCATATTTAACCCTCTTTGCTCCACTGTACAATATTTAACACAGTTATGCCCCACTGTACTGTATAGTTAACCATTTTTGTCACACTGTACCATATTTAACCCTTTTTGCCCCACTGTATCATAGTAAATAAATTTTTGCCCCACTGTGTCATATTAAACGATTTGTCTCACTGTACCATATTTAACTCTCTGTGCTCCACTGTACAATATTTAACACAGTTATGCCCCACTGTACTGTATAGTTACCCATTTTTGTCACACTGTACCATAATTAACCCGTTTTGCCCCACTGTATCATAGTAAATAAATTTTTGCCCCACTGTTCAATAGTTAACGCTTTTTGCCCCACTGTGCCATTTTTAACCCATTTGTTCCACTTTACCATATACATATAACTATTTTTACCCCACTGTCCCATAGTTAACCCTTTTTGCACAACTGTGCCCCATTCAACTCTTTATCTCACTGTACAAAATGTTTACCCACTGTACCATATTTAAAAAATTTTTGTCTCACTGTACCGTACTCGTATTTAAAATGTGTCTCCACGCTAGCGTACTTAAACCTTTTTCCCCGACTGTAACATATTTAATCATATTTTCTCCACTCCACTATTTAACCGTTTTTGACCACAATGCTCCTAAAACCATATAAATTCTTCATATCTCATGTTTAAGTTCCAATTTTGGCAGATTGTTCCCCTTTTTCTCCATGCTCCACAATTAACCCGTCGAGTCCCACTGTTTCTCTTAAAGTTAGAATTACTAAAAATCTCTTCCAATCTCTAGTTTATGTTCCAAAAGTTACCCTGGAACCATTGATCCATGTTTGACATTTCTAAGCCACTGTACTATATTTTAGACTTTTTGCCCCACTGTGCCCCGAAAACTACGAATACAAAAACAAAAACTTAATACCCCGATCAGTTGTCATAAAGACACCCCTCGTTTCAATTTTCACCATTCTAATATTAGGCTTTAAATTTGGCGGTGGTACCATATTTATACCTTTCTGTCCCACTGTGCCTCTAAATTTTTAAAAAAAATCACTCCTTGTTCTTGTTTACGTCCCAAGAGGTACTCTCACACCAAATTTCAGGATTCTAGGTCTTGCCATTTGGATTTGGCTGTTGTACCTCATTTTTCCCTTTTTACAACACTGTGTACGTAAATGTTCGAATTTCGAAAAATCCTGTCAATTTCAGAGTCTACCTCATAAGGGCTACCCTCATACCAAATTTCAAGATTCTAGCTCATTTCGTTTAGATTTGGCGGTTAGCTCTTGCCATTTGGATTTGGCTGATGTACCATATTTATCACTTTTTACCCCACTGTGTGCGTAAATGTCCGAATTTCGAAAAATCCTGCCAATTTCTGAATCTACCTCCTAAGGGCTACCCTCATACCAAATTTCAAGATTCTAGCTCATTTCGTTTAGATTTGGCGGTGGTACCATATTTATCCCTTTTTGCCCCATTGTGCGGCTAATAGTACGAATTTCGAAAAATCCCGCCTTATTGCTCGTCTACGTCCCAAGGACTACCCTCCCAGCAAATTTCATGATTCTAGCTTCAGCCGTTTGGCCTGGGCGATGATCAGTCAGTCAATCAGTCAGTCAGTCAGCCAGTCACGCAACAATTTTATATATATAGATATTTGTGTAGTCTACTGCACAAAGAGAAATATATAGTCTAGGCAAGTTTAGTAAGGTCTATTGTGTTTTAATACTCGTATTGCTCATCGGAAAAATATGAAATTTTTGACCGACTACAGTTATTGCAAAATTACTCTAAAATTCCAAATTTTAATAGTTTGAAATTATTATTTATGTACAATTACATATCGTCGGCTTAATGCTATTTGGTTCCATAAACCATTTTGTATGAACCGAGAAAAACGCAATTTATTGCTTGAATAAAAACGAGATTGAAAAGTTACACACTTTTTATTCCATAAGGTTACCCACGGCATAGAAATGTATGATTCTCATGCATTTTGGTCCATATACGACTTTAGTAAAGAGAAGACCTCTGCCGTCGACTCTAGTGTGCAGGAAGACCTCAGGGGTTCCAAACTAATATAGAGGAAGAACTCAAAGGCCAACTCTGGTATAGAGGACCTCTGAACTCAAAACTAGTATTGATAAAGACCTGAGTGATGGTATTTAGTAAAGAAGAAGACATCAGAGGGCGCATCTAGTATTGAGGAAGACCTCAGTAATCGACTCTCGTGTGGAGGAAGACCTCAGTGGTCGACTCTCGTGTAGAGGAAGACCTCAATGGTCGACTGTATTATAGAGGAAAGTCTCAGTGGCCGACTCTATCATATGGGAAGACCTCAGTGGTCGACTCTAGTATAGAGGAAGACCTCAGTGGTCGACTCTAGTATAGAGGAATACCTCAGTGGTCGACTCTAGTATAGAGGAAGACCTCAGTGGTCGACTCTAGTATAGAGGAAGACCTCAGTGGTCGACTCTAGTATAGAGGAAGACCTCAGTGGTCGACTCTAGTATAGAGGAAGACCTCAGTGGTCGACTCTAGTATAGAGGAAGACCTCAGTGGTCGACTCTAGTATAGAGGAAGACCTCAGTGGTCAACTCTAGTGGTCGACTCTTGCTATAGAGGAAGACCTCAATTGTCGACTGTATCATAGAGGAAGGTTTAAGTGGCCGACGCTAGATAGAGGCAGATCTCAGTGGTCGACTCTAGTATAGAGGAAGACCTCAGTGGTCGACTCTAGTATAGAGGAAGGCCTCAGTGGTCAGCTCTAGTATAGAGGAAGACCTCAGTGGTCAACTCTAGTAAGACCTCAGTGGTCGACTCTCGTGTAGAGGAAGATCTCAGTGGTCGACTCTCGTGTAGAGGACGCTCTCAGTGATCGACTCTACTATAGAGGAAAACCTCAGTTGTCAACTCCATTATAGAGGAAGACCTCAGTGGTCAACTCTATTATAGAGGAAGACCTTAGTGATCGACTCTAGTATAGAGAAAGACCTCAGTGGGCGACTCTAGTGTAGAGGAAGACCTCAGTGGTCAACTGTAGTGGTCGACTCTAGTATAGAGGAAGACCTCGGTACACACAGAATACAGTTTGATTGCCACAACCGAATTTTGGTAGTTGTATCTACTATCATGCGATTCCATCAGGACAACCAATATTTTGGTTGTGGTATACTTCTGCTTTCATGTTGACAACAATCATATTTGGTTGCGCCATCTACGAAAATGGCGGCTTAAATTATCTGTTGTAGTTGCCACAACCAACTGTTTTAAAAAATTGGTTGTTCTGACAATTTGTCAGTCATATACTACCGATAATTAATTAAAAACTGTTTTCATTAATATTTATTTTATTTATTGAACAAAAACAATTCATAACAAAAATAAAAATCCCATTTTACAAATTCATCACTATTATGAGATGTGCAAATATTTGACACACATTTTAGTACACGAAAAAAAAACACAAAACATTTATGCAAATATCGCTTAACCCTGTGCTTTCAATTTCATGATTGTTGCTTTTATAAATAAATACATATTCTGCATTCCACACGTTATTATCCACACGAGATTATTTTTGATTACCTATATTACCTATACCGTTCTTGAACAAAATGTTGAAGATTTTTTATGTCGAGTAATTTTATTTTTTGTTTGTCATGTATCAGCAAATGAACAGCAACCAATCTTTCGGTTGTATTTCCCAAAATACATTTATTGGGAAATGATTGGGATAACCAATAAACGATTATGTATTTATTAATATTTTTTCTGTTGTAGTAACCAATTATTCGTTGCAATAATAATCTTTGGTCTATTGATACAATTTCTGTTGTCAAGAATAAAACATTGGTTGTCACAACCAAAAATCGATCATATGGTACTATAATTAAAATTTAAAGTTTGTTACCACAACTAACCGAGTGACAATGAAAAAACAATCTTAATTCGATTGATACAACCATCGATTTAGTTGCAAGCATTTTCATTTGATCGTATCCATGTTATTATTGTTGTTTCAACTAATTCTATATAAATACAACCGAAAGACGGTGTAGGCAATATACTTTTTGTTGCTAGTACTAATTTTTTATTGTTATAATCGAATTCCAACCAATTATTTTCCTGGGTGTAGTCGACTCTAGAATAGAGAAAGGCCTCAGCGCTCGACTCTAGTACAGAGGGAGACCTCAGTGGTCGACTCTATCATAGAGGAAGACCTCAGTGGTCGACTCTAGTATAGAGGAAGACCGCGGTGGTCAACTCTAGTATAGAGGAAGACCGCGGTGGTCAACTCTAGTATAGAGGAAGACCTCAGTAATCGACTCTCGCGTGGAGCAAGCCCTCAGTGGTCGACTCTCGTGTAGATGAAGACCACAGTGGTCGATTTTCGTGTAGAGGAAGACCTTAGTGGTCTACTCTAGTGTAAAGGACGACCTCAGTGGTCGACTGTATTATATAGGAAGGTCTCAGTGGCCAACTCTAGTAAAGTGGTCGACTCTAGTATAGAGGAAGACCTCAGTGGTCGAATCTCGCTCTCAGTGATCGACTCCAGTATAGAGGAAGGCCTCAGTGGTCGACCCTCGTGTAGAGGAAGACGTCAGTGGTCGACTCTCGTGTAAAGGAAGACCCCAGTGGTCTTTTCAGATCATAAAAATTCACTTTTCTTCACATCAACAATAAATCGTTCAGTTTCGGTTTTTTTTTTGCAAAATATTATATAAGTTCTGATTCACACGAGACAATTTTTTCAAAGTTTGTAGTTTGTCTGCCGCTCTCCAACAAACTTTGACACCCCACCCATTCCTGTACTTGCTTCAAAAAATAGAAGGCCTGACTTATTCTGGAATATGACAAAAAGTCGACATAACGCATTGGCATCATTTGCTGATGATCCCAGCGTCAACTGCATAATTAGAAGGCATTTTCTCCGATTGGTCTCATGTGCATTCTGATTTTCGAAATCTATTAGAATCGGAACGATCTAAAAAGTTGCTGGAAGTTTACTTTTCACTTAAAATACGCGAAAAAAGACAACTTTGAAGGCATTGAAGAGATTCGAGTGAAGAATAAACCTAATTTATAAACAAAAAATAATTTATTTGAACCAATAAATAAACATGAAAGTTCAAAATAAATATTTTTTCTTTTCTATTGAGTTGCTAATTATTTACTGTTAGTGACAAAGTCAAGTTTCCGACATTAGGTTTACGACGTTGTATACGTATGTCGAATACGTCCTAAATGTATGTCATATACGTCACAGTTTACGACGGACCATCCCTGGTATAGAGAAAGACCTCAGTGGTCGACTCTCGTGTAGAGGAAGACCTCAGAGGTCGACTCTCGTGTAGAGGAAGACCTCAGTGGTCGACTCTCGTGTAGAGGAAGACCTCAGAGGTCGACTTTCGTGTAGACGAAGACTTCAGTGGTCGACTCTCGTGTAGGGGACACTCTCAGTGGTCGGCTTTAGTGTAGAGGAAGACCTCAGTTGTCGACTATAGTATAGAGGAAGACCGCAGTGGTCGACTCTAGTGTAGAGGAAGACCTCAGAAATCGACCCTCTTGTGGAGGAAGACCTCAGAAATCGACTCTCTTGTGGAAGAAGGCTCTAGTGTAGAGCATGACCTCAGTGGTCGACTCTCGTGTACAGGAAGACCTCAGTGGTTGACTCTAGAATAGAAGAAAACCTCAGTAGTCGACCCATGTATAGAGGAATACCTCAGTTGTCGACTCTAGTATAGAGGAAGAACGCAGTGGTCAACTATAGTATAGAGGAAGATCTCAGTGGTCGACTGTAGAATTGAGTAAGTCCTCAGTGGTCGTCTCGAGTATGTATAGAGGAAGACCTCAGTGGTCGACTCTAGTATAGAGGAAGACCTCAATGGTCGACTTTAATATAAAGAAGTCATCGGAGGTCTACTATAGTATAAAGAAACACCTTTATTAAAAAATGTTTATTGATCCAAATGTGATATGTGCTTATACTGCACAAGGGTATAATTTAGTCGTCGACTATCAATTGTAGTTGTACTTTATTTATTTTTATTAGTGGGTATGTATGTAGGAAGGTACATAGATGACTTTATATAAATATAAACATATATAACATCCATTAGTATTCGTAATAACATTTGGAAAAATTTCCATTTGATGGATAAACATTTTCCATGTTTTTTCGTTTCGAGTAACTTTGCGATTTCTTTACATGTCCATCTGCTTCTTTTCAGGTTCATAGACATTCTGGTACATTATGGGAGCAGTTCCGTAAATATGACCTTTGGCCCCAAATAGAGCTTCAGCGCGCCACTCTTTGTAGAGTGTGTATATGGGATATAGGATCAGAATTTGTATACCTGTTTGAAGATGAACGAAATAAAAAGTTAATAGAAATTAATTTGTATGGCTGGAATTTTTTTTTTATTTTTCTTGGTCCTCTTTTGTCTAAAACAGACACCGGCAAACTGTGTTTCTCCGACACACCTACATGAGCTCACACAATGAATGAGAGTAGGTAGGATCATTCAATCTCGCTTGAGCATAGCATCTTTCGTTGATGGTTTACACTAGCGAAATGTATGGATGGGAATATACCATTTTCTCTGCTGTAATTTACAAATTGTATTTACAAATATACTTTCAATAAATATTATTTTCATAAACAAGTTTCCAAACTCTTTGTAAAATTAACTTTGTTAATTTTATGTGAAAAGATCAAATTAGTTTTCACTATGAATAAATAATCTCGCTTTAAGTTTGAAGTTATTAATTTTAGTAATTTTTACAAATATTGATAAATTATATTTTATAGTTGATTTGTTTTAAAAATAAAGTAATTCGAAAGGGGTAACTCTGTTTTCTAAGAAAATGGGGCAACAAGTGAATAGCCAAACCAAACACGCTTCGTACAACTAACACAATGTTTTTCGCAGAGCAGCAACTAACCAAGGAAAAATGCTGACGCATGTGTTTGCCGGTGCCTGTTATACACTATAGTTCAAATTTTACTTTAAGGCTATTTTATTCTTAAGTCCCCAAAAATGGTTTAAATGTTAAATTTTTAAAGTTGCCAAGATTAATTTGTGTTGTGTTTTGTAATATTTTTAATCTTCTTATCCACATTGTCCCAAAGGACGCGTATAGAAAGTAATCTGCAATCTCTACATACCTGTTACCAATATAACCTTTATAATGACTTCGAACATAGCTTCAACCGGAGCCTTGCCTGCGATTAAGAAAGCCATGACCATGACGTGTAATCCCACATACAAAACCGTACCGATAACACTCAACACGAGATAGGGCACAATCAGCATGTAGCGTTTCTAGGAAATTGGGGAAAGATTTCTTTGCTAAATAAGTATTTTTTACAGCATCTTCAGTGCAACTCTTGAATACAAACCGTTACTACGCCCACAATCATAGTGATGGCCAAAACAACTGTCACTAAACTGAAGGCCAAAATGATAGAATTAGCCGTCTTCGCTGTTACTAAAGGATACAAATCAAATTAATCAGATATCTTTCAAATATTGTAGGATCAGAAACTTTAATTTTGTCATAAGATTTTTTGCACAAGCGTTTAAGGTATCGTCTTTTCCGGTATTTTTTTTGAAAAAGTATAGGAAAAAAATATTTTTTTTCACTTTTTTCAGCATAACTTTCAGGGGCTCTTAATTTTTCGCTAACAATGTTTTGCAAAATTGTAGCCAACGTAAATCTGAGCAACTCTTGTGAACATATCAATACAATCTGAACGTGTCTAGGTACCCTTAAAAGCTCAAAAAACCACACTGTACCCCAAAACTGTAAGTATTTCACTGTTATGTAATAAAAATATATTTTTTTGGTATAGGGTATGTTCAGCAACTTTATAGAAAATGTTAGGGCTAATATTTTTGTGGAACATATTGACCCTCTAGCTCCCCCACATAACTGTAATTTTTGGCCCAATTTTAACAAATCGTAAAAAACACCCCTCAAAATGGGGAGGGCGGGGATGAAATGTTCTACAAAAATGTTGGCCATACAATTTTACTACATGTGTCAGAACAAACCAAAGCTCAAAAATTAACACAAACACAAAAAAAGGTCAAATTACTGTTCGCGCAGCAATGTAAGTAATACGATATAGTGGTCGAAGCAATAACCATACCAGTAAAGGGAGTTTTTGACAGCAATTTGGCCGTTTTTTGGTTTTTGTATTGAGTTTTGGGCTTTGGTGTGTTCTGACACATATAGTAAAATTTTATGGCCAACATTTTTGTAGAACATTTCATCCCCGCCCTCCCCATTTTAAGGGGTGTTTTTTACGATTTGTTAAATGGTGCCAAAAATTACAGTTATGTGGGGGAGCTAGAGGGTCAATATGTTCCACAAAAATATTGGCCTTAATTTTCTATAAAGTTGCTGAACATACCCTATACAAAAAAAATATATTTTTGTTACATAACAGTGAAATACTTACATTTTTGGGGTACAATGTGGTTTTTTGAGCTACTAAGAGTACCTAGACACGTTCAGATTGTATTGATATGTTCACAAGAGTTGTTCAGATTTACGTTGGCTACAATTTTGCAAAACATTGTTAGCCAAAAGTTAAGAGCTTCTGAAAGTTATGCTGAAAAAAATGAAAAAAAATATTTTTTTCCTATACTTTTTCAAAAAAAAAAGCACCGGAAAAAAATTGTTTTCGCAAAAAAATGTTAAGAAACTTTGTTCAGCATATTCTTAGCTACATTATTGCCAAATATAGTTAAGCAGTATCACTAAGTCTGAATTAGTTGTTGGTCAAAAGCTGATGACACCTTTTCGGGGGGCCCACTGATTTTCAGAAACTTTGGAGGCCCATAAAAAAAAATTGGTCACCAATTTCGCCAAACCGAGTATAGGGTTATACTACCCATTGATTGTAGAATCGAACCTATACTGTCATGTCCGTGTATTTTTTTCACTGTTGCACAGTGTAATCAAACTGAATAATTTGTAAACGTTGTTCTTGCGTATATCTCTCCGTGATGAAATTGTAAACACTACTAAATACAATGAAAAACAAATGACAGTCCATGACATATTACAAATGGCCGAAACGTCACTTCACCTGTTAAAAGGTTTTACAACAACGCTGGTTAGATGAACCCATCAGTGGTCAACTTGAATGTAGATGAAGACCCCAGTAGTCGGTCGACACTATTATAAATGAAGGGCTAAGTATTCGACCCTAATATAGATAAATACATGAGCAGCCGACTCTAATATAAAAACCTCGAATATATGGGTGAAGACCCCAGTGGTCGACTCTGGTATACATAGATAAATACTTTAGTAGTCTACTCTAACCTCATTTGCTGACTCCAATATAAACAAAGACCTCAGTAGACGACTCCAATAAAAATGAAAACCTCAGTGGCACTCCAGTATAAATGACGATCTCAGTGGTCGACTCTAATATAAATGAAGGCCTCAGTACCAGACTCAAATATTGATAAAGACCTTAGTAGCCGACTCTAATATTGATAAAGACTTTAGTGGCGGACTCTATTATACATGAAAATCTCAGTAGGGAATTAAAGAACTCAGTATCCGACCCTAATATAGATAAATACATGAATATCCGAATGTAATATAAAAACCTCGAATATAGGTGATGACCCCAGTGGTAGTCTCTGGTATACATGAATACTTCAGTAGTCTACTCTAATCTCAGTTGCTGACTCCAATATGAACAAAGACCTCAGTAGACGACTCTAATGTAGATGAAAATCTCAGTGGCACTCCAGTATAAATCAAGACCTCAATGGTCGACTCTGTACCCGACTCTATGCGACTGTAATATAAATGAAGACCTGAATTGTCGACTATGGTACAAGTGAAGACCTCAGCAGCCTACTCTAAATTAGATGAAGACATCAATGTTCGACTGTAGTACTCATGAAGTCCTAAGTAGCCGAATCTAGTATAGATAAATACCTCAGTGATCGACCCTAAAATTGATAGACGCCGACCCAAGTATAGAGAAAGATCACACTTGTTTAGAGTAGATGCTCTGGGCTTAACGTATTACCCCAGTACAGTTAAAATTGTCTGGTTTTTAAATGGACCTTGAAGGTTTGTCTAAAATGTAACTCTATTGTCATTTCAGGGAAGAACTTGAACTGAGAACAAATTAAGAATTTTAGTTTAACATAGAAGCTGAGTGTGAATGGCTGGGAAAAGGGAAAGATTGTTTCACACTTGATCGCCACATTGTTCACAATATCAGCCCAGTGCTAATTGAGGCTGTACCAGAACTGATCTTGTTTTGCGGCGGGAGTCTCTATTCTCCACCACGATACCACTGCTGTCTGATGGTCTCAGATAATGAAATTTATTGTTAACTGTTGCCCGACAATTTTATCGGCGTTAATATCATCCAAAGCTGTATGGTTTGCGCTGATCCCCCGTACGAATTGAGGCGGCTAAACGATGCAGATTTCTGCTGCTCGTAGTTCTCCCGGTATCCTATATATTGTGCGGATGTCATTGGTCTCAGGTCTGGTCTCTGAGAACGACATTCATCTGGGCATTGATAATTGCTGCTACGATTTTGTCGACGTGAAAATCGTTGCGACCTGTATGGTTCGTTTTCGGATATACGAGGCTCTTTTTTAGCTTTGGAGCTACCGATCTAGATCGTCAAGATATCTCCTGACATCTTGAAGAGGGGAGAGCCTATTCACCAGGTAGATGTTGGAATAGTTACTATGATAGCATCCCAGAAGGTACTACTTTGTTGGTATACTCATGTGGATTGTCAGGGCAACGGTGAAGGTGTAGCGTAACATGTGGCCCTTTATTATACGTCGTACAGGTATTCGCCGCATTGCCATCAATTCGAAACCAATAGTTCTGTTGCACCAGAACTACTCTTGTACTTTCGCGGCAGTATCTCTTCTTCTTCTCATGTAACTGGTGGAGGATGACCTTCGAGAAATATGTACACCCGGCCATTGCTAACAGCTGCTTTTCAGACTTTCCTGGCCCTATTTCGGATCTAGCGGATCGCTCTTTGGGAATTGGACCTAATGCTCCAGGACCATGAAGATAGCTTCTGACTTATGTGGCTGGAGGGAGCCTATCCACTAGTTTGTGGTTAGGATGTTTACTGTAATAGCAATCCAGCAGCTACTGTTGAAGGTATAAAACGGTGTCTCCATGTGGAAGCGAGTTGGAAGCATGTCGTGGTACTTAGGATGGTATTCTGCCAGACCTCTATATTCTTCCAATGCGTCTCGTCCATATTTGGTGGTAACATATCGCTTTCTAAAGTAGTTTGTCGGTTCCCCAAGTACTGTCGGCGAATGACAGGACGAACCTGCGGTACCTATTCTAACAAGGATTTTTCAAGCATTTCCGTAAAACCAAAAACATTATTTTTTGTTGCAAATTTCCAGACATCTATATAAAATTATATGCAATCCACGTTGCGACTATCAAAACAAACAATCTGTGAACTTTTTGTGCAAAAAAATCTTAGTTTAGTATTATAGAATTCTGACCCTGTAGCTTATTTAATTCCCCCCCAACTACTTACCTTCATTAACATTATCATCAACACAATTGGCCAACTTGATTAAATTCATGGTACAGAAAATAGCCAGGCCTATATTGGTAATTGAGTGCAGTAAGCCGATAGTTATGGCACAAGTTGGACGACTACAGCAGCACTTCATGTTGACTGAAAATTACAAAAATAAAATATTTGATTTTGAATTTATTTTGACAGATCTTTTTTAAGTGTTACAGGCAGAAAAGATTTGCTTTGATATAACTTCAATTCAGTGCAGCTGAATTAGCTTTTCTATGGAAAAACTTCAATTCGGTCTAGCTGAATTAGCTTTTCTATGGAAAAACTTCAATTTAGCCTAGCTAAATATGGTTTCTATAGGAATATCAATTCAGCAAGGTTTTTCTAAAGGAAACTGTAACTCAGTCAAGTTTTTTTTTTTAAGAAAAGTTCAATTTAGCTAGGATCAATAAGGGTATAATCGTATACAGGAAACTTTCAATCCAGGCAAGCATCCCTATAGGAAATCTCAAGTATGCCTATTTTTCCTTTATGAAAACTTTAATTGCTTTTATGTTTTCTATAGAAAAACTCAATTCAGCTAGGTTCGTTAAAAGTTTCTATATAAAAACTTCAATTCAGCTAGGCCACATTATTTTTTATATAGCAAAACATAAAAGGAGTTCTATAGCAAAACTTCAAATCTACTTAGCTTAATTAAATTTTCTATTAAAAGAACTTCAATCCAACTTAGCTGAATTCGATTTTTATGGTAAAACTTCAATTCAGCCTATTTTAACTCCTTTAGGCACAATAAGGGTTGCTAAAGGAAAACTTCAATTCAGCTTAGCCAAAATAAAAAAAAAACTAAATTAAGTTTTGTGAATTAGGTTTTCTATTGACAAACTTCACATCTACTTAGCTGAATTCACTTTTCGATTAAAAGAACTTCAATGCAACTTAGCTGAATTAAATTTTTTATGAGAAATCGTCAATTCAGCTTAGCTAAGTTAAAATATCTATAGGAAAACCTCAATTCACCATAGGTGAGATGGATTTTATATTAAAGAAAACTAAGCTGGATTAGGTTTTCTGTAGGAAATCTTCAAATTTTCTTAGCTGAATTAGCTTTTTGATAAAAAAAACTTCAATGCAACTTAGCTGAATTAATTTTTTTTGACAAATCGTCAATTCAGCTTAGCTGGGTTAAAATATCTATAGGAAAACTTCAATTCAGCTTAGGTGAGATGGATTTTACTCGTATATAAAAGGAAACTAAGCTGAATCATGTTTTTTGTAGGGAAAAATCAAATTAGCTTAGCTTGATTAACTTATTGTCATTAGCTATACGCCATTGACAAATGGTCAATGACTGTTGGGTCAACGATCGGTCGATATCGAGAAGCTATACATACCCGATGCTATTTAAGCTAGCAATATGGGATTTTTCCAGCTAATATTTTTTTCTTCAGTTTTCAGGCCATCGGCATTACAATATCTGTATATATGTATGACCGAGTTGCTATTTATCTCCGATCCTATATGAGCTGGGGATATGGGTATTTTCCAGGGAATCTGCCGACAAACAGCTGCTTGTGGATGACCGATTCATGTATTCTAGTTTTCAAGTTATTGTCGTTACAAAATCTGGTATATATATTTAGCCGGTATCCGAGAAGCTATATATATCCGATCTTAGATGAGCTTGCCTAATGAGGCTTTTTGTCGCTGAATGCTATTTGTGGTTGTTTGCTCGTCCGATTTTTATATTCTTTTTGTCGAGATATAGGCGTTACAATATCTGGTATATACACACGGAGAAAAAAATATGTTAAAAATATGTTTGGATGTAATCATATATATGCTTGGGACGGGCACAATCATATATATGTTTGTGGGTAAACATATTATGTTTGCACACAATCATAATATGTTCGGGGCAAAATTCTAGCATATTAAAAAACGATATGATTGTGTCCTAACATATTTTTGGCAAAATAATATATTAGAACATATTTTTTAGAGTTTTAGAGAGTATTACTCTCTGAGAGCCCAATTATATGACTCATAATTTTGTGCAAAGAAGGGTAATATGTATATGGTAACCGTGTGTATGAGGAGGAATGGCACCGAAACCAAAGGGTATTATTATTATTTGATGATGCTTACCCGCCTGGTCGAGTTTAAGGTCGGGTTTTTTATTGAATATGTGTGGTGAATGTCGAATTCCAAGAAATTAGTTGTAGTTTTAACACGTACAACAAATTCAAAATAAAAGAAAGAATATGATATCAAAGTTGTATTGAGGTTATTCATTAAAAAACACAATTATTTTGGTGCAAAATTCATTTTTTTAAAAAGGAATGTATGTTACTTCAAAACATTTTATTTACAAAACGTTCTATAATACTGACGCCGTTTTATTGCCCCACATAAATTATTTTGCCAACATACATACATATGTATGTACGTATGTATGTGTGCTTTTCATGTTCTTTGAACAAACACACTCCCGCACTAACAAATTGTTTTCATCTGAAATGACCCCGGGTACAGTAGTGAAGAGTGCACTGTACTATTGAAGTTTTGCCTTGCTCTGCACATTGCACAAATTCTTTTAAAGAGAGACAACTCAAAATTTAGTAATTTTCAGAAAACTCAAAAACTATTCTGCAGCTCATGAACTACTTTTCAGAAGCAAAGTGTGTATTACTATTTGTTGTTATTGTATTTCTGTATTTGACGTAGTGAGTGACGATTTACATTAGGTTACTTGTTGCTGTGAACCGTTATAGTTTCATGAAGAAGCGAGAAGAGTAGAAGAGATACAATCATATATGTACCTATATGATTACATACAATCATATACATGATTACATACAATCATATATATGATTACATACAATCATATAAATGTTTGCATACAAGCATATATATGATTAAATGCAATCATATATATGATTAAATACAATCATATATATGATTACAGATAATCATATACATGATTACATACAATCATATATATGATTACATACAATCATATAAATGTTTGCATACAATCATATATATAATTACATACAATCATATATATGTTTGCATAAAATCATATAAATGTTTGGTAACATTACCGCTACCCCAAACATAATATGTTTGGGAGCTGCTCCAAACATATATATGTTGCCTGCAATATATGTTTGGGACAATATGTTACAGAGGCCGTTTTTTTCCTCCGTGCACAGAAAAAAATTGTGTCATACAAATAAAGAATGACGCCGAAAACGTCCTTAATCTTTGAAGTAAGTATGTTTCGTACTTCTCTTATTTCTACCAAATGTGCTATAATTTCTACATTTATCCATACACGGAGGAAAAAAACCGCCTCTGTAACATATTGTCCCAAACATATTTTGCAGGCAACATATATATGTTTGGAGCAGCTCCCAAACATTATGTTTGGGGTAGCGGTAATGTTACCAAACATTTATATGATTGTATGCAAACATATATATGATTGTATGTAATCATACATATACTTATGTCCAAACATATATATGACTGTATGTAATCATGTATATGATTATATGTAATCATATATATGATTGTATTTAATCATATATATGATTGTATGCAAACATTTATATGATTGTATGTAATCATATATATGATTGTATGTAATCATGTATATGATTGTATGTAATCATATATACGATTGTATGTGATCATATATATGATTGTATGTGATCATATATATGATTGTATTCTCTTCTACTCTTCTCGCTCCTTCATTCACAGCAACAAGTAACCTAATGTAAATCGTCACTCACTACGTCAAATACAGAAATACAATAACAACAAACAGTAATACACACTTTGCTTCTGAAAAGTAGTTCATGAGCTGCAGAATAGTTTTTGAGTTTTCTGAAAAATTGAGTTGTGTCTCTTTAAAAGAATTTGTGCAATGTGCAGAGCAAGGCAAAACTTCAATAGTACAGTGCACTCTTCACTACTGTACCCGGGGTCATTTCAGATGAAAACAATTTATTAGTGCGGGAGTGTGTTTGTTCAGAGAACATGATAAGCCCACATACATACGTACATACATATGTATGTTGGCAAAATAATTTATGTGGGGCAATAAAACGGCGTCAGTATTATAGAACGTTTTGTAAATAAAATGTTTTGAAGTAACATACATTCCTTTTTAAAAAAAATTAATTTTGCACCAAAATAATTGTGTTTTTTAATGAATAACCTCAATACATCTTTGATATTATATTCTTTCTTTTATTTTCAATTTGTTGTACGTGTTAAAAATACAACTAATTTCTTGGAATTCGACATTCACCACACATATTCAATAAAACACCCGACCTTAAACTCGACCAGGCGGGTAAGCATCATCAAATAATAATAATACCCTTTGGTTTCGGTGCCATTCCTCCTCATACACACGGTTACCATATACATATTACCCTTCTTTGCACAAAATTATGAGTCATATAATTGGGCTCTCAGAGAGTAATACTCTCTAAAACTCTAAAAAATATGTTCTAATATATTATTTTGCCAAAAATATGTTAGGACACAATCATATCGTTTTTTAATATGCTAGAATTTTGCCCCGAACATATTATGATTGTGTGCAAACATAATATGTTTACCCACAAACATATATATGATTGTGCCCGTCCCAAACATATATATGATTGCATCCAAACATATTTTTAACATATTTTTTTCTCCGTGTAGAGCCATTGTTTTCTTCGTAAGGCGCCAGCTTTCAATAATAACCTTCAATTTAATTTTCCCGGCTTTAAAGTCCAAATATTAAAGGCGTATATACCTATCAAAAAAATCAGAATTAAAAAAAAAATTACCTTTAATTTATTTTTATTTTTTTTTTGTGTTTTGTACATCATATTACACCAGAAAAATGTTATGTACAGCCCTTCGACAAAAATTTTGTAAACTAGTGCAAATTTATCTAAAATTGAGTTGTACACATTTAGATACATTTGAGCCACTGTGCAACGCTTGGTCGAGAAAGTGGCAATTTGTCATTCATTTCTATTAAGATGCAGTTTTCAACTGATATTCTTCCATTGAAAATAAACAAAGGTTCACCTTTGATTATTCTTAAATTTTCTCAATTAATCAGATTTTTATTTCGTTGTACATACTTTTCTCGCAAATTAAGTCTTAGTAGCGCAGCAGAATATTTAACAATGAAATTGTATATTAACCTCAGTACTGCACCGGCATGGCGAAATACTTTGCGGTAATTCCCCTCATGCCCGCATTTTGATCCACAGTCGATTGAGAAAATTCATGGTGAAATAATTCATGAAAATCCTGGGGGAAATTTGATACGAACAAGTGTTTCTCATAGATTTCGAGTATAGCAGAAGTGCATACTTTGTTTTTCTTGGAAATACTGAACGCCTCCCGCTTATTAATATTCGTAGGTACACGTATACTTTGTCACTCTTTATACAAAAACAAATAAACAATGCAGTTTTACACCAATTTGACATTTAATCAAGCTTAGCTTTCTTATCACAGCTATATTCAAATAATAGGTTCTGTTGTTTTGCTTACAGAGTTTCGTTGGTATCCGATAATTAAAAAAACAAATTCTTTAGGAATTTCCTCTATACAGATTTGATGTACAAATTCATCCGCTATCCGTGAACAGGCCGATGGAAAAGTTTACTCTCAACTACTGCACAATTTCAAAATTTTTGTCAGATTGTCTTCTTTTGTTTACTTACACGTCGTCGTCCCGGCATGTTCTCGTAGTTGTTGCAGTAATTCTCCGAAAAATGAATTAGTTCGTATAGAGTATTGCAAGAGATTTACGGAAGAGTATTATAGGTTTAGCATGTGGTTTGTAACACGTTTTGTAATAGCACAGTACCTACACTGAGAATAGAAGTTTAAATATTGTAAAACGACAAATCTTTAAAATGAGAACAGTTCATATTTAAAATAAACACAATTTACTTCATATTAGGAAAATTGTCTTATTTTAAGGTTAAAATGTCTGGGAAACATTTTTAAAATAAGGGAACACTGTATTGACCTGTATACATAAACACATGTGACTATTCTGTATGTCCTTTCCTCTCAATGTTCCTTTAATTAATTAATTAATGAAATACCTGAAACCTGAAAGAAATTATTTCTAAATTGAGGACAAATCGCATCTTTGATTTAAGGATAAGTGCGTTGCCTACCTAACAGAGGATAAGACAGAATAAAATATTTTTTATTTTAATTAGGAAAATTACTCTCATTATAAATAAAGGGTGATCCAAGTAGAGATACTTTTTTTCAATAGCTTTTTTTGACAGATCACGTGTGAGTCGTGTCATGCTGTCATGTTATTTTCGTTAAGTATTGCTTGGCATATCATCATGGAAAGACTTACACCTGAATGCAGAAGTCGGGTTGGGTCCAACCCTCTGCATTCGTCCAGCTCCTGAAAGAAAAAAGAGCCCAGTATCTTTCTTCTATGGGATAAAAATGGACATTTGCAAAGAGAATGACAAGTATCTTCCACTTCGTCAGGGTCTTGAGTGTCTCAGGGTGAATGACTTAAGTCGTCATACCTTAGCGCAATTCTATGCATATGCTTACCAAGGCTATTGTGTCCAGAGTTAAGGCCCACAAACTGTCTATATTCGCTTTATCTAGACGACAATTCGTCCCAAAGAGCTTTTGTTTGCCACACAATTTAAGACAAATCACATCTTTGATTTAAGGATTAGTCCATATTTAAATGTCCGGTAGGAAACAAAAACACAATCTTCTATATTATTCAATTCTTTTAAAATAAAAACTTTGATTCGAATTTGCAACATTTGCGTTATTAAAACGTTCACACCAATTCACATTATACTTAGTCAGTAAAAAAATAATTTTCCACTCTGTATAACACAGCACATAATAACAAAACCAACAATTTTGTTCAGTGCAAACACACCAATACAGACACAATTTTGGCACGTTCTCTTTACGCCGAACACTGATTTAAAACCTAATCTATGTATATTAAGGGTTTCAAAAAAAGAAGCCTTCCAATTTAATTTAAGATTGAATTGCTACTATTTTTCAATTTTTTTAATAAAATAGATATAATAAGTTTTTTGTTGCAAAATAAGTTTTTTCTTTGAAAATTTTAAGTTGTTTTCAAAAAATATCTGGCTACGCTGTGCAGTGACCATGGGGATGCCCATACCGCTCATCAATTGCTCTCTTTTGTCGTTCGGACAATAAACACAATCCCGACGTACGGTGCTTTTCTATGGTCGTTTTCAGCAGAATGAGCGAAAAGCGCTGAATCGTATTATTGTGTCTGTCTGACACTCTCTCACTTGAACAATTTCCTAGAATTGTACTCAGTTCGCTATTATAGCAGAAGCATGTACATACATACTCGAACATACATACATACATGTGGGATTTACATGCTATATGTATACGCAGAAAAAAATATATTAGGATTAACGACATTTTAGACAACTTCATACATATCAATACCTCCATTCGAAATGATGATTTTTTTAATTTGTGTGGAATTCCTTTATAATGCAATTCGATTGACATGTACTGTTTTGTAAATACATAACTTTTGATTGGATTGACGGATAAACACCAAATTTTGACTGAATATAATTTGGCATATTTATAAATAAAAATGTAATCTCCCTAAAACTATGCTAAGTCGACTTAGCATTTTTAGAATGAAGATATCGATATGTACATTTCTGGTAAACTAAATATTTTTGTTGAACTTCAAAATTGTTTCTTACACAAAGTGAAAATGTCTAAAATTTCGTTCATGAGGAAAGTTTTTTGCGTATACAATAAAATGTTTCCGTTTTTATCCAAAAACGCGTACGAATGCAGCGTTCGTCACTCAGGATTTGCCCATATATGTACATAAGTGCTATATATTTAAGAACAGTATTTTTCGCTTAGCTGCATTGCACTTAAGTGCCTTTGGTCCATCCTTGGAAGTAAGGGAAAATATTCTGCTCATTACGTACGCTTTTATTATAAAATATTATGTTTACGAACATTTCGTTTAAGTGCACAATAGCATTATTTTTTCAGTCACGTACGTACATTTAGATGATTTTTTTAGAAGAAAATGTATCTCTTTGGTTGTTTTTTCGTATTCAAAGTTAAAAGAAAACTTGAGAAAAAACATAAAAAAGTTACACAAAAACAAAGCGACATATTTCATTACTAATTCACACTTACAATTTTTTGGTGTGATTTTAATTATTTTTTGTGGTCTATTTGCAGAATCAGCATTTCGCTTTAGTGCAAATAATACTGTACTATAAATTGTGTCCTAGTGTCGAATTTCGGTTAGACCCCAAATCGCAGGTACATATGTATATGTGGGGGATATGTCAAAGTCTGAACCGATTTTAACCAGTTTAAAAAGGCTACGTCCATGATGTAAAACGTGTTTGTGCATAATTTCAAGATCAAGATCGAACTAAAATTGTCACCTGCACTTTGTGAACAACATAAGATAGAAGACAGACGGTCAATTAAAATGTCTTTTCTGTTGAAAGAAATTTTTTCTTTCCGTGCATGTGTGACATTCTCTGTTATTATGCAGCTGACTCAAATCTATTTTTCTCTGAACAAAACATTAACATGTGGTGAACACAAGAGAGACAAAGAGGTCAAGTTTAATACAATCAACCATATAGTTAATGTTAGAATGTTCACATGTATTACATGTTAAATTAAATCTTGGTATTCATACTAAAAGAGAATAATCATTAGTATTATATTGCCTTTTATTGGGAATTCCCCAGCTACCGCAGAGTTGTTGGAAAGGACAAACCTGTTAATTCAGAGTACGAGTAGTGGGGAAAACAAACGTTAGCTAGTGTTTGCAGTTACCGAATGAGAGAAAAAATCAGAGTTGCCAACTCTAGAATGAAGAAAAGCGCCGATTTTATAGTAAAATGTGTACGATTTTGATTAATGGCCTGTTCTTGCAAGTCCTTTTTTGCCACTTCGCACACCTATTGGCAAGCGATTGAACTTTGTTGGTTCCTGCACACTTTGTTTTAAATGTAAACCAAAAAGCTTTAAATTATCGCCAACATTTTGGTTCTCAAAGACAAAAACGAACGAAATAAAATGTTAAACAAGTAAGAAAGATTCAGTCGGGTAAACCGACTAAGGTATACCCTCACTTTGTGAGTAATGTAATATTGAATATTCCACGAATTATTCTGTTAGATTGTATGGTAGGTACCAGAACGGGTTTAACAAATACTAGGTGTATTTTTCGCTGAATAGTAGATACTTTAAATACATTGCACTGCGCCGAATTATAAGCGTTTATTTGCACTGGTTTATTAACGTTATGAGATATTAAATTTTGGTATGATTTGGACATTTTGTGTGGGAGGTGCAAAAAGGGGCGTGGTGATAACGGCCATTTTTTACAGGGCTATAGACATTTCAAAAGCGTTACACTGTGCAAAATGTTGTGGCATTTTCGTACATTGGTACTCATGTTGTGAGCTCTTAACTTTTTGTGCAAAATTGTACATTTGTGTGGGAGGTACAAAAAGGGGCGTGGCAATAGCGTCAATTTTTCACAGGGCTATAGACACTATAAAAGCATTACACTGTAGAAAATTTCAAGTATTTTTATACACTGGTATTAATGTTATAAGCTGTTAACTTTTGGTGCAAAATGTTATCTTTGTGTGGGAGGTACCAAAAGGGGCGTGAATATAACACCCATTTTTCACTGGACTGTAGGCACTATAAAAGCATTACACTGTACAAAATTTCAAGTATTTTTATACACTGGTATTAATGTTATAAGCTGTTAACTTTTGCTGCAAAATGGTGCATTTGTGTGGGAGGTACCAAAAGGGCCCATTTTTCTCTAGTTGATAGCGACTAATAAACTAATGCTATGTGTGGAATTTGAGAAGATTCGAATAAGTAGTATAGCAGTTATTAAAGATTCAATATTTTACAACATTTTAACACTTTGTGGGGGAGGTACTAGAGGGAGTGGACCAATATGGCCCATCTTCGAACTTAGCCGGAGATAGAAAAAAATATTACCACGTACCAAATTTGAAGTCAATCGGTTACTCCTTTCGAGAGTTATCGTGCGCACCAGCCAGCAGACAGACAGACAGACAGATAGACAGACGGACATTGCTCATTCGTCTTATAATGACCCAAAACGAATATCCGCCGAATATACTTAGGGTCTTAGATCACTCCATCGATGTGTTACACTTTTTTTCGTAGCAAATGATATATACCCTCGTCACACTAAAGTGAGGGTATAATTAGACGATCAGAAAAATTCACACGTGTCGACTACTGGTATTTGTTTTCAATTAAAAATGGATACATCACCCAAAAAAGTAGGTTTTATTAGTCAATATAGAAAATATGTAATATTTATAATAATAATAATACTTTACAGCATAAAAAAGACGAAGTTGGCTAGTTTCGAAAATTTGTAAATTGGAAATTTATAGAAAATTCCTTAGAAATTATTTATTTATAGAATATTTCTTAGAGATATATTATTTATCGAAAATTTCTCAGAAATTTTATATTTATGGGAAATGTCTAAGAATTTTTTTATTTATCGATTTTTTTTTTTGATTTATAAATGAAAAACTTAGCGAACATTTCTTAGTATTTTTTTATTTATCGAATTTTAATCAAGAGCCTTAAGCCCAACAATAAGGAGAAAGGATTAAAAATACATTTATCGAAAATTTCTAAGAAATTTCTTATTTATAAATTTTTTTTTAGAGAAAACTTCTTATTTATAAAATTTTTTTAGAAATTTGTATACCCTCCACCATAGGAATCGGGGGTATATTCATTTTGTCACTCCGTTTGTAACACCTCTAAATATTGCTCTGAAACCCCATATATATATTCTTAATCGTCGTAAAATTCTAAGACGATTTAGCCATGTCCGTCCGTCCGTCTGTGGTAATCACGCTACAGTCCGCAATAATAGAGCTAGGCTGATCAAATTACTTCTTATAGTTGCAGGTTGTTTGGGATTGCAAATGGGCCATATCGGTCCATATTTGCATATAGTTCCCATATATAGCATCTAACTAGTTTTGATTCCTACTGTCCTCATCTACTATATTTTTTGTGTTTTTGGTGTTATTTTCTTTAGGTTTGAGTTATTTTGTGAGGTCACATGCTATCCATGGTGGAGGGTATATAAGATTCGGTATGGCCGAACTTAACGCTTTTACAATTTTTTTATTTACAGAAAATTTCGTAGAAATTTTTTATTTATAGAAAATTTCTTAGAAATTTTTATTTATGGAAAATTTATTTTTTTTTTAATTTTATTATATAATAGATTTTATATATAGAAAACTTCTTTGAATTTTTTTATTTTTTGGAAATTTCATAGATTTTTTTCGTTACAAAACACTTCTTAGATTTTTTTATTTATCGAAAATTTCTTAGAAATTGTTTATTTATCGTAAATTTCTGAGAAATTTTATATTTATCGTAAATTTCTTAGAATTTTTATTTTTATAGAAAATTTCGCTAAAATTTTATATTTATAGAAAATTTCGCTGAAATTCTTAGAAATGATTCTATCTAGGATACTCTCCCGGCTTCATTACCATTTTGTTTCTATATTATTATAGAAACAAGTATTTTATACATTTCTTAGAAATTTTATATTTATAGAAAATTTCTTTGAAATTTTATATTTCTAGAAAATTTCTTTAAAATTTTATATTTATCGAAAATATAAAAAAAAAAAATTTCTAGAAATTATTTTATCGAAAATTTCTTAAAAATTATTTATTTATAGAAAATTCCTTAGAAATTATTTATTTATAGGAAACTTCTTAGAAATTTTCGATTTTTTCTTTATCGAAAATTTGTTAGAAATTTGTTATTTGTCGAAAATTTCTTGTAATTTTTTTTGATTTATAAATAAAAAATTTAGCGAACATTTCTTAGTATTTTTTTATTCATCGAATTCTAATCAAGGACCCTGAACCCACCAATAAGGAAAAAGGATTAAAAATACGAAGGTCAACAATTAATAAAAACATTTATCGAAAATTTCTTAGAAATTTTTTATTTATAGAAAATTTTTTAGAATTTTTTTTATTTATTGAAAATTTCTTAGAATTTTTCATATTAAAATTTTTTCCTTAAAAATTTTTTATTTATAGAAAACAACTTTGATTTTTTTGTAAATAAAAGTTTTTTTGGATTTTTTTTAATTGTATAAAAAAATTTTTGGAAATTGTTATTTAAAGAAAATTTCTTTGTATTTTTTATTTATTTCCTTACATTTTTTAATATAGATATTTCCTAAAAAAATAATTTTCTAATGTATTTGTTGAAAATCTAAATGTTGACAAAGTTTTATAAAGCAAAATAAATATTGACGAAATTTTGATGAAATTAGATTTTATAGAAATTCTAATAAATTTTTATAATTAAAAATGATTTTACAAAAATGTGTAGAAAAATTTACTTTTTTACAAAATTACATTTTTACTAAATTTCTTAAAAAATATTTTCTAATATATTTCTTAAAAATTTAAATGTTAACGAAATTTTATAAAAAACATAAATATCGACATAATTTTTAAGAAATTAGATTTAATTTTTTTTTTTTAGAAAAATAAGTGCCAATTTTTTAAAAAAAAATATTTAAAAATTAATTGGTGTTATTAAAATTAATTTCGACAAAATTTAATTTTGACAAATTCTTCTAGACTATGAAATAGACATTTAAATTTCGAAAGAAAATTTAAATTTAGACGAAATTTGCTAGAATAATTGAATTATTTCTATTTCTAGATTCATAAAATTTTGTACAAAAATAAAATATTGATGAAGTCTGATTTCGCAAAAGGAAATTTGTTAATTATTAAGAATTTTTCTAGATAAACTAAATTTAGATTAATTTGAATAAATTTCCCAAAAAATAGATTTCGAAAAAAATTGAAAGAAGTCAAAATTTTATAAAAAATTTCTTCTAAATTTTCTAGAAAAATTTTAATTTAAAAAAATGTTTATAGATTTCAACGAAATCTGAAAAAAATTTAATTTTTTTAAAAAAAGTAAAGTTAATAAGAAACATTATTTCCTAAAAGGGGTTTCCAACAAGAGGTGTTTTTTTAGTATTCAAAGAAAAATTCATTTTTTTGAGATAAATGATCGGATGTTTATCTCCTAAACAAGAGGAAAGTATGCCGTTAATAATGAAAAACAACATCAGCCAAATGGTCACCACGACTACGCTTACAGGACCATATCCTTTTCATGAAATTTTCCATAACCAAATCGCAAAGTGGCTGAGCTATGTCCTCGATAGCCTCACGAATTCTATCTTTGAGGTCTTCAATCGACGCTGGGCTGTTGGTGTAGACCTTATCTTTCACGTGGCCCCAAAGGGAAGAAGTCGCAAGGTGTTAAATCACAAGATCTCGGTGGCCAATTGTGATCACATCTTCGAGAGATAACACGGTCCGGAAATTTTTCCCGTAACAGAGCAATAGGTTCGTTGCTTGTGTGGCACGTAGCGCCGTCTTGTTGAAAGTAAACATTGGCCAGATCGATACCATCCAACTCCGACCATAAAAAAATCATTAATCATCTCTCGATAGCGCAATCCATTCACCGCAACTGTTGATCCAACCTCATTTTCGAAAATGTAAAGTCCAATGACCCCGCCGGACCATAAACTGCACCAAACAGTCATTCGTTGAGGATGGAGAGGCTTTTTAACAATACTCTTGGGTTTTCCGAGCCCCAGATGCGACAATCTTGCTTGATGACCTAGCCACCGATGTGGAAATGGGCCTCATCAGTCAAGATGATTTTCGATTTTTCGTTGTTGAATCGTGTATCGTTCCATTTTTAGTAATGGCGTAGTTTTTTTACTTGTCAAATGTCAAAGAATAAAAGCTTCAAAAGTGACAGCTACCGAAATACCGGGTGATTCAAAATAACCCCACTTGCCAACATTTAAAAATTTAAATGTTTGCGAATTTTTTTAAAAAAAATAATATGGACGAAAGTTTATAGAAATTTGATTTCAAAAAGCTACGAATGCAAATATTATATTTTTCTTAAATTTACAAACCGTTTTTGTTAATATTCCTTTTTATTTTGAACTTTATTGAATTTTGTTTGAATTTTTCGTATTGAATTGTTCATCTCTCTTTTTCAGCATCTTTATTATTTTTTCTATCATCTGTTGCTTTCTCACAGCTGAAGGCTAGGGTTGCCCGGGATTACCAAAAATCTTGATGGAAAAAGCTTTACGAAGTGTCAACAAACACATGAAGGTAATACTGGTATTTTGACAGAAAAAAGAACTTTCTTACCTGAACGATAGATGACAATGAACCCACAGACTCTCTATTAAACAGATGTTCCGTCGTGACTTTGTTTACATTTTCGTGAGTAACGTACGAATAGAAATGATTTTCAAACTAAAAAAAAAATAGTTTTCTCCTCTTTATTTAAATCCAAATGTGATAATTGAAAAAAAATCTGGAAATTCGGTCTTAAAATGCGCAAAAAAATCACTGAAATTAAATTTCTATTCGTTCGTAACTGATAGACTACTCGCTACTGGACGGAACTTCTTTATAACTTTATTTTCTTTGAATGAACCGAATTAAGAACATGATTGCATGGGTTAGAATAAGAAGAAGAACATTATTGATTGGGTAGCTATCGCACGTCTGCGTTTTTTATACATTTCACTGAATAGGCTTTAAACAAATTGACATACAGCAAACTATTTTAGATCGACTAGAGATTTTTTAAATTGTAAATATAAAATGTTAACAATTTATTGGTTATATAAAATAAATGCATTGTAGTTACTAATGTTTTAAAATTAATAATAATTTCTACAAAATATTATATAAGAAAACACGGAAGTTGTACTTATTAAATTTAATCTAATTTCTAATTTTGCAAAAATGGCCACTTTAGTATCCATTGAACCAAATCATAGTTTTGAATTTGTAAAACCCCGTATTTCGCTTCCCCTGAACAGTTTCATGTCGTTTGAGCACTTCCAAAAAATTTAAGTTCTTGAAATGGCAACTCTATATTTGCTCTCTCATTTAGATGTATACACTCTCATCATAAATAACAAATTAGGTCTTCTCAGAATTGTCTACGTCATCGAATCATTAATAAATACTCATATGTAAATGAAAAACCCCACCGACCCGCCGCTATCACCACAAAACAAAACAATTAACAATATGCGCAATTTTATTTACAAAACTGATCATAGCACATGCATACATTAGTAATATAGGTTCATCGACCAAGTGGACTAAGTTGACTATTTAACAAATTCGATTAGATTTTTAAAAAGGAATACTGTATATATAAACTACCCAGTTCCATTTCATTAAATTGGTAAAAAAAAGGAAAAACATGCTAGGTCGACTAGCTTACTATGGAATGAATCTGTTACGATTTTTTTTTTACTTATTTCATCAGCTGTTTTTAATATTTGGTTTTTCTTTACAAGTATGTCCTAAATTTAGTTAATAGTCTTTGAATTTCTTCAATTAAATTTTTAAATTTTAAATGTAATATAAATTACTGTTTTCATGTAATCACCGAATAAATACATTTAAGTCTGAAAAAAGAAAAAATATATAACAATAGTTAGTACGTTTTTCTTCTTATCATTGCTGCATTGGCAAGACTACGCGAGGCGGAAGACTAATGCCAGACCTCAAAACATTGCTCTCAGTTGTCGACTGATTCTTACAAAAAGTTTTTGCATTTTTATTTTGATTTTTTGCTTTGAACTCGGTTAACAAACGAAAAGAAACTGTAAAAAATGCAAAAAGTCTGCGGCCTAAAACTTAGAACATATGGTGTCATAGTGGGTCTCCTCTATACAATTGCATCCCTGATTGGAATTTTATATACACTCGATAACACTGCGCGATTTGTCCAATTTAATAAAATCAGGTTGTCTTTGTCTTCCATTGGCAAGCTGGCAAATATTAAAGGTTAGTAATAGTAATGGAATTTAAGATTTTCCATGTGTTTTTTTTTTGTGGTTGTCGTTGAAAAGCAGAAAGTGATAAAATCGTAAAATTTAAAAAATATAGCGATTTATAGTTTTGAATATTCAATTGTACTTATATATTCAAGACTGGATCGAAATTAAATTAATTACTTAAAAAAGTTGTGACTATATACAGGGTTTTTCAATAAGAGTAATATGATTTCTTTGAACAAAATCACACTTATTGTTAAGGAAATTCAAAAGATTTTTTTATTTAATGTGAAGTACAATCGATACAATTTATTTCTATATAAAACGTCATTCAAATGGCCTCCACGACTTCTTCTGTAGGCACGAATTCGATGAATCCAATTTTCAAGCACTTTTTCCACTAAATCAAGTCGTATGTCATGAATGGCACGTTCAATATTGACTTGTAAAGCTTGAAGAGTGCCTGGTTTATTTCGGAAGACTTCAAATAACCCCAATGACTTCAAATAATCCCACAATAAATAGTCTAAAGGTGTTAAATCACAACTTCTTGGAGGCCATTCAATTTCACAATTTCTTTAAATAATCGAATCTCCAAACTTTTCTCGCAACAATTCAATTGGTTCATTTGCTGTGTGGCACGTATCCACAATCGGTCAATGGCAAAAAGATAGCTCTTAAAGAGAGCTAAAATATTGCTCATGGGTGTCAAGGTCGTAGGTCGACTGGAAAGTGTTTTTTTTGGATTTTTTAAAAAAATGGACTTAGCATCAGTTTCAAATGTAAACGGAAAGTTTATTTTTGCTCTAGCTCTTTAACGGTACGTCGGATCGGGAATCGGTCAATGGCAAAAAGATAGCTCTTAAAGAGAGCTAAAATAATGCTCATGGGTGTCAAGGTTGTAGGCCAACCGGACGGTATTTTTTTTGGGTTTTAAAACAAAATGGACTTAACGCACAAAAAGTTGCAATTGGAGAACAATTGTTTTGATAATAAATCTGAATAATTTGTAAACGTTGTTCTTGCCTATGTATCTCTCCATGATAAAAGTCTAAACACTACTGAATACAATGAAAAACAAATGACAGAACATGACATATTACAAATGGCCGAAACGTCACTTCAAAATCATATCATCCCTATTGGAAAACCCGTCACATATGTGACTTAAGCAATTTCCCTTTTTGATAGATACGTTTGTAAATCATTTGTTTTGCTTTTTAAGGTTTCATTTGGTGTAATTTAGTTTTGTATAGTTCAATCTGCTGCACTACTTCTATACTTTTAGTAATCGGAGCATTAAAGGTAAGATCTTGTTCCTCAGTAAATAATATAATTCTCTTTTATACACACTGTTTTACTATTATTTTTCAAACTATTGACGCATAATACCGCTTTAAGAATTTTTCATCTTAAATTCTTTTAATTTTTTTATAATTGTACATACTTTTTTTTCGTTTCAGAAACGTCATAAGCTAATCACACCTTGGCTTATAAATACCTTTTGTTTATTATTTATTAACACTTGCTATGTATTATTTTTGTTTATCTACATAATTCTTCAAACATTTTACCACGAATCTTTTGATAACTGTTTGATGCATTTGGTCATCTTTAGCTGGTCTCTAGGTGAGTTACGGCAGAACTTTTTTGTAACAATATCAGTTAAATACTACTACGAAAAAGTCGAATACATACATAGTTGTCGAGTTCAGATAACATTTTTGAAACAAATTTTATTTTTTTCAGTGTAGCACACGATCAAAAATAATTTACTACGAAGATATTCCTTTCCACACGATTGCCAGATCGGACAACGTTATCAACCCTGTTGAAGGCTGCAAATGTACGGACAAAGACAGATTGTTAGGCAAAGGTGAATTGACAGTTCAGACGATTGCAAAAATTTACAATATATTTTGTAAATATTTATATGCAGGATTGTCAATAAAACTATTTTATAGACAGTGTTGCCAATAAAATGTTCTTCTGGCAATGTCGCCGTTGTCACATGCATAAACTTCGCACATCTAACTATCTGCAAATTATTTCGCAACGACTTTTTCGCCAACGTTGCGAGACAAAAATTGTATGTTCACACGGTTGCAGTGCAGAGGGTTGCATTTTTTTGACAATATTGCCAGATCGGAAAACGTTATCAACCCTGTTAAAGTGCTGCAAATGTATGGACAAGGACAGATTGTTAGGCAATGGTTAATTGAAAGTTCAGACGATTGCACGAAAACCATACAATTACATATATTTCGTAAATCTATATATCGCTGACTCACTTGAGAAAGTTACACATCTTGGCAATTGCCAATTTTGAGTTATGTCACTCTTGAAGTGAGTGAGCGATATGTATACACAAGGTGGCGCAAAAGTAATCCTCCTATCAGAAAATGCTATAAATTTTGCGATTGGCTCCTAATGTCAGTTCTGACATTTGTGTAGTAAACACATGCGAAATACACGTTAATAAACAATGTTACGCTACACTGCTTCAGAACGCGGAATATTGCTGACTATTTATTTGACCAATAATCGGTCGGTGACTTTGGTACAGATTTCCTGGCCGTCCAACGCCTACTGGTGAAACACTGCGACGTTTAGCCGCTCGCCTCGAAGAGACTGGCACAACACGAGATGCTGCCAGGCATCAGTCGACGGTCTCTACAGCGAATTTTGGTACAAGATTTGAAGATGTTTCCATACAAAGTCCAGACGGTGCATCAGCTGTTGGCTGCTGACCGCCAATCGCGTCTAACATAACATCGAAAGGTTACTTTTGCGCCACCTGTTATAAGAGAGTGTCTGTTTGTTGGTTTGTATGTTTGTTTGTTCCGTATAGACGTCTAAACGGCTGGACCGATCATCTTGAAATTTTCACAGAATATACATGTGTAATGGGTGCTGACACGTGGCCCCGCCCATATAAGCCTAATTTTTAAATTGAGATATCTTGCAGAATTTATTAGCGACAGTAGTGAAATTTTTCACACATGAATCTGTTGGTGGTCCACGTGATTGTTCAAGAAATGGCAGGGTTCGGACCAATGGACGTGGCCCCGCCCATGTAAGCCTAATTTTGAAATTGATATATCTTGAACAATTTGTAAGCTAGAGTGCTGTATTTTTGTGTACATGTATCTGGTAGCAGTCTACGTGTTTGGTCTAAAAATGGGCGGGATCGGATAATGGGCGTGGCCCGCCCATATAAGCCAAATTTTGAAATTGAGATATCATGGACAATTTATTATCGAGAGTGCTGTAATTTGGTGTACATGTATCTGGTGCCAGTCTACGTGTTTGGTCCAAAAATGGGCGGGATCGGACCAATGGGCGTGGCCCCGCCCATAGATGCCAAATTTTAGAATTGTGATATTTTGAACAATTTGTTAGCGCGAGTACTGCAATTTAGTGCATATGTATTCGGTTGCAGTCTACGTTATTGGTCCAAAAATGGGCGGGATCGGACCTATGGGCATGGCCCCGCCCATATATGCCAAATTTTTAAATTGAGATATCTTGGACAATTTATTAGCGAGAGTGCTGCAATTTAGTACATATGTATGTATCCGGTGGCAATCTACGTTATTGGTCCAAAAATTGGCGGGAACAGACCAACGGGCGTAGCCCAGCCCATATAAGCCAAATTTTGATATTGATGTATCTTACATTTTTTGTATATATAATTGTGTGTATGTGTACCTGGTGGCACTCTACGAGATCATTCCCAAAGTGTGTGGGATCGGAAAAAAGGGCGCGGCCGGGCCCATGTAAGCCAAATTTTAAAATTGAGATATCTTGCACAATTTATTAGCGAGAGTGCTGTAATTTGCGATATATATGGTCCAAAAATGGGCGGGATCAGACTAATGGGCGTGGCACCGACCGAGTGAGTCAAGTTTTGAAATTGGAATATCTTGCACAATTTGTTAGCTGTTACAGTGCTATAATTTTATGTATACATATGTTTCTGGTGGTTGTCTACGTGATTGACCCAAAAATGGGTGGGATATGACCAGTGGGCGTGGCCCCGGCCATATAAGTCAATATTTTAAATTGATATATCTTGCACAATTTGTTAGCGAGAGTGCTGTAATTTTGTGTTTGATATATCTTGAGCAATTTGTTAGAGAGATCAATGTAATTTTGTGCATACATATTTGGTATCAGTCTACGTAATTAGAGGTCCAGCTAGTATTTATATATAAGACAGTGTTGCGAATAAAATGTTTTTTCTGACAATGGCGCCGTTCACATTCACAAACTTCGCACATCTAACAATCTGAAAATTTCCTCGCAATGACTTTTCTGCTAACGTTGAAAAACAAAAATTGTATGTTCACACGGTTGTAAATTGACAGGGTTGCATTTTCCGCCTTTTTTCAGGCAATATTGTTCGATCTACAAATCGTGTGTATTTAGCTTTAGCTTCAGTTACGAACTAATAGGAATGAAGTGTCACACGCGAAAAAAACAGATTTCCGCGAACAAAGCTCGAACTTTTTGTGCATAAAAAATTCGGGAAAATCGGTCTGAAAATCCGCGAAAAACCTCACTCGTTGAAATCAAATTCCTATTCGTTCGTTACTGACAATTACTCGCTAAAGGAAGGAGTGGCTTCTTAAATTATATTTGTTTTGTACACGACAGCAAAAAAATTGATTTTATTATTTTAGAAATTTTTATTTTTTGCTATTAATTTAATTTTGTATTATTCTTTTTCTAGCAATACAAATTCCAATTTATAATAGTGTACGAGATCTATACAGAGAATGTAAGGATTGTAAAAGCGAAAATGTTGAAAATGTAAATAATATGTGAAAATAAAAAACTCTAAAAACTTTTATAGGAGTAGTATTTCATGGGCACACTTCGAGCACTTTTTCCAGTAAATCATGACATGTAAAGCTTGAAGAGAGTCTGGTTTATTTCAAAAGACCAATGAATTCAAATAACACCACAAGAAATAGTCTAATAGTGTTAAATCACAACTTCATCCATTCAATATCACAATTTCTTGAAATAATCGAATCTCCAAACTTTCCTCGCAGCAATTCAATTGTTTCATTTGCTGTGTGGCACGTAGCCACAATTAGTCAATGGCAACAAGATAGATCTTAACGCGAGCTAAAATATTGCAAATGGCTGTCAAGGTCGTAGGTCGACAGGAAAGTGTTTTTTTTTTTTGATTTAAAAAAAATGGACAGCATCATTTTCAAATGTGAACGGAATGTTTATTTTTGCCCGAGCTCGGATCGGGAATCGGTCAATGGCAAAAGGATAGCTCTTAACGAGAGCTAAAAAAATTGGTAATGGGTGTCAAGGTCGTAGGTCGACTGGAAAGCGTTTTTTTGTTGGATTTTAAAAAATTTACTTAGCGCACAAAAGTTGCATTTGGAGAACGATTATTTTGATAATAAAACTGAATAATTTGTAAACGTTGTCCTTGCGTATATCTCTCCATGTAGAATTTGTAAACACTACTGAATACAATGAAAAATAAATGACAGATCATGACATATTACAAATGGCCGAAACGTCACTTCAAAATGATATCATCCCTATTGGAAAACCCGTTATATGTACTGTAAAGGCATTACACTCCACAAAATTTGAAGTATTTGTATGGACTGGAATCAATATTATAAGCCGTTAACTTTTTTTGGAAAATGTTCCATTTGCATGGGAGGTACCAAAAGGGGCGTGGAAAAAACACCCAAATTTTTACGGGACGGTAGATACTCTAAAAGCATTACACTTCACAAAATGTATGTAATGTAAAGTATTTATATGGACTGGAATCAAAGTTATAAACCATTATCTTTTTGTGCAAAAGGGCAAAAGCTTTGCCCATTTTTCTCAGGATGATCGCGACCATGAAATTAATACTATGTGCGAAATTGTGAATGATTAGGGGTAGTAAAGGGTTTTCCAACAAGAGGTGTAATTTTGGTTTTGAAAGAAAAATACCATTTTTTGAGATAAATGATCGGATGTTTATTTCATAATAAAGAGGAAGGTATGCCGTTAATAATGAAAAACAACATCAGCCAAATGGCCACCACGACCACGCTTACAGGACCATATCCTTTTCATGAAATTTTCCATAACCAAACCGCAAAGTGGCTGCCCTACTACGTCTTCGATAGCCTCACGAATTCTATCTTTGAAGTCTTGAATCGACGCTGGGCTGTTGGCGTAGACCTTATCTTTCACGTGGCCCCAAAGGAAGAAGTCGCAAGGTGCTAAATCACAAGATCTCGGTGGCAACTTGTGATCACCTCTTCGAGAGAGCAATGGTTTCGTTGCTTGTGTGGCACGTAGCGCCGTCTTGTTCAAAGTAAACGTTGTCCAGATCAATACCATCCAACTCCGACCATAAAAAATCATTAATCATCTCTCGATAGCGCAATCCATTCACCGTAACTGCTTTTCCAACCTCATTTTCGAAAAAGTAAGGTCCAATGTCCCCGCCGGTCCATAAACTGCACCAAACAGTCACATGTTGAGGATGGAGAGGCTTTTCAACAATAACTCTTGGGTTTTCCAAGCCCCATTACTTAAAATCCGCCAAATATTTTTGGGATCTCTTAGGTCACTCCAGCGATGTGTTACACTTTTGGCCCGCACCATTCTTGTTCACAATACATGTAGTGGTGGTATAAAAACATAAATTGTGATATCTCAGATTCGATCTAATTTGTTCTCCTTAATTTTTTTTAATAAATGGTCCATATGTACGACTTTGGTTCATTATAATAACTGAAATTACAAGAAAAAAAAATATGTTTGAAAACACATAAAAATATGTTTTCATTTTAATTTTGAAAAAAAAACAAAAAAACATATGTTTACATATTTAAGCATAAAGAAGTCAACATTGGCAGCTCGCTAAGATGGAAACATTTTAGGCCCAGTTAGGCAAACTTAACCGTAACGCCCTCGTAGCGTAACGAATCAGCTGATTCAATCTATCATATGGAAATCAGTTTAAACGATTAGCCAACGGAAACGAAACGTAAACGGACGGCTGAATCTGTTGAAATCAGAATTGGACGTTCCGTTTACGTACAATTTGACAACAGCTGATACTACATGTTGTTTACAATTACAATTGCAGTCGCACGAGTATTTATACAATAGGTTTAGGTTAAAACCTAAACCTTTATACAATAAATAAAATCCAGCATATAGGATATCTGAACAAAAGCGAGAAGCTTGGAAGCAAATTGGCAAGGAGCTGGGCGTTACAGGTGAGTTTTATGAAGATCGCGGCTGACTCCATTAAAAATTAAATTTATAATCTGCTTCAGGATTCTTTTGACGACAGTACGAGACAAACATTGCGCCAATCTTCTTCATTGTGGGTTAATTTGGCAGCAATATAAGCGTCTATACAAACGAGGACTTATTTATAGATAGAGATTGGATCTGATTTGGCTGAGTCCCTCTTCAATGGAAATAGACATAGGTAAAGGGGTTTCCATTAAGGACATAAGAATTTAATAAATATATTAATATTATATTAATAAACATATATTAATAAAAAACAGAGAATATTTAAGACATAGAGTTCAAATTTATTCCAGGTTAAGAGCAAATGTTACATTTTAAGAATGAAATTCAATTTCGGTCATATGACCACCACGAGCCCGTCAACAGCGATCTATTCTTTGGACCCAATATTCCACCACTCTTGGACACATTTCGACCGGAACGTTGACAATTTCGCGTTGGATGTTGTATCTGAGCTCGTCTAATGTTTTTGACTTAGACCAAGGATATTCCTCAGGGGAAACGCAGCATCGCCAATAAAAAATGAGGAAAGGCTTCAGAGGATGCTGACGATAATGGTTTACTAGGAGGTACTGTACCTAAAATTACTGATTGGCCAAACGCAGAGTACTGGAATATAGCTGTATTTAATTTAAATTAAGAAATGTAAATTGTTTGTATTAAAACAGAATATGAATAAATTGAAGTTTAATGGGCATACCCCCATCGTGTTGGCTGCCATAACTACCAACATTAACTGATATGAAGGTATAGTTAGCATCGCAGATTCCCACACAATTCGGCATATCCCACATTCGTTGAAATTCATTGGCAATGTGTTTGTACTGCTGTGTAGTTTGTTCGCTTAAATAAATCGGCGAAAGCAAGCGCCACAAAACTTCACTGCATTCTAAAATAATATTTAGAATGGATGTTTTTCCCAGCTTGTGACTCCATGCAATCGATTGTATGGAACAACCGTGACCCAAATATCTACAATTTTAAAGAAAAGAATGTTAATATTTCCCAACATGGAATCAAAGGATAAAGCAATATTTGACATACAGTGGTGTTATTGCTAGTCTCTGCCGGTCTAATCCCTTGCTTTGGTGTAGTTAACTCATATTTTATTAATGTTAATAATAAAATAAAAACTTCCATAGGCATTCTAGTATCCGGCTTTCGCCAGTCATTGTTTATAGGACGTCCACCCCATCTTCTTATCCGACGATATTTTCTTGATTACTTTTATTGTAAATTCTGCATAGATTTAAAACAACACAAATTTATAAACATTCTTTTTAACTTAATTTCTAATAAACCTAAACAAAAAGAAATCGCGGCTTTTTTGTTTACTTATGTGTTGTTGTTGTCAGAACATATGACTCGTTTTCTCAACGTTGGCTAATCGCTCAAACGGGCAACGTTACGACAACGGTAAAGATAAATTACGGTTACGTATGCCTAACCCGGCCTTTTATCAGTGCACAATGAGAGAAACGTGAGAGAGAGAGAGAGAAATGAGAGTGTTGGAACAGCTCACCTGACCCACCCAGGGTTGATTTGTGGTCACCGCTATTGTAAAGAATACAGAGGTGTATTTTCTAAGGTCAACCATACAAAAATCTGTGCTTTTTTAGACCGGAAGTTGTGAAATTCTTGATCTGGCAATTACATTATTTTCCAATTGGTAAATTGCTAACGTCATTGACGTAAGACCAGGCGAACGAACCTTAGAGAAACCAAATTCCTGACGAAAGTGAGTGACTGGTTTTCGTTCGCAGAGATTTTCGTTAGAAATACAGAAACAGGCCGTTATATTGCATTATTATTTAGCATATTAAATATGTACCTATTTTCCTTCAAAAAATGCATCGCCTAACTTAACCCGGCCTCGCACTTTGTCCGAAAATTGGCAACCCGATTTGAATATCATGTCATTTGCTTTATTCATGTTCCATGCAGCAACTACAACTGTTTTGTGCGAACGTCGCAGAGGGTCGTTAGCGCCAACTACGAAATCTCCCTCTCTATCTCTCCCTCTCATTTGATGAGATACGTACCAAAGACAAATAGAATATAAGAAGACATTCCTTCAGGCCAAAACGTCAAAATCTGTCAGTTACGAACGAATAGGAATGAATTGTAACACGCGAAAAAACAGTATTCCGCGAACATTGATTGAACTTTTTTTGCACTTATCGATTAATATTAATTTTTTAATTGTGACAATTACAAAAAATTCGGGAAAACCGGTCTGAAAATCCGCGAAAAAAACTCACTCGTTGGAATCAAATTCCTATACGTTCGTAACTGACAATTACTCGCTACAGGAAGGAATGTCTTCTTAAATTATATTGTTTTTGATACGTACGGCCTTTTGTTACTATTACTCCATCATTCAGTCCGAAGCAGTGTTGCCACAGGAGAAATTATTTTCCGACCAAAATGTTCCCAAAAACCGACCAAAATCCGTTGTAGCCGACCAATTTTATAAAATCAAAGCTTTCGATATTTTGTAAAGTTTGATAACAAAATTTTCCAATTTTGATGAAACTTTGGTAATGTTGCCTACCCCAATCGAATATTCTCTACATCATGGAAATGCTCGATTAATTGATTCTGGGTGAAATTCGCCAAATTTTAGTTCAGTAGCTTGCTATATGTGAATTTTAAGGCGTCAATCAACAAATCTTTTTTGACCTTTATATGGGGGATATATACAAATGTGACCAATGAGATCCATTACTAATGAAAATAATTGCACCCCATAATATAATTATTTGTTACAAAGGCACCAAGAATTCAAATTGGATGAGAAATTCTGTTTGGTGCTATATCAAATCATGGTCATACGGTGATACTTGTAAGTGTGAGTTGTTCTATGTAAACTTCGACGCACGCTGCAAAATGTCTTCCCAATTACTTGAAGTATGATGTAAAGAAAAAAAACTCGGTTAGGATCCTTCTATGGGGACTATATCGAAACATGGACCGATATGCTCCATTTTCAACCCCAAACAACTACTGGTTTTATTATTGTAGACAGAGGAGTATTGGTACATCCTAGTGTCTAAAAGTCAATTTATAAATTGCAAAAGCTAATGTGTAAAAATAAAAAAAGAATTTTGCATTTAAAAAAAAATTTAAATATATACGTTACCCCCGATTTGACATGTAAGCGCTGTAAAAATGTTATTTTATACCCTATCAGTGCGAAATTCGGCAACGAGAGGTTTCTTATTACATGAAGGAATATTGTTAAATTCGGAGAAAATCGGTTCGGATTTAAATAAAGCCCCCATATATATGTTACCCCCGATTTCACATGTAAGCGCTGTAAAAACTGTATTTTATACCCTATCAGTGCGAAATTCGGCAAAGAGAGGTTTCTTATTACATGAAGGAATACTGTTAAATTCGGAGAAAATCGGTTCAGATTTAGATATAGCTCCCATATATATGTTACCCCCGATTTGACATGTAAGCGCTGTAGATACTGTATTTTATATCCGATCAGTACGAAATTCGACAGAAGGAGCTCTTTTTACATGAATGAGTATTCAGGGAAGATCGGTTCAGATTTATATTGATTGTTCCTCCTGATTTGGTATCAAACCGCTATAGAAGTTGTATTTTACTTCCGATCATTAAAATTTTCTCAATTTAGGAACGAATATTGCTAAATTTAGCGATTATCGTTTCAGAATTAGATAATATGTTCCTACCCATTTACCAATTATTCCAAATTATTATGGCAATGACCCTTATCGCATTGTTAGGGAGGTGTAGGGTATTATATAGTCGGCCCCGCCCGACTTTCTGCCTTTCCTTACTGGTTGTTATTAATGCAGAGTGAATAAACCCATTCAAGTTTATTTCAACGTTTTTTTATAAAACTTTCAATTTACATTTGTACTGAGTTTTTCTTAACTTAAGAATACGCTGAAGTTGTCTGACCTAGTTTGTGGCAAATAACAAAATTTTTCAAAAAAGGATGAAATATTTTCGTGGAACGCCTTATTTAAGTTTTATTGAACTGATTTCAACGTCAAAAATAATTTTAAACTTCCAAAATTCCTCAATTATGGTGCGATTTATGAGCCAACATTTTGGCTTCAATCTACTCTCGGAATACGGAACAGAAGTGAAAGAAATAATTCTCTCCCTAAAAACGATAATTTTGACAAATACGACCACATTTCCGGTAAACGAAATTTCCTTTTTCGCGACGAAATTATTATTTTCAAATAAAAATTTTACAATGTATTTGTCTACAATTTCGATCAACAGGTCGATACTGCTTGCAGCGATTATGAAAAATATTGACATTCACAATCGACATTTCAAGGTAAAGGGTTTTCCAACAAGAGGTGTCATTTGGTATTAAAAAATTCAATATTTTGAGATAGATCGGATGTTTATTTCGTAATAAAGAGGAAGGTATGCCGTTAATAATAAAAAAACATCAGCCAAATGGCCACCACGACCACGCTTACAGGACCATATCCTTTTCATGAAATTTTCCATAATCAAATCGCAAATTGGCTGCCCTATGTCCTCGATAGCGTCACGAATTCTATCTTTGAGGTCTTGAATCGACGCTGGGCTGTTGGCGTAGACCTTATCTTTCACGTGACTCCAAGGAAGAAGTCGCAAGGTGTTAAATCACAAGATCTCGGTGGCCAATTGTGATCACCGCTTCAGAGATAACACGGTCCGGAAACTTTTCCCGTAACAGAGCAATGGTTTCGTTGCTTGTGTGGCACCGTTTTGTTGAAAGTAAAAGTAAAGTAAAAAATCATTAATCATCTCTCGATAGCACAATCCATTCACCGTAACTGTTGATCCAACCTCATTTTCGAAAAAGTAAGGTCCAATGACCCCTCCGGTCCATAAACCGCACCAAACAGTCACACGTTGAGGATGGAGAGGCTTCTCAACAATAATTCTTGGGTTTTCAGAGCCCCAGATGCGACAATTTTGCTTGTTGAAAAAATGTATAAATGAACCAAACAACATTAACATGTATCTTTTGCTGAAGTATTCTGTATAATAAAATTTCAAAAAACCTCTGTTTATTAGTGTGCATAAAATGTATTGAAATCCTACAACTACACTGTTGCTTTTTAAATTGTTTCATAATACCTTAGAAACAATCGTTTATTATACCTATCGACCTAGAATCTCTTTCTGAATTGGTCTGGTTTTGTCCGTCCGTCTGTTCCTAAATGTATTCTTGTTACCAAATACAGTTCACAATTATGCTCAGATCACTTTCTTTTTAACTCTATGACTTACTGAAATTGGTACAGAAGGTTTCCGATTTAGATATAGCCCCTATATATACATATATGATCAATCAAGCAAACAATTGTATTTATTTTCGGTTGCTTGATTATTTCTCATTATCTAGAATCAGCTGTTGCTACTTTTACAGCTGTTGGATAGGGTTGCCCCCGTTCTGATATTTTCGTGTGGAAAAAGCTTTAAGAAATGTCAATAACAACATGTAGGTAATATTGGTATTTGACAGGAAGACGATGAAGAAAAGAGCTTTCTTACCCGAACGATAAGTGACAATGACAATGTAACAGCCTGTTCAGCTAAATGTACCAAAACGCAGACGTGCGATAGCTACCCAAGCAATAATTTTCTTCTTCTTATTCTCACCCAAGCGATCATGTTTTTAATTTGGTTCATTGTCACTTATCGTTTGGGTAAGAAAGCTCTTTTCTTCATCGTCTTCCTGTCAAAGACCAATATTACCTTCATGTTGTTATTGACATTTCTTAAAGCTTTTTCCACACGAAAATATCAGAACGGGGGCAACCCTATCTAACAGCTGTAAAAGTTGCAACAGCTGTTTCTAGACGATGAGAAATAATTAAAAAACCGAAAACAAACACAATTGTTTGTTTGATAGATCATTTATGTATATATAGGGGCTATATCTAAATCGGAAACCTTCTGCACCCATTTTAGTAAGTCCTTGAGTTAAAAAGGAAGTTCTTGCTAAATTTCCAAGTGATCTGAGCATAATTGTGACCTGTACTCGGTAAAAAGGATACATTTATAAACAGACGGACGGACAAAACCAAACCAATTCAGAAAGATATTCTAGGTCGATAGGTATAATAAACAATTGTTTGGGTCACCTAATTTAAGGTATTACGAAAAAATGCAAAAAGCAACAGTGTGGTTGTAAGATTTCAAAACATTTTATACAAACAAATAAAAAGAAATTTTTTGAAATTTTGGTGGATACTTCAGCAAAAGATACATGTGTATGTTGTTTGGATCATTTATCCATTTTTTATTCATTTATCCAACAATTTTCACTTTATCATTCAAAAGGGTGGTAAACATAACCGACACGAATGAATTTTTCTGATCGTCTAATTTGACATTTCATTTCGTTCGTTGTTGTCTTATAAGAACCAAAATGTTGGCGATAATTGAAAGCTTCTTTGTTTACAATCAAAACAAAGTGTGCAAAAACCAAAAATTTCATTCGCTTGCCAATAGACGTGCGAAGTGACAAAAACAAGTTACAAAAACAGGCCCTTAATAATTTCAGTGAGTTGTTAAATCGTATCGTTCCATTTTTAGGAATGGCGTAGTTTCTATTTGTCAAATGTCAAAGAATAAAAGCTTCAAAAGTGACAGCTACCGAAATACCGGGTGATTAAAAATAACAACTCTTGTTGGAAAACCCTGTATTTAGAAATTTACTTCGATATGTATTAATCGTCAAATTATTCCGTATTATACTACATTTTAAATAATAGAGAATATAACCGACCAAAATTGAGTTGGTCCGACCATCCGACAAGAAAGGCTAATTTTAATTTTATCCGACCAAATTTGGTCGGAAATGACCAAAACGGCAACGCTGGTCCGAAGTATATTCTTCTTTCAAAGGCAATATGGAATGGTGACATTTCTTTCTTAGATTAAAAATTTCAAAAGGGCATAAATTATGGTAAAATTTTACAAAAGCTATAGTGTATTAATTATTGTTTATGGATATCAATAAATTTCGCAGAATTCTGTGTTACGTATAAAGAGAAATGCAATAGAAGTCGGTGTATTGTGGCAAACAAAATCCGCGGTGAAATAAAGAAATTTAAACAAACTGATTTTATTGTGAAGGGTGAAGGTGCGGTGTGATACAAATGAACTATGTTTTTTATTAATGGAGTGTGTTCAAATGAGTGCGATGGAGAATACGAAAAACAGACAATTGATTAAGTTATCGACTAAATAGCAAAATGAAGCACAGGATGAAATCACAAAGTACTATGTGTTAGAATAAGGTTTGTTTTTTTTTAAATAATACTCCTTAATAACATCTTTAACATTTCAATTTAAACAAAATTAAAAAAATTTTTAACCAATCTAAATTATGAAATGAAATAAAAAAGAATGTTAAAATAGTCTCCAAATTTAGTGATTACGGCAAGTCATTAAGTATTTGAAGTATATTTCATTTCATTTAATTTCTATCGATATTGATACTGAAAAAACATTCTACAAAATTGCAGTTTTCAAGAACAATTTCTTAGCTTCTTTTTTTGTATTTTATTTAAAAATTTCACTCTACAAAATATTGTAAAATTTTTCTAAAAAAAATTATTTTTTAATGTTTCATCAAATTTAATTTTTTCCAGCAAATTCGTCAAAATTGAATTTTGCTACAAAAAGTTATCCAAATTGCATTTTGTACGAATTTTCGTCGTAATTTAATTTCCTTATAAAATTGAATTTTTCCAGAAATTTTGTCGATATTGACGCTTTCTAGAAAAAGTTGTCAAAGTAACAGTTTTCTGCATTATTGTATCGAAATCGAATTGTTATATCAAACTTTATCTAAATTGAATTTTTTATCCAAATTTTATCTTTGTACCAAATTTCATCGAATTTGCATTTTTCTAGAAATTTTCGTCGAAATTGCTTTTTTTTACAAAATTGCAAAAATGTCCGTCATCGACCTTTCCTTTAATCCGGTCAGTGGTGCTTAATCCAGTCAGTGGTACTTAATCCGAGGTCGCCTACAAGAAAATAATTGTTTTGCCAAACTTCATTTACATTGCATTTCTCTACCAAATTTAATGGAATTGAATTTTTTTACAAATTTTGTATTTTTCTAAAATATTTCGCCAAAATGTCTTTTTTTCTACATTTCATGGAAATTTAATTTTTCATAAAATTTCGTTGAAATTGTATTTATCTAGAAATTTTTCGATTTCTCAGCTATCCAGAAAATGTTGTCAAAATTATAAAATTCTAAAATTTGTTATCAATATTGAATTTTTGTAAACATTTTTGCATCAAATTTAATCTTTGTTTAAAATTTCATCGAAATTCTATTTTTGTAACAAATTTCATCGAAATTTTATTTTATGTAACAAATTTCATCGAAATTACATTTTTCTCGAAATTTTGTCGATTTTGCAGTTTTCAACATTTTTTTTTGCCGAAATTGCATTTTCTACATAATTGCACTTTGCCAGAAATATATATGAAATTTGCATTTTATAGGCAATTTCGTCAAAGTTACGTTGTAATACAAAATTTCCGTCATCAAAAATTTTTAGAAAATTCGTTAAATTAAATGAAATTTAGTACAAAAACCACTTTTTTTTTAAATTTTTAAGAAATTTTTGAAAAAAGTAGTTTTTTCAAATTTTGCAGAAAAATAAAATATAGACAAAATTTTCTATAAAAATGCATTTTCAAAGTAACATTCTAAAAAACATCTATCAAATTTGTCTAAAATATTAAAGAAAATAAAGGAAAAAAACGAATTTTCCAGACAAATTTTCTTGAAAAAACGTTCTGGAGAAATAAACATCTAGAAAAATTTAATCGACAGCCGATTCTAGAAATTCATGGAAAATGCAAAATTCAACCCAATTTTTTAAAAAAAAGTCCTATTTGACAATATTTTCAAGAAAAATTAAATTTAAAAAAAAAAATAAGAATTTAAGGAAAAAAATACATTTGGTGAAATTTTTAGAAATGTGTAATTTAAATGAAATTTGGTAGAATGTCGTAATTTTTGGCCAAGCTATTTAGAAATGTTTATTTTTGAAGAAATTTTGTAGAAAATGCAATTTTGACGAAATTTCTGAGAAAAATTCAGTTTTGATAAAATTTGGTAGATATATACAATTTTGAAGAAATTTTCTGGAAAAATTAATTTTCCATATATTTCATATATTCTAGAAAAGTTCAAGTTCGACGAAATTTTCCAGAAAAATTAAATTTGGACGATGTTTTGCAGAAAAAAACAATTTTTATACATTTAATTTTATTGTAATGTAATTTTGTAAAAAAAAAAAATGTCGACCTAATTTCCACAATTTTTTTTGTAAAAATTCAACGAAATTTTCTAGAAAAATTAATTTTTGCATTTTGTAGGGTATGTACATAATATGTCAATATGGTTCAACATCAAAGTTGAACTATATTTGCCGCAAATACTATCAACTGCAAAATTTTGAGACTTTCCCGAGTCAAAGCGAACAATAATTAGTCAAATGAAATGATAAAAAATGTCCTTAAATGACAAATATTTTATCGGTTCAATGATATAATCTCAATATCAGGAGTAATTTATATTTAATCGTAAGGACATTGTTCTAGACATAATTTCTCCACATGTGTAGAATGTTCAATTGTGGCATGATAACACATTAGTATCAATCGACAAATATTCAAAATAGTCATGCTTTCGTTCTTAATATCTATGTTTAGTTGCATACTCTTTTTGTTTTCTATCATTTTACAGAGTTAAGACATAAATTGTGATTCAAATTTTCACTACTACACCAAATATTATCCTTAAGTCTTATCTTAAAGCATTGTCTTTGGTAGAACGTAATCGAAGTCATATTCCATGTTTGATCTATACATAGATTCATCTTCTGCTTCTTCCGGACGTGCAGCAATTTCATAACGTATATCAGCAAATAAAATGAAAATTGGGTAAACGACAATAATTTCAAAACCTAAAAGAATAATATAAATAAATATTATAGATGATAGTAACCAAAAAAGTAATATTCTTACCCATTAGAATAATGCCAAATAAAATATCATCGAATTGATGATTTTTGGTTATAATTTCATACCAATTGACAAAACTAAAAAGAATAGCGGCAACCGTGTACAAAGTTAACCACGGCAATAAAAGTGTGGGATGTTTCTAGGCGTAAAGAAAATGTATTTTATGATCACAGGAAAAAATTTTGCGATTTTTGCCAAATTACCTTAACAATTCCCCAAATCATAAGTACGGCTGTCAAGGCTGCTATCAAGGCCGATACAAAAAGGGCCACATGTTTCAATATGAATTGAATGCTTAATCCTAAAACAAAAATTTAAAATTTTACTAATATTATGTACAACAAATTACAATTCAAAAAGATATTTTTTTGATAAATGATGAACGATTATCTTTTTTTAAAAACAAAAAATCAATGATGATATATCAAAACCAACAATAATAATATTTTATTTTAAAAATACCATTAACAATGAATGTTTAATAAAAAAATTTAATCAATGAAGATCTATCCGTGTAGAAAAATCATAAATAATAACAGTTTCTAATAGAAAAATCAATATAAAGATAATTTCTAATAGAAAACATGGTTGAAGTATAGAAAAGGGCATATCTTATGATTTTTTCTAATAGAAAATTCTTCAACGATCAGAAAAGTCAACAAACCTGACCTTTCAAAGAGTCTTTATTGTTATTTTTTCTAATAGCAAATCATCAACGATAACACTTTCTAACCTTTCTCTTAAAAATACTTTTTTGATGATTTTTATCTAAAAAAAATCAACTCTGAAGATAGTTTTTATTAGAAAAGATCATCAGATATGACTTTTTTCTATTCACGAACTATGATATTTTCTATTAGAGAAGATCATTATAAATAATTTTTTAGAAACTATAATTGTTTATGACTTTTCGACAATTTGATGATCTTTCTCCTAGAAAATATAATAGTTGATGATGCTTCTCTTAGAAAAATGTATCTTTAACAGTGATTGTCTGTAATAGAAAATTTATCAACGATAATAATTTCTCAGAGAAAGACGTAAAAAATAACCTTTTCTAAGAGTAATGTTATGAGCGATGACTTTTCGTAAGAGAAAAGTCATCAGCGATGATGACTTTTCCAAAGAGGAAAGTAATCAACGATGACCTGTTCTAAAAGAAAAGTCATCAGCGATGACCTCTTCTAAAAGAAAAGTCATCAGCGATGACCTTTCCTATGAGGAAAGTCATCAACGATGACCTTTCCTTAGAGGAAAGTCGTCAACGATGACCTTTCCTAAGAGGAAAGTCGTCAACGACGACCTCTCCCAAAATGAGAGTCATCAACGATGACCTTTTCTAAGAGGAATGTCATAAACTATGAGGTTTTCTACGAGGAAAGTCATAAACTATGAGCTTTTCTACAAGGAAAGTCATCAACGATGACTTTCATATGAGGAAAGCGAACAACGATGACCTTTCCAAAGAGGAAGGTAATCAACGATGACCTTTTCTAAAAGAAAAGTCACCAGCGATGACATTTTCTCAGAGAAAAGTCATCAGCGATGACCTTTCCTAAGAGTCATCACCATCAACGATGACCATTCCTTAGAGGAAAGTCATCAACGATAACCTTTCCTTAGAAGAAAGTCATCAACGATGACCTTTCCTTAGAGGAAAGTCATCACCTTTCCTAAGAGGAAAGTCATCAACGATGACCTTTCCTTAGAGGAAAGTCATCAACTATGAGCTTTTCTACGAGGAAAGTCATCAACGGAAGCCTTTCCTAAGAGGAAAGTCATCAACGATTATGACCTTTGATAAGCGGAAAGTCATCAACGATGAACTTTAGTAAGAGCTAAGTCATGAACGATGATGACCTTTCCTGAGCGGAAAGTTATCAACGGTGACCTTTCCTAGTGAAAATTCATCAGCGATGACCGCTCCTAAGGGGAAAGTCATCATTTGTGACTTTTCCCAAGAGGAAAGTCATCAACGGCGACCTTTTCTACGAGGAAAGTCTTCAACGATGATCTTCCCTAAGAGAAAATTCAACAACGATGACCTTACCTAAGAGGAAAGTCATCAATAATGACCTTTCCTAAGAGGAAAGTCATCAATGATGACCTTTTCTAAGAGGAAAGTCATCAATGATGACCTTTCCTAAGAGGAAAGTCATGAATGATGACCTTTCCTAAGAGGAAAGTCATCATCGATGACCTTTCCTAAGAGTAAAGTAATCAACGATTACCTTTCCTAAGAGGAAAGTCATCAACGATGCCCTTTCCTAAGATGGAAGCCATCAACGATGACCTTTAGTAAGAGGAAAGTCATCAACGATGACCTTTCCTAAGAGGAAAGTCATCAACGATGACCTTTCCTAAGAGTAAAATCATCAGCAATGATCTTTTCAAAAAGAAAAGAAATCAACTGTTCTCTTTTTTAGTAGAAAAAAATCGACGTTGATGATTTTTTCTTAAAAAAATACCATCGCTATAACATTTGTCAAAGAAAATATTATCGTTGATGACTTCTTACTTAGAAAGGGTCAGTGTTGATGAATTTTCCACTAGAAAATATCATAGAAAAATATTCGACGATAATCTTGTTTTACTAGAAAAATCATAAATACAGAAATATCAGAGAAAAATATCATAAACGATGACCTTTTTAGGAGAATGATGATTTTTACTATCAGAAAAGTCATCAACTAAATTTTTTTATAATATTAATAATATTCTTCATTACTTACCGTAGTCATCATGAGCTGTCACAATATAGCTCACCACTGAAACTTCCCCCAATAGAATCATAAAACTCAGCAGGACAGTAACCACAGCTACAACAATGCCATGTTTAGCTAAACCCCTTAGCGACATTTCTGTTAATTTACTTAATTTTTGGAATTAAAAACATCCGTATAAATTATGGTTTGTAGGTTCGTATTTCATCTTTTCGCGTAAACAACTGATTTACAGTAAATTATTGAAATAAAAATAAATCACAGTTTGCCTATGAAAATCAAATGCTGATAAATTTAATCTTTTTAAGAAAAAATGCTTGACTTTTGTTTTCAATTCCAAGAGTCACAGAGAGAGAAAACAAAAATGTTTAATCTTTTGAGTCTCATCGTTTCTAGGAGAATTAATCATCGACAGTTGCTGATAAGAAGAAGTGTTATTATTTTGAAGCTGAATTTAATGTATTTAGGAATGTATTATACGCATTTGTGAATTGCAACAAGTGAAAGGGATGGTTGTGATTCGTTTAGATTCATACAATCGTATACCCTTGAAGGGAAAACACTGTATTCTAAGGTTAAACAGAGAGAGCGCTGCACAGTGATTGGGAATTCAATTTAATCGGGTCAAATTCAATATTATTTATTATACATCTTTTTAGAATAACCAAAGGTTATTTTAACCCTCTGGGGTAAACCAACAGTTATAGTACTCAAATCGAATGGCATTTTAAACTGTTAACTGTAACAAAGATTATGAAAACTGGGTTGATTCGAAAAACAAGAGAAACTTCAATGGAAATTAACAATGTGGGATTTGTTTAATATTATTGGGAATTGCGATTTGAATGTATAGCTCCAGTAAATACGACTATCAATGAAGCTGCTTTCTATCTACATTTTTCGTTTTACTGATGAATTTAGCACAGACCACAGCCGTTAGTTCTCATGTTAAAAGTAGTAATCGAAATATGTCTTTGGAAAGAACATTGCTACTGATATGTCCTTATTCTTGCAACATCTCTATTTATTGTCGGATCCTTTTAACTTAACATATTTAACTGCCAAAAATATGTTTAAATTCAAATTTTTCAGTTATCCTATAGTTGCCATGGTTTCAATATATTTATACAATTTTGCATAAAATTTGATAAATAAAAATCAACAATGATCTCTTCTAAGAGAAAAGTCATCAACGATGATCTTTGCTATGTGAAAAGTTATCAACGTTGATATTTTGTCAAAAAAAAGTCATCAACGACGATATTTTCAAAGAGGAAAATCATCGGTAGTGATATATTTTTTAAATGAAAGTCATCAATGATATTTTCTTATAGGAAAATGAGTCACATCATTACAAATACAATTAATAACAATCAAAAAGTAGGGAACCTCGAAATGGATCACTCTATATGTATATACTTTATGGGGTCTAAGATCAATATTTAGAGGTCTTACAAGCGGAGTGACAAAATGAATATACCCCCATCCTATGGTGGAGGGTATTAAAATTTAGTCAGTTTATATATTATTGTTGTCCCCATCTAGAGGTAGCCCTCATATATTCTAATTTAAGGCATAAAGACCACATTTTTCAGATGAAGAGTTTGGCTAAAGGAATTGGGGCCTAAAAATTGGCTAAAAATTGCAGCGTTCATTTTTTTAAGATTGAAGATGTGCTCCGTATACAAAGATTTTTCCAGTAATAGAATTGAATGTAATCCATGGTGGAGGGTATGTAAGATTCGGCATGACCGAACTTAACTTTTTTTTACTTGTTTCATTTAATTTTGTTTTACATTTTTATTAAATATTTTTCCTTCTGTTTGGTATACTGTTATCAATCAAAAATATAAAGTTTTTCCGTTTTTTGTAATTTCTTTTATAATTACACTATGCAACAAAATTGTTGTCCAAGGGAAGTGGTTAACAGTTTCTGCTGCAACTAGGTGTCACTAAAACGAAAAAAAATATTAAAAAAAATTTTATGGTAAATTTTTGTTTTAATTTTTTTTTAAAATTCCAGCTTTCATGGAAATTACATTCAGTATTTGGACCATAAGTATAAGCCAGATTGAGCCTCAAATTAAAGGGAATTATGAGGGCTACATATATTGCGATCACGTAGAATCTATGGTTTAGTAACAGTCTTAAAAAATATGAGAAAAAAATTATTCTTTTTTTAAAAAACACTTTTTCCTGGTACAAAAAACCATAAAAAATAGAAAATAAATCGAAAAAAATATTTTATTACTTTTTTAAAAAGCCAGCATGCTAAAGAAGAAAACACTGTCTATCTACTGTCTATCTATGGATAGATGTACAAGTTATGAGCCATTTTGTAAATGTTAGGGAAATTCAAAAAAATCTTGTTTCATATTTTTTCGTTTTTAAATGATGTTTTTGCTTATATTGAATTCGCCATACAAAAATATAAATAATTTTAAGGTCTAGGACACAATAAATTTTTTTTTGTTGCGTAGTGTTATTAAAAATATAATACAAATAAAAATCATGCATAAAAAATATCCCTGAATCTTACTCACTGTTCCTTATTCCAATAACAATATAATAATAATAATATCAGAGTCATACATGACGTAGTTCAGTATTGAGGTTCCGTATTGCGTTTTTATATACTCGTACATGTACTTATAGTAATAGCTTTAGATTAAGTCTGCGTCATCAGGAGATTTTAAATTTGTCATATTATTTTGTAGATTCTGTTCGTCCACTGTCTCATGCATTATTTCCACAAATTCTTCGTATAGAGTATACGTAATTAGGGATTCTAAACCTAATAAAAGAACTATAAGAAAGAAATTATTCAATATCTATTTTTAAGCAAAACGTATGGCTAATCTTACAAATTACTGTAAAACACTTTTTAATATATACGAAAACGAACATAGCTCCTCCTATTTCTTCGACAGCCATTGTAATGAGGGAAATTGCAAATGCCGCAACGACACAAACTAAAAAGGGTATCAATGTGATGTCTCTGAAATTTTAGAGATTTTTTTTATGAAATATAAAGTTAACAGAGATAGAGTTATATTCAAGTTTTTTGTAATAATATTAACAGGGTCATTTTAATTAAACCTTACCTCGATTGTACCCCAAATGAAGAGCACAGCGGCAATTGCTGCAATACTCGTATATATCGACACGATACAAGCATTTTTTTTTGATATTTAGAGAACGGTCTTCTTCCGAATCTGAAATGTAATTGTTTTTGAGAAGAATATCGTTATAAAATAATAAACGTTAAAACATGCTTGGAAATGCATTACTTAATTTTATTTTTGTTGTTGTTTGCAATTCAAAGAATATGCTCTGACTTTCGGTGAACATATTTTCAAAGATTACATGATATTATCTGTTAGGACCTTCTCCACTAAATGAACAGGTTTCATATGGATAAATAAAGAATTCGCGAATTTTTGTAGCGATATTCTTATACCACGAAATTTGGAAATATTTTCTTGTGAATTTCGCTGATTGTAGAGTCGGCATTTCCATTCGATTTTGTAAATTTTTTCTGAATAAAGAACCTTTCAAGAATATTCTGTGAAAATTTGAGGTGAATCGGAACAAAACTGACAAAGATGCAGCAGTCTAAGCAACCGCGCCTAATATGTCACTCAGTACATCAGAACAACTTTAAAGCGTTTTTCCCATAACCCATGTTTTCAAAGACGGTGCGCCTCATAACTCAAAAACTACTGAACCGATCCTTTTGACATTTTGACCACTATTTCTGTACATAATTTACGAGGTTACGTTGTCGTTATTGTTATTTTTTTTATTTAACAATAACCAATAAGTATAGTTTTCCTCGCAAAAATCGCATTTTTCACTTGAAAGTGTTCCCAAAAATTGAAAAATTTATATTTCGAAAAAAAAACTCGACAGCGTTACATGGCTATAACGATTATCTAACTGAATACATACATTATTATTTTTTAATTTCTGATGATCCGGTATCGAGTTATGAGGGGCACCGCAATTCAACTTATTTTATAGACGCTTCCGCATAAATTCTGCAAAAAAGTAATAGAAACAAATACAAAAATTGGTAGAGAGTTTTAATTGCTTGGTAGAATTGACTGCAGTTTCGACAGACACCACTCTTCAGAATTCAACAGCAATAATGTATGTCTTTAACCGAATCAGCTGAAATATGTACATATGGAAGCAGTTAATTGAATTTAACAAGAACTACAAACCAAACCTGTATTTTGCCGAACTAGGTCAACATACTAAAACTCTCAGCAGATTTAAGTGAAAGACATACATTATTGCTATTGAATTCTGAAGATGATAGAGTGGTGTCTATCGAAACTGCAGTCAATTCTAACAAGCAATTAATACTCTCTACCAATTTTTGTATTTGATTATATTACTTTTTTTGCAATAGACAGAAAGTAACTGAAACATATGGTATCGAACCGAATAAATTCTGAGTGAGTAAATTTTTTTTTTTAAATTTTTCATAACCTAGGTCATAAATATAAAGGGTCCGCCAAATAACTTTTTTTTTGAAAACATCGCGCAAAACATCGAGTGTAGCTTCGGCTGTGTGGCACGTAGCGCCGTCCTGTTGTTGTGAACAAAAATTCAACATGGCCCGATAACGATCGCCATTGACTGTAACGGCCACTCCTTGCTCATTTTCGAAGAAAAATGGCCCAATTATGCCTCTGGTCCAAAATCCGCACCATACAGTGACTCGTTCTGGGTGTATCGGCTTTTCAATGTATGCGTGCGGGTTTTCTGTGCCCCAAATGCGACAATTTTGCTTGTTTACATACCCGCCAAGATCAAAATGAGTTTAATCTGAAAATATAATTTTCTTTGGTAAAATCGGCATCTTCTGTAAGTCGATCGCTCCCAGCGTTGTTAAAGCGTATACACAACCATATTGGTTCAGCGGAAGGATAAAACTAATTATCTGTCAAATCAAACATGAGCTAAGTGTTACCATTCACGAAATAAGCACTAGGTGAAAAAAACGTTAGATGGCGGAACCTTTAGAAAAAATTGCCAAAAAAAAATCATTTGTTCCATATTTGGAAAGCTAGCATACCAACGAAGAATACAATGACTATTTGAAGAAAATCTCTGGATAAATGAAGAAATTATAGCACTTTTGGTAGAAATAAGAGAATATCAACAAAATTCTTATTTAAACCACCCCCTATTGTGCTGCCAACCAAAAGTGTAAGTCAATGGGGTGGCCTAAAAGACTCCAAGAATGTTTGGCGGAAATCCGTTTTGGGCCATTTTGAGTCATTTTAGAAATGCATGTCAGCCTGTCCGTCTGTCTGTCTGGTTTGTACGCACGATAACATTCGTCAGGATTAACCTATTGACTTAAAATTTGGCATGTGTCAATATTTTGTTCTATCTCGGGCTAAGGTCAAAGATGGACTATGTGGGTCCACTCCTTAGATTACCTCTCCCACGAAGGCTCAAAATTTTGTGAAATATTGATTATGTATCTCATATCATATATAAAGTATTACACCCAGAATCTTTCACAACTCCACAAATTGTCAGTTTGTGCATTTGTTTGTAACACACAAAATTAGATTAAATAGACCCATGTTTTATTATACCGATCGACTAAGAATCACTTTCTGAGTTGATTTAGTTATGTCCGTCTGTCCGTCCCGCCGTCTGAGCATGTTTTCTTGTAATCAAAGGTAAGGTCGTAATTATGGTTCAATCTCAACGAAACTTAGCACATGTCTTTGAAATTGATTAAAATCGGTTCAGATTTACATATAGCTCCCTTATACAGGTACCTCCGATTTGACATTTATGCACTGTGTAAGCAGAATTTTTTAAACGTTCTTTAAAAAAGTCACAAAGAGAAGTCTCTTAATACACTTAGAGACAATACTAAATTTTAGGAAAATATATATATATGTATTTTATATCCGATAAGTATACAATTCGGCAGAAAGAGGATTCTTATTACATAAATAAACACTGGCAAATTTGGGGAAAATCGGTACAGATATAGATCTAGCCCCATATAAATGTTACTCTCGACTTTATATGTAAGCGCTGTAGATACTGTACGTCATCAGTACGACATTCGGCAGAAAGAGGTTTCATATTTGGGGAAAATCGGTTTAGATTTAGAAATCGCCCCCATATAAAGGGCGGTTAAAGTGTAAGGCCCGATGTTGAATGTGAACCACACCTAAACGTCAAGTTTTTTTCTGCATTTCATTTGAGATTTCTCAATTTCAGACTAACTCAATTTGAACCATGGAAAGATACACAATCGAGCAACGCGTTAAAGTTTTTTAAGGCTTTTACGAAAATGGGCGTTCAAATCAAAATGCATTTCCTAAACTTTGTGATGTTTTTTTGATCAGCATAATCGACCAAATGTGTCCACAATCGGGAGAATTGTGCGCAAATTTCAGCAAACCGGATCTGTGGGAAATTGGAAAACACCTGTGCATGCTCGTTCAGTTCGTTTGGTGCCGCTTATGTGCTGGCGACGTCGTCGGGCCATACTTCTTCATAATGAGACTGGTCATGCAGTTACTGTGAATGGTGTTCGCTATCGTGAGATGATCACGAACTTTTTATGGCCCGAATTGGAAGATATGGATGTGGACAATATGTGGTTTCAACAGGACGGTGCCACTTGCCACACTGTTAACGAAACAATGGCTCTTTTGCGCAACAAATTCAATGGCCGTGTTATCACACGTCGTGGCGATGTCAATTGGCCGCGAAGATCATATGATTTGACACGGTTGGACTTCTTTCTTTGGGGTTATTTGAAAGAAAAGGTGTACGTCGATAAGCCAGCAACAATTCAAGATCTAAAGAATGAGATAATTCTTCACATTAACGGCATACCACCTCAATTATGCCTTAGCGTCATCGAAAATTTTGATCATCGAATGGAGGTGTGCCGTCGAGGTCGCGTCGGCCATTTGGCCGATATTTTGTTCCATACATAATTGAACCATACCAATATTATCATAATAAAAAGAAATGACAATTATTTCCTAAATAATTTGTGTTTTATTCAAAATCAACATCGGCCCTTAAAATGTAACCACCCTTTACAATTCTCGTTTGCAGGAGCTGAAATTTCGTTTGTTGTGACGGGAACTTATTTTGCGTAAACAGTTTTAAATTCTGACCGAGAGAAATTTCAGTCCCCGTAAACGAGAATTGTAGTTGCCTATGTTCCTTTTCCCAACATTGAAGGGACCCATGAAAGGAAGCCGTTCTGAGGGGTCGTACTATAAAGGGGCAAAATATAAGTTGATCAATAAATAAATCTTTTTTAAAGATTCCAGCAAATTTCGTGGGAGAGCTTTACTTTCTATCCTATGTATAAATCCTGTCGACAATGTTATTTTGATGCATGATGTAGTTCCCATTAAGATTTTTTAAATTGAAAAATATTATTACAGATATACATATAACCAGCAATAAATTACACTATGCAACAACAAAAAGAAATTATAGCACTTTTGGTAGAAATAAGATAATTTCAACAAAATTCATTTTGAAACAAGGGTATATAACCACAGTGTGTAACTCATCGATATAGTGACCTTAGGCTGAGGCCAAAGATGAACTGTGGTGATCCACTCCTTCGAGTACCTCCCCCACGAATTCCACACATAATATTAGTTGCTTGGTCGCTATCATCTTGAGAAAAATGGGAAAGTTGCAACGCCCCTCCCATACAAATGGACCATTTTGCAAAAAAAAGTTAACGGGTTATAACTTTGATTCCAGTCCACAGAAATGCCTCAAATTTAGTGAAGTGTAATGCTTTTATAATACGTACAGTCCCGTAGAAAAAGGGCGTTATTACCAGGCCCCTTGTGGTACCTTCCTTAAAAATGGACAATCAATGGCTTATAACTTTGATTCCTGGACAAACAAACACTTAACTTTTTTCACATTGTAATGCTTTTATAGTACCCATTGTATATAAACAAATGGGCGTAATTGCCGCGCCTTCCCAAACAAAATTGCCAAAATAAAAACCAGTAAGGAAAGACAGAAAGTCGGGCGGGGCCTACTATATAATACCCTACACCTACCTACCAATGCGAAAATGGGCATTGCGATAAGAATTTGGCAGTGTTCATACATGTAATAAGCAAACTCTCCCTGCCGATTTTCGTACTCATCGGATATAAAACACGGTTTCTACAGTGCTTACATGTCGGGTGTAACATATATATTGGGGCTATTCTAAATCTGAACCGATTTTCCCCGAATTGCGCATAGTTTTTTCTACAACGTTTAAATGTTAAATCGGGTGGAACATATATATGGGGGCTATTCTAAATTTGAACCGATTTTCCCCGAATTGCGCAGTGTTTTTTCTACAACGTTTAAATGTTAAATCGGGTGGAACATATATATGGGGGCTATTCTAAATCTGAACCGATTTTCCCCGAATTGCGCAGTGTTTTTTCATGTAATAAGAGAACTTTCTCTGCCAAATTTCGTACAGGTCGGATGTAAAATACGGTTTCTACAGCGCTTTCATGTCAAATCGGGTGAAACATATATATGGGGACTATATCTAAATCTGAACCGATTTTCCCCGAATTTGGCAGTGTTTATTCATGTAATAAGAGAACTCTCTCTGCCAAATTTCGTACTGATCTGATTTAAAATACAGTTCCTACAGCGCTTACATGTCAAATCGGGTGAAACATATATATGGGGGCTATATCTAAATCTAAACGGATTTTCTCCGAATTTGGTAGTGTTCATTCACGTAATAATAAAACTATCTCTGCCGAATTTCATAAAGATCGGATGTAAAATGTGGCTTCTACAGCGCTTACATGTCAAATCGGGTGAAACATATATATGGGGACTATATCCAACTCTGAACCGATTTTAACCAATTTCAATAGGGATCGTCCTTGGGCCAAAAAAGAACACTATGCTAAATTTCATCACAATCGGACCATAAATACGACCTGCACTTTGACAGACAGTCGGACAGACGGACAGACAGACGGACATGGCTAAATCGACTCTGAAAGTGATTCTGAGTCGATCGGTATAATGAACAATGGGTCTATCTCTTCTCCTTTTAGGTGTTACAAACAAATGCACAAAGTCATAATACCCTGTACCACAGTGTGGTGTAGGGTATAAATATGTAGGGTGGATGTAGGGTATAAGAATTGTTTTAACGACAGTTACTAAACTTCAGGTTCCACATGAAAGCGACGCATTTTTAACCCTAACCTAACCTAACCCAACCCAACCCAACCCAACCTAACCTAACCTAACCTATCCTAACCTAACCTAACCTAACCTAACCTAACCTAACCTAACCTAACCTAACCTAACCTAACCTAACCTAACCTAACCTAACCTAACCTAACCTAACCTAACCTAACCTAACCTAACCTAACCTAACCTAACCTAACCTAACCTAACCTAACCTAACCTAACCTAACCTAACCTAACCTAACCTAACCTAACCTAACCTAACCTAACCTAACCTAACCTAACCTAACCTAACCTAACCTAACCTAACCTAACCTAACCTAACCTAACCTAACCTAACCTAACCTAACCTAACCTAACCTAACCTAACCTAACCTAACCTAACCTAACCTAACCTAACCTAACCTAGGGTAGGGCTAAGCTCAGAAACCCAACAGAAACGGCTTCTGGGTTAATATTGCAGCTGCCTCCGTCCCAATAAAACCTGGCAAGTCTATGAGTACGCTCTAAGTTTCGTCGCCATTAAGTTGGTGGTGTAGGTTCAGTTGACATAGTCCTGATTTGTACGAGTCTGGCTCTGAACGCAAAATCTCATAAGGACTTTGCGTCAACCCTCGCATGGCCTCCCTGCTCTGCATAGATAACCATGAGACGAAAACAAATCGTAACTACACATCGAGCCTAGATAACGGCTCTGAGTTGGGACCCAGTGAAGATATGAGTACCGAAAATATTAACGACAATATAAAAAACGATAACATAAACAACATAAAAAATACAAAAAAAAATAAACAAATCACTGAAGTAAGTGAAGAGAATCCCTTTGGACCCTCTTCGAAAACCCAGAGATCTCCCTGTAGTAGTGTTGCTTTTCCAATAGCGAAAACAGCCAAAGTACAAAGTGATATGGACCTCTCTCCCTCCCCCTCTCAAGCTAGTGGAAGGATTCAAAGAATACCTTTGAAAAGTGTTCCACAGAAGAATAATACGTCCACGACGATAAATGATGAGATCCACCTCATTCGGTTACGAAATGAGGAAGAACAAGCATTCGTGAACCTTGGAAACAAGCTCTGCGCTATGAACGCAGTAGTAGCGGATGCTAAAAACGTGCACAAACCAATTAGAGATAACCTTGCACAAGCTTTTGCATTGTACCAACAGCTCCGCGAGAATCGAGAAGCCATCGCGTTGATTGCTGTTCAAAGTACAAACCCAGATAAATATGCGGTAACTACCGTCGATAGGGAAATGCAAACGGAGACAAAGATACCCGTCCAAGATACTTTCAAAAGGGCCGCTTCTCCTACTCCAGATGCAGACAGAACCAATAAAAAGGTTCGGATGGCAGATCAGTTGCAAAGTAGCGAAAACACGGAAAGTGAACAGCAATGGTCAACCGTCGAAAACAAGAAGAGGAGACTCAATAGGAAAAAAAAGAAGAAACCTATAAAACCAAGAAACGAAGCAATTACGATCACTGCCGGCAGCTCTAGCTATGCTGAAATTTTGAAGAAGATGAAAACAGCAATAAAGCCCGAAGAAAGTGGCATTAACATAAAGAAAATACGAACAACAAAAGATGGCAACGTATTCGTAGAGATGATGAAAGGAGATGGGCAGGCTAAGAAACTTGAGACCGCATTAAAAAGCTCGCTAGGAACGGACTTACAAGTGAAAACCCTGGCAGATAAATTTCATATTGACATAAGGGACATGGAGGAGTCAACAGATGCAGATGAAATAATCCAAAGTATCCTAAAAGTTACTAAAGAAACTGATGCAACCAAATTTAAAGTCAAGAATATACGCGATTCATATGGAGGGACAAAACAGGCCTTAGTAGAACTTCCTGCCAACCACGCAATCGCTATATTGAAGAATAAAAAGATTAGAATCGGACTAGTAGTATGCAGGGTAAGAGAGAAAACCTTTGCCAAACGATGTTTTAGGTGCTTGGAACTAGGCCACTTAGCTCGGCTTTGCCAGGGAAAAGATCGCAGTCAGATCTGCATGAGATGTGGAATTAATGGACACAAGGTCAGAGAGTGTAGAAATAACCCACGATGTGTAATATGCCTAGAGGCTGGCTCTCGGAACGTGAATCACTATATTGGCAGCGAAGCCGCGTGTGGTAACAAGAATGCGTCTTAAATATCTACAAATTAATCTGGGAAGAGGACGTGAAGCTCAAGAACTGATGCTGAACAACGCTATACAAATGGACGTAGATGTAGTTCTCATAAGTGAACAATACAAAAAACAAGTAAGAAAGTTTCAGTCGGGTAAACCGACTAAGGTATACCCTCACTTTGTGAGTAACGTAATATGGAATATTAAACGAATTATTCTGTCAATTTGTATGGGAGGTACCAGAATGTTTTTAACAAATACACCTATTTTTCTCTGAATAGTAGATTCTTTAAATACATTGCACTGCGCCGAATTATAAGCGTTTTTTGCACTGGTATATTAACGTTATGAGATATTAAATTTGGTATGATTTGGCCATTTTGTGTGGGAGGTACAAAAAGGGGCGTGGTGATAACTGCCATTTTTTACAGGGCTATAGGGACTTCAAAAGCGTTACACTGTGCAAAATGTTGTTGCATTTTCGTGCATTGGTACTCATGCTGTGAGCTCTTAACTTTTTGTGCAAAATGTTACCTTTGTGTGGGAGGTACAAAAAGGGGCGTGGCAATAGCGCCCATTTTCCACAGTGCAAAAGACACTATAAAAGCATTACACTGTACAAAATTTCAAGTGCTTTTATACACTGGTATTAATGTTATAAGCTGTTATCTTTTGGTGCAAAATGGTACCTTTGTGTAAGAGGTACCAAAAGGGGCGTGAATATGACACCCATTTTTCACTGGACTGTAGGCACTATGAAAGCATTACACTGTACAAAATTTCAAGTATTTTTATGCACTGGTATTAATGTTATAAGCTGTTAACTTTTGGTGCAAAATGGTGCATTTGTGTGGGAGGTACCAAAAGGGGCGTAGCAACATGGCCCATTTTTCTCGAGTTGATAGCGACTAATAAACTAATGCTATGTGTGGAATTTCAGAAGATTCGAATAAGTATTATAGCAGTTATTAAAGATTCAATATTTCACAACATTTTAACTCTTTGTGGGGTAGGTACTAGAAGGAGTGGACCAACATGGCCCATCTTCGAACTTAGCCGGAGATAGAAAAAAATATTAAAACGTACCAAATTTGAAGTCAATCGGTTACTCCTTTCGAGAGTTATCGTGCGCACCAGCCAGCAGACAGACAGACAGACAGACAGACGGACGGACATTGCTCATTCGACTTAAAATGACCCAACACGAATATCCGCCGAACATACTTAGGGTCTTAGATCACTCCTTCGATGTGTTACACTTTTTTTCGTAGCAAATGATATATACCCTCGTCACACTAAAGTGAGGGTATAACAAGACAACAAACAGTGGTACCAGGATAAATTGGGAAGGGCTTCAATTTTCATTCGAAATCAGGATCTGACAATAGACAAAATTGAAGAAAATCACGAAAACTTCGTAGTAGTTCATACTATGGGCATCCGCATATACAGTTGCTACTTCTCTCCAAATATGGAGCTTTCGGATTTCCTCATAAGGCTCTCTAAATTGGAAGAAAATGTGAAAACAGGAAAGACTGCAGTTATAATAGTAGGAGATTTTAATAGTAAATCTCCCGAATGGATGTCGGATAGATTGGATAGAAGAGGAGCAGCGGTTAGTGAATTGATGTCTTCTCTCGATCTCTTAGTACTGAATCAGGGAAATTCTCCAACATTCCGGAGAGGGGATTCCGGCACAATTATAGACATTTCGGCTGCGTCGATATGTGTAGCTGAAAAATGTAAAAAATGGGAAGTACTAGAGGACGAAACACTTAGCGACCATGAATACATCCTTATAGAAATGGAACGCTCTAGTCAAGAGATGCCAAATATTCCCTCAACACGTCGCTGGAATACTCGTAAGCTTAATACCGAAGCATGCGAAGCAGCGTTAACAAGACTAAAAGAAAGGCACTCTACAACGAATAGTGTTAATATCCACCAAGTCGTACAAGAGTTTAATGGAGTATTGACTGAAATATGTAACGCAGCAATGCCAAAAATTAAGATGCCTCAAAATTGTCATAAACCAGCATATTGGTGGACGAAAGAAATTGCACTACTGAGGAAAGAGTGTCTTAAAGCAAAAAGAATGGCCACACGAAAAAAGGGCGACCCCTTCTATATGGATCAATACAGAGAAGCAAGGAAGAAACTCAAAGAAGCTATCAAACACTCTAAAAGAAAGTCATGGGAAGCGCTCTGCGATGAAATAAATAACGATCCCTGGGGACTCCCATATCGAATTGTAATGAAGAAGATGGGAAACCGCAACAAGATCCCTGGTATAACAAACCCAGATTGGGCGCGAACTATTGTAGAGACACTGTTCCCAAAAGCAACGTCCCCAAGTATTTACTTCCCAACAGTAGAATCAGCAGGAGAATACGAGCCCTTCTCAAATGAAGAAATTTTACATACCGCAAGAAAGCTGAAAAAAGCTAAGGCACCTGGTCCAGATGGAGTGCCAAACGAAATCATAACACTTACAGCACAATGCTGGCCGGAATTGTTTACCGATACATTTAATATGTGTTTGAAGACAGGCATATTCCCAAATATTTGGAAAAAGCAGAAGTTAGTTCTCCTACGTAAGGGAGATAAACCCCTAGATAACCCTTCATCCTTCCGGCCTTTGTGCCTACTGGACAATTCGGGAAAATTTTTGGAGAGATTACTGTTGAATAGATTAGAAGCTGAGCTATATGCAAACGGAGGGTTCTCCCCAATGCAATTCGGATTTGTGAAAAAGAAATCAACTCTAGACGCCATTTCCCAAGTAGTGAACACAGCCCAGAAATCGATGGAGGGAAAACGATTCTGTGCCATAGTTACTTTGGATATTAGAAATGCTTTTAATACCGCAAATTGGAATGTTATTCGAACAGAAATCAGGAAGAGGAACTTTTCGAACTATTTAGTCAAAATGATTGATAATTATCTAAATGAGCGAACACTAGAATATCAAACCAACCAGGGGGCAAAACATTTCAGTGTGTCGGCAGGTGTACCACAAGGATCGATTCTAGGACCTTTCCTTTGGAATCTTATGTATGACGGTCTCTTAAACCTTAAATTACCAGATGGGGCTTCACTGGTGGGTTATGCAGACGATGTCGCCCTTATAGTGGACAAGTCAGACTCAGCTTTGACTGAAATTGTAACAAATGACTGTTTAGGTAGAGTAAATAGGTGGTTAAAATCCAAACATATACAACTTGCAGCGTCAAAAACTGAGGCAATCCTGGTTACCAAGCGGAGATCTTTCGTTTATCCCCAATTCCACGTTGACGGATACAACATTAAAATAAACAAGAGTTTAAAATATCTTGGTGTCTACATTGATGGGGGAATCACTTTTGCTGAACATGTAAAAGTGGTATCAGAGAAGGCCCTAGGAACAGCTAGAAAACTGGCGCAAATAATGCCAAATATACGAGGACCGAGGCAAACGACCAGGAAATTGATCGCAGGTGTCTCATATGCACAGATGCTCTACGCGGCTCCTATTATAAGTAACAAAGTACGAGAACGCTTGTCACTAACAAGTAGACTTGAAAAAGTTCAACGAATGGCTACAATTCGAGTTACGTCGGCGTATCGCACAATTTCGACTTCAGCAGCGGCTGTACTAGCTAGTATACCTCCCGTAGATTTACTTCTGGAAGAGAGGAGAGAAATATACGAGGAGACTAAATCAATAGCAAATGTAGGAATGCTGCACGACCTTAACCGTAAGTCCATAAAGTTAAATGCAAGAAAAAGATTGTATCAGAAGTGGCAACTGAGATGGGATACAGAACAAACTGGCAGATGGACTCACAAATTGATCCCAAATATTGAAAAATGGGTGGAAAGAAAGCATGGTGAAATAAATTTCTTCCTAACACAGGCATTAAGCGGGCATGGAAACTTTGCGACATACCTGGAGAAATTTAAAATAAGAGAACATGGAATATGTGACATGTGCGGAGAAATAAACGATACTGTCGAACACACAATATTTGTCTGTTGTGCCTGGGAACAGTTAAGACGCGATCTCAACCGATCCATAAGAGCCAACATTACAGCGGAGAATTTTGTTAACATAATGATGGAGAAGGTAGAAAATTGGAAGGCGTGCTCATCATTTATAGAACATATTCTACGAGCGAAATCTGAGGTACAGAATAACAGATTGCCGAACCCCTAATCTATATATAATCGTATATAGGATGGGGGAGTAGGATAAGATACCAACTGCTTTAAGCAGTAAAGAACCCATCCCGAAGTAATGCGAAAGCGGTCCCGGGGTGGTCGTTCAAGTGTAGGACCACTAGTTGATAGCGCGCTATCACTACGTCCCAAAAAAAAAAAAAAAAAAAAACCTAACCTAACCTAACCTAACCTAACCTAACCTAACCTAACCTAACCTAACCTAACCTAACCTAACCTAACCTAACCTAACCTAACCTAACCTAACCTAACCTAACCTAACCTAACCTAACCTAACCTAACCTAACCTAACCTAACCTAACCTAACCTAACCCATATTTTATTTTATTGCGAAAGCTACATGTAGTATTTTGGAGATATAGAATAAATTATAAAAATAAAGTATAACATATTTACATACAAGTATATATCTTCACTGAAAATTCCTGGAGAATATTTTCGAGAAAATGATGGGTCTAAAACTTGTGTTAATAGAGGTGCCACGCTGCTCCAAATTACAACATTGTTTACGAAAACGTGCAACAAATCATGACCACATTTCCGACAATCGCAAATCTAGAAAACCTTTACCATTTGTATACCCTCTATTTAGTGATACGAGGGTATATATCATTTGCTACGGACCAAAAGTGTAACACATCCAAGGAGTGATCTATGACCCTAATTTTAGGCGGATATTTGTTTTGGGTCAATTTAAGTCGAATGAGAAATGTCCGTCCGTCCGTCTGTCTGTCTGTCTGCTGGCTGGTGCTCACGATAACTCTCGAAAGGAGTAACCGATTGACTTCAAATTTTGTAGACGGTAATATTTTTTTCTATCTCGGGCTAACTTCGAAGATGGCCCATATTGGTCCACTCCTTCTGGTACCTCCCCCACAAAGGGTTAACATTTAGTGAAATATTGGTTCTTTAATAACATCTATACTACTAATTAGAGTGTTCTGAAACTCCACACATTGTATTATTTTATTAGTCACTGTCACCTCAAGAAAAATGGGCGAAGTTGCCACGGCAAGTTTGCATGAAAATTGAACTGCTTATAACATAAAAATACTTGAAATTTTGTACAGTATAATGTTTTTGTAGCGCCTATAATCCGGAAAAAATGGACCGTTTTATGTATACCAAAAGTTAACGGCTTATAACTTTAATACCAGTGCATACCAATACTTGGAATTTTGTACAATGTAATTCTGTTACAATGCTTACAGTTAGGCGTTATCACCATGCCACTTTTTGTTCCTCCCACACAAAATGGCCAAAATTGAATAGCTCGTAGCGGTAATATGCCAGTGCATATAAACGCTTATAGTTCTGCACAGTGCAATGTATTTAAAGACAATATTGTTTACAGAAAAATAGGTGTATTTGTTAAACACATTCCGGTACCTCCCACACAAATTTCTGTTATGTGTTTTTGAAATTTATATTTTGTCGTAATAATTTTGGACTGGATTTTGTTGCTTCTGTGCATTCAAGAGCTCCCTTCGTATTTGGCCAAATAGCGAATACAATGTATATAAAATTAGAATTTCCACACCTACGGAAGAGAATTGAGAAATTAATTTGTTTCCTTAAAATTATTATTTTTTTTTTCTTTAAATACCAATTATGGGCAGCAAAGATGTCAGGATTTCAAGATGGCCAAATGGTAGGTACACTAAATTGTAACCCACATAAAAGGTTGTAAATCCTAAACCACATATAAAGCATAGCAAATAGGGAAGCAGCAGCAGATGTCGTCTCTGGAAGTAGGTACGAAAAATATGTTTATTTTGAAAATCTTATTTATGTTATAGTTGAATATTCCTCGTAACTACCTTAAGAGCGCCCCAAATTAAAAGTATGGAAGCGACAGCCGCGGCCCCATACATTGAGAAATGAAGTATATTTGAGTTGAGGTATTCAGAATGTTGTTCCCCGGTCACTGAAACAAAGGGAAGGTAAGGAATAATGAGATCTATCGATGGAAAATTAATATTTTGGGGAGATGGGAGAAAAGACACAAAAAAGTTAGACTTAGATATACAATTGCCCCCATAAATAAGTTCACTGGGCAAAATCTATATTTTTTCAGTGTTTGAACACCAGTTTTTAAATATGTATTTTATATTTCTGAGTAAATAAATTCTAATTGAAAATCAATACAATTTATTTGGATCCCATATTTAATACAAAATACAGGGTTTTTCAATAAGAGTGATATGATTTCTTTGAAAAAAAACACACTTATTGTTAAGGAAATTCAAAAGTTTTTTATTTAATGTGAAGTATAATCGATACAATTAAGTTCTAAAAAAACGTCATTCTTCTGCAGGAACGAATTCGATGAACCCAATTTTCGAGCACTTTTCCACTAAATCAAGTCGTATGTCATGAACGACACTTTCAATATTGCCTTGTAAAGCTTGCAAAGAGTCTGGTTTTTTTCGAAAGACCAATGACTTCAAATAACCCCACAATAAATAGTCTAATGGTGTTAAATCACAACTTCTTGGAGCCCATTCAATATCGCAATTTCTTGAAATAATCGAATCTCCAAACTTTTCTCGCAACAATTCAATTGTTTCATGTGCTGTGTGGCACGTAGCACAGCTCTTAACGAGAGCTTAAATATTGCTCATGGGAGTCAAGGTCGTAGGTCGACTGGAAAGTGTTTTTTTTTTTTTTTTGATTTATAAAGAATGGACTTAGCATCATTTTCAAATGTGAACGCAAAGTTTATTTTTGCTCTAGCTCCTTAACGGTACGTCGGATCGGGAATTGGTCAAAGGCAAAAATATAGCTCTTAACGAGGGCTAGGGGGCTAGTGCTTGTGGGTGTCAAGGGTCGTAGGTCGACTGGAAAGTGTTTTTTTATTTATAAAAATGGACTTAGCGCACGAAAAGTTATTTTGATAATAAAACTGAATAATTTGTAAACGTTGTTCTTGCGCATATCTCTCCATGATGAAATTTTAAACACTACTGAATACAATGTAAAACAAATAACAGATCATGACATATTACAAATGACCGAAACGTCAATTCAAAATCATATCATCCCTATTGAAAAATCCGTTATACTCATATTTGCAAACAAATTTTCTCATATAAAATATGTGTTTGTTAAACAAATAAAATTATTGTTTGTTTAAGAATAATTAAATATGAGCTTATTCTGCTCAAACACGATGTGAAAGGGTATCATATAGTCGAATTCGTCCGACTTTAGCCTTTCTTCACTTATTTCTATTGACTTTTTTTAATAATCCTTTTTACAGCTACATTTTATAACACATTTCGACGAGTACTCACAATGTTCCCAACTTCGATGGAAATATAAATCGTGGCGTTCAATTAATATTAAAATTACACTTAGGGCAATGCTAAATGCACCGATTATAATGCATTGTTTTGAAAGGGTATCGACAGCCATTTTCGTAAATTTTGCACTTGATTTTTTCTTTGTTGTTGTGTTATGTTGTATTTTTTCGTTCTTTTCGAACAAATTAATTTCAAGACGACAACACTTGTGACGTGTTCGAAAAACTGTGCGGCACTGTTCTTGAGAATGCACAAATGCCAATGTTTTATGACAAAAAAAACAGGTTTGCGGCAGACTGACTCACATGCAGTGGGGATCTATCTGCTTTAACGAGAATCGTTCGAAATTTCTTGGAAGAGCCATAAAAGACGCCAAAAAAAAACAAAAAAATATTTTTTTTTTGTTAAATTCAAATTAATGTTTGATAACTTAATCAATAACAACTGAAATTCGTTTCTTATTTTATATACATATGTATATGTACATATATTGGGAGAATATTGAACATTTTTTCTGCAGCATACAATCAATTTTCTTCTTTTTTTCTGCATCTCCCGTAAAACAAAATGAAAATATCGGCATCGTTATTTTGGATTTCAGAAGACGATATATGCGGAAGCACATAATGGATTTTGTTTCTTGTCCATATACATGTAAAATGAGATTACAAGAATTTTGTTTTCCTCAAAAATGCGCACAATTATTTTTTTATATTATATTTACCTTTTATTAAAAGATTTAAATAAAATGACAATAGAACAATGGACAATTATTGTATTGATCTCAAGTTCATCGATTGTTTGGCTTTCTCACTCATGATAAGAAAGAAATTAATTCGCTTTTTATTTAATTCTATTTAAATTATATATACTCGTACAAGTACATATATACATAAATATAAACAAATATTGTTTACAACACAAACGATAAAAGTACTATCGAAAAATCGCTAAAAAACATAAAAAACAAAAAGTCCAATTGAGGTGTCCACGCTAGAAATTGTTAAAAAAATCTACAAAATGATATTGGATGACCATCGGTTGAAGGTTCGTGAGCCAGCTGAAGTCAAAGGCATTTCTAAAAGTAATATACTTCGCATATTGTTCACCAGTTCACACATCCACCATTTTGCTATGGCCAAAATCAATGAATTAAATTTCGAACTGCTTTAGCACGCAGCTTATTCACCAGATTTAGCTCCGTCGGATTATTTTTTGCTTCCAAATTTGAAAAAATTGGCTCGGCGGAAAAGATTTGCCATCGATGAAGAGGTGGAGGATCTAGACATGGTATCGAAAATAATGAAAATAATGAAGATAGTGATGTGAAGAATATAACCCGTGCACATCGCTCAAGAACAACTGAGAATATTGCCGCTGTAGCCCAAAGTGTTGAATAAAACCCAGCTTTGTCCATTCCTCGTCGTTCTTTGGAATTGGGCATTCCACAAACTTCATTACACCGTATCTTGCATAAAGGTTAGTCTTAAGGCTTATAAAGTTCAGTTAACACAAGAACTCAAGCCGGCCGATCATCAACAACGTCGTGTCTTTGCTGATTGGGTCCTTGAAATGCATGAAAATGATCCGGAATTCCATCGAAAAATCATCTTGACTGATGAGACCCATTTCCACTGATGAGGCACTTTCCTCCAATGACATGTATATGTAAAAATAATTTGAAGGGAGGCCAAATTATAAGCAGTTACTAGTTTTGAATTTAGCTTACCCGTCAAGTTATTTGGTAATGAGAAATTTTGCTGGGTAAGGTCCCACATAAAATGGGTATGTCGGATTCTTACCGACTAAAACCACCTCCATCGCCACACCCTTTCCCCACGGTACTACCACCAGGTATTACTTTGTGGGGGATCATCTCTTGATGCGCCTTTCTGCTTACTTTTTTGCTCCTATTCGTTTTCTTATTCGATTGCTTTTCGAATTTCTTCCTCTTCTCTCAACCTCATGCTAACAAAAGTGATGAAGTTGCTGAGTATTTCCCAATCGCGTTCAGACCTAAGCATAGTGTCAACAACGTTCTCAGTGAGGCTTACACCCAGGTCTTCTTCTGTTCTTGATCTCTGTGCGTGGAATCTCCCACAACAAAGGATGACATGTCCCGCAGTTTAGTCCTCATTCGGACAGTTTGGCAAGTTGGGGTGTCATCTAGTCCAAGCCTATACAAATAGGCCCTGTAGCCTCCATGGCCTGTTAAGAATTGGGTAAGGTGGTAATTCACCTCCCCATGTCTCCTGTCTATCCACTTGATTATATTAGCTGGTATGTCCACCTTCCCTTGGTGGAGTTGCTCCATCTGGTCTGCCATCTCGCCAGAGATTTCATCTTTTCCATCTGTCCTGGGGTCTTCCTTGTAATCTCCGGGTGGCTTATCGTACTTTCATATATATTGGACATTTCTCTAACTGCTATATCTATAGGTATTACTCCAACGACCACGCTAGCCGCGTCTAGGGATATCGTGCGGTATCCGCTGCAGATTCAGAGACAGGTTCTTCGGAATATAGAAATTACATCTTTGCTGACAAATTTTATATGTTTCCCCAGACCGGGGCTCCATATAGAATGACCGAATTGGACACTCGGGATATTAGTATCCTCCTACTCTGCCGTGGGCCGCCTATATTTGGCATCATTCTAGACAGGGCATTCGCTACTCCGGTTGCTTTCTCACACGCATACTCCATTCGCCGCTTAAATTGTATGCGATCGTCAATCATTACGCCCAAATATTTAATCCTATCCTTTGAGCTAATCCTATCCTTTTATTGCTAATAAGCACTGCTTCCGTTTTTTGTACAGCAAGGTCTAGGTTGACTGATTCAAGCCATAGTAAAATATATTTTAGTTATAAGACAAAATTACAGTATTAAAAAATGTTCTAACGAAAGTGTAAAACTTCCCGTCTTCATTGGTCTTAATATCCGTTTTTAGAACGTGTTGACATAGAAAATTCTAAAATAATCGTATCTATGACCTACTCGAAGTCATAGATGTCAAGTACTTATTTTTTTTGAAAGTGTTGATATCTTGAGCTTGTATTTCAATTTAAATTATTGACAAATCTTTTAAAATAACGATGTTATCTACAGATTACTGAATAAAGCCAATAATTTTTAGGAATCATACGCACAATGGTGCCAATAGGCATATTTTACAATAGTTCTATTTTGAAGTCTAGAGAACATTTTAATATACAGTAGTAGCTTTAACCCGGTGCGCTTCGCAGCCCCCATCTTTTATTTATTTTCTGTGTAGGGTACTGCAAAATAGTTATACCTCGTTCTTTCAAAATGACATGATTATTACATATGGTGCAAAAATTAAGAAGATTTGATTACTTTTATATATAAAATACGAACCCTCGTTTCATTTCTAGTTTATGTTCCAAGAGTTACCCTGACATCATGGTACAATATTTATCCCTTTTCCCACAGTACCTCTGGACGTTGAAAAACTATTTTTTTTGGTTCATACGTTAGCAACTTTCCCCTTGTTTATGTTCCAATACCTATATTCACACCCTGGTACAATATAAAACCATGTTTGTCCCACATTTTCTACCCACTGTACTAAATGTACGCTTTTTGACCCACTGTGCTATATTTAACCTTTTTGGGTCCACTGAATCAAATTTAACACCTTTTTGTCCTACTATATTTAACCATTTTTGCCCCACTGTACCATAGTTAACACATTTTTGCCCCACTGTACCATACTTAACCCATTTTGTTCCACGTTACCATATTTTACTATTTGTGCCCACTGTAACCATTTTTGTCATACTGTACCATTATTAACCACTTGTGTCCCACTGTACCATTCTAACACATTTTTTCCCCACTGTTCCATAGTTAAAGCTTTTTGCCCCACTGTACCATATTTAACCCATTTTGTCCCACGTTACCATATTCAACTAATTGTGCCCCACTGTACTATAGTTAACCCTTTTTGCCCCACTGTGTCATATTAAACCCTTTGTTTCACTGTACCATGTTCAACAGTTTTTGCCCCACAGTACCATATTTAACCCTCTTTGCTCCACTGTACAATATTTAACACAGTTATGCCCCACTGTACAATATTTAACACAGTTATGCCCCACTGTACTGTATAGTTAACCATTTTTGTCACACTATACCATATTTAACCTTTTTTGCCCCACTGTATCATAGTAAATAAATGTTTGCCCCACTGTTCCATAGTTAACGCTTTTAGCCCCACTGTACCATTTTTAACCCATTTTGTTACACGTTACCATATTTTACTTTTTGTACCCACCGTAACCATTTTTGTCATACTGTACCATATTTAACCATTTGTGTCCCACTGTACCATAGCTAACACATTTTTCCCGCTGTTCCATTGTTAAAGCTTTTTGCCCCACTGTACCATATTTCACCCATTTTGTCCCACGTTACCATATTCAACTAATTGTGCCCCACTGTACCATAGTTAACCCTTTTTGCCCCACTGTGTGATATTAAACGCTTTGTCTCACTGTACCATATTTAACAGTTTTTGCCCCACTGTACCATAGTTAACCCTCTGTGCTCCACTGTACAATTTTTAACACAGTTATGCCCCACTGTACTGTATAGTTACCCATTTTTGTCACATTGTACCATATTTAACCCTTTTCGCCCCCACTGTATCATAGTAAATACATTTTTGCCCCACTGTTTAATAGTTAACGCTTTTTGCCCCACTGTACCATTTGTAACCCATATGTCCCACTTTACCATATACATATAACTATTTTTACCCCACTGTACCGTAGTTAACCCTTTTTGCACAACTGTGCCCCATTCAACTGTACCATATTTAACAAATTTTTGTCTCACTGTACCGTACTCGTATTTAAAATGTGTCTCCACGCTAGCGTACTTAAACCTTTTTCCCCGACTGTAACATATTTAATCATATTTGCTCCACTCCACTATTTAACCGTTTTTGACCGCAGTGCTCCTAAAACCATATAAACTCTTCATATCTTATGTTTAAGTTCCAATTTTGGCAGATTGTTCCCTTTTTCCCCATGCTCCATAATTAACCCGTCGTGTCCCACTGTGCCTCTTAAAGTTAGAATTACTAAAAATCACTTCCAATCTCCACTACTATATTTTACAAATCACTCCTTGTTCTTGTTTACGTCCTAAGAACTTCTCTCACACCAAATTTCACGATTCTAGGTCTTTCCATTTTTGTTGTTTGTTTGATTTGGCTGTTGTACAACATTTTTCCCTTTTAACCCCACTGTGTACGTAAATGTTCGAATTTCGAAAAATCCTGTCAATTTCAGAGTCTACCTCATAAGAGCTACCCTCACAGCAAATTTCACGATTCTAGCTCTTGCCATTTGAATTTGACTGTTGTACTACATTTATCCCATTTTTCCCTTTTTACCCCACTGTGTTCGTAAATGTTCGAATTACGAAAAATTATGCCAATTTCAGAGTCTACCTCATAAGGTCTACCATCACACAATATTTCACGATTCTAGCTCTTGCCATTTGGATTTGGCTGATGTACCACATTTATCATTTTTTACCCCACTGTGTGCGTAAATGTTCGAATTTCAAAAAATCCTGCCAATTTCTGAGTCTACGTCCTAAGGTCTACCCTCATACCAAATTTCAAGATTCTAGCTCATTTCGTTTAGATTTGGCGGTGGTACCATATTTATCCCTTTTTGCCCTAGTGTGCGGCTAATAGTACGAATTTCGAAAAATCCCGCCTTATTGCTCGTCTACGTCCCAACGTCTACCCTCCCACCAAATTTCATGATTCTACCTTCAGCCGTTTGGCCTGGGCGATGATCAGTCAGTCAATAAGTCAGTCAGTCAGCCAGTCAGTCAGTCAGCCAGTCACGCAACAATTTTATATATATAGATTAAAAATTGTATATAAATGCAAAGTAATGTGCGAATTTACGAGTTTAATTAAGAATTTATAAAAAGCATACATGGAACCACAATTAATATTTTACAACATAATTTTATTTTGGAGAATATTGAAATATGGAACATTTAAAATATGTTTCCTCCCCGTTTATAGAAAACTTTGGTGCTTTTTTGAGTACATTCCAAATAATCCATTATTAGCAGTCATAACGCCTAATTTTGGACAAACAATAATACGGCTATTTCACATAAGCGCTAGTTCAAGTGTCAAAAGGAAATTATATATATATAAGTATACCCTCACTTTAGAGGAGTAGGGCATGTCGAGCGGAAATCCGTTTTAGGACATTTCAAGTCATTTGGACAATGTCCGTCTGTCTGTGGTGTGATAATTATACCCTCACTTTAGTCGCATCGATGGAGTGACCTAAGCACCCAGGTATGTTCGGCGGAAATCCGTTTTAGGATACATTAAGTTATTTGAGCAAAGTCCATCTATCTGTCTGGCTGAAGCACATGATAACTCTCAAAAAAGGTAACGGATGGACTTTGAATTTGGTATATGATCATCTCAGGCTTTGTTCGAAGAATCGCCATATTTGTTCACTTCTTCTGGTATCTCCCTCACAAAGGGTTAAAATTTAGTGAAATATTGATTCTCTAATAACTTCTGTTCCACTTTTCCTAATCATTGTTGGCTACGTCAACAAGCAAAATTGTCGCATCTGGGGCTCGGAAAACCCAAGAGTTATTGCTGAGAAACCTGTCCATCCTCAACGTGTGACTGTTTGGTGCGGTTTATGGTCGGGCGGGGTCATTGGACCTTACTTTTTCGAAAATGAGGTTGGATCAACAGTTACGGTGAATGGATTGCGCTATAGAGAGATGATTAATGACCGCGCTACGTGCCACATAAGCAACGAAACCATTGCTCTGTTACGGGAAAAGCTTTCGGGCCATGTTATCTCTCGAAGAGGTGATCACAATTGGCCACCGAGATCTTGTGATTTAACACCTTGCGACTTCTTCCTTTTGGGCCACGTGAATGATAGGGTCTACGCCAACAGCCCAGCGTCGATTCAAGAACTCAAAGATAGAATTCGTGAGGCTATCGAGAACATGGGGCAGCCACTTTGCGATTTGGTTATGGAGAGTTTCATGAAAAGGATATGGTCCTGTAAGCGTGGTCGTGGTGGCCATTTGGCTGATGTTGTTTTTCATTATTAACGGCACATACCTTCCTCTTTATAATGAAATAAACATCGGATCATTTATCTCAAAATATGGAATTTTTCTTTGAAAATCAAAATAACACCTCTTGTTGAAAAACTCTTTAGAACAGTATCACTACGTCGTAGTGAGCGTCAACTAGAGCGTAAAAATATGTCTTATCGGAAAGGGACTTTTGAATGGGAGTTGTATTAAATTATGGACCGATATGCCCCATTTTAAGGGGGATCGTTCCTAGGTTAAGAAATGCCTCTGTACCAATTTTCATTAAGATTGTTTCATATTTACGACCTGTTAGTTAGTGTTCTGTTCAAAACAGTATCACTACGACGTAGTAATACCGTTCTATGAACTGTACGTTATCGTAGTGGTACCGTTCGTCGTGTTCTAGGAACCGTACGTTATCGTAGTGGTAGCGTTCGCGATCAGTAACACAAAAAAAATAAATAACTTTAGTTTTCCCTGAATGAACCGTTCTTATAACGTACTGTTTTTTCTGAACACTGATTCTATGTCGATCGGTATAATAAACTATGGTTCTTTTTCTTCTCTTTTTGGCAGTTACAAAGAAATGCACAAAGTTATAATACCCTGTACCACAGTGTGGTGTAGGGTAAAAATATGAAAAAAAATATTTTTTTAATTTCCCTATTTTTACAATGTAGCTCATAATTTATACATTTATCCATAGACTTTTTGCAAATAGGCATTTCATAAAATGGAACAAACTAATTTTTTGCGGATTCTTTTCTGTTTATTATGGTTTTTTTCGTGCAAGCACAACAGATATTTTTCCAAATAATACAGTCTATAAAACAGTTTTAAAGCCTCGGCCACAAAATTTTTTTTTTGTTGCTTAGTGTTATCATATCGCATCTGGTGGAAAGTTATGAGAAAATAATTCATTTGTAAACTTTTTAGCCGTTCCACTTTCTTTTTCGGCATTTTTATATACTGAAGCTTGAGCAAAGTATTGAACCTCTATGAGTCTGAAATGTGCTACGCAGCGTTTATCTATATCTGTCTATAGCCTTATCTACAGAATATTATTTGTTTTCGAACCAAATTGCTCAATTTGAAAATACATTAAATCGTACATATAAAAACATTTGTTCTTTTATTACAATATTAGAATAATCATATTTAAATGATGTATGTATATTTCAACCAGACATTAACTGGGCTTATGGCTTATCTACGATTTTGGGTTGCACAGCTCCCTCTTTACACAACTGCCTTTACATTCATATCCACTTTACCAGATTTCATCTTTTTCTCATAATTTAGTTGATCCTGTATTCTCTGTTTCTTTGCCTCCAAATTCTCAAGCCAGATTTCACGAAACAACGAAAGTACAGGATGAAATATCAATGTGGCAATGGCTGTTTGAAAATTAATAAAAAAAATTAAAAATTTTAGGTTTTTCACTATTTTTTCAGGTTTTCATTAAACTTACCTGTAATTACCAGACATGGTAAAAGAAACTCAAAACTCTCAAACGAAATGAACATAAGGGCCATGACTGCATAGTAGCCCAAAAATGTCGCCCCAGCAAAAGCAGCTATCAGCCATGGTGTCATTAGAATCAGTCGCCGCTAGAAAATTGCAAGATTGTAAAAAATATATTGAGTATCACTAGTCATGTTGTTTTATGCAAATTTTACCTTGAGCACACCTCTTATCAGAAGAATGGAAAATAATGTTCCCTTCACATGTAATGCTAACTGTATTGTATTTCTTCTAACTCGTGACGCATAGTATTCACTGTCTGAAATTAAAGTTAGGAAAAGTGAAAATTTTCAAAATTTGATTGGTAAGGTTTATAAACAGTTTTTGCATTTTTTCTATTCGATATTTTGAATGGAGAACCTTTCAAGAAGGAGCAAAACTGAAGGAGATACAGCAGCAGCAAGCCACCACGCCTCATATGTGACTAAGTGCATTAGAAAAACTTTAAAGTATTTTTTCCATAACCCTCGTCTCCAAATTCGGTGCCCCTCATAAGGCAGAAACTACTGGACCGATCCTTTTGAAATTTTGAGCACCATTTCTATACATAATTTATATATATCTATTTTACAATAACCAATAGACAGCGGAATTATGCTATCTTTATTTGTCATCCGAAGAAGATAATAATTTAGGTTTAGGTAAAGGGTTTTCCAACAAGAGATGTTATTTTGGTATTCAAGGAAAATGCCATTTTTTGAGATAAATGATCGGATGATTATTTCATAATAAAGAGGAAGGTATGCCGTTAATAATGAAAAACAACATCAGTTAAATGGCCACCACGACCACGCTTACAGGACCATATCCTTTTCATGAAATTTTCCATAACCAAATCGCAAAGTGGCTGCCCTATGTCCTCGATAACCTCACGAATTCTATCTTTGATGTCTTGAATCGACGCTGGGCTGTTGGCGTAGACCTTATCTTTCATGTGGCCCCAAAGGAAGAAGTCTCAAGGTGTTAAATCACAAGGTCTCGGTGGCCAATTGTGATCACCTCTTCGAGAGATAACACGGCCCGGAAACTTCCCGTAACCGAGCAATGGTTTCACCAAACAGTCACACGTTGAGGATGGAGAGGCTTCTCAACAATAACTCTTGGGTTTGCCGAGCCCCAGATGCGATAATTTTGCTTGTTGACGTAGCCACCGAGGTGGAAATGGGCCTCATCAGTCAAGATGATTTTTCGATGATTTTCGAATTTTAATAATTTCAATGCGTTGTTGAATCGTGTCTCGTTCCATTTTTAGTAATGGCGTAGTTTCTACTTGTCAAATGTCAAAGAATTAAAGCTTCAAAAGTGACAGCTACCGAAATACCGGGTGATTCAAAACAACACTTCTTGTTGGAAAACCCTGTATATATATGGATTCTATATTCAATGCAATCTGCATATTCCATATATGCATTTTATATGCAAAAATTATGCAAGGGAATATGCACAACATATGTAAAATATGATGTGCATATGTTGAATGAAAAATGCATATGCAAATAAAAAATCGCATATGCAAAAATTTTTGATTTTGATACATAAATTTATATGACGACAAGAACTATCCTCGCACCAAATTTCACAATTAAAGCTTCAGTCGTTTGTCACTTACGCCCTTTCAGAATTAAGGTAAACATGTACAGATTTTAAGCGATACACATTGAACATATTGAAATTAAAGAAAAATGCCGAAAATCTTTTTTTTTAGAAAAATAATAGCCGGTACAAAATTGAACAACAGCAAATGATCGAATTTCGGTGAATTTTAAACATAAATGTGTTTGCATATTTTTTGCATATGCCCGATATATGCAAATATGCAGTTTGCATAAAATATGCAGAAATAAATAGGCGAATATTTAATTATTTTTTGACGAAACAAATTTGTGTGTTATCGGTTTTGTCGTATAACCATCCAATAATAATATGCAATTGCATATATTCCGCTGTCTACTAATTAGTCGATTTTTTCTCGCAAAAATCGCGTTTTTCACTTCAAAGTGAAAAAAATCAATTTCGAAAAAATTTGTCTGGGTTACCTGGGTATAACGTTTATCTAACGATATAAATTGTTATTTTTTTGATTTCAGATAATCTGACATTGAGTTATGAGTAGACCTCGGATTTTTGCATATCTTTCAATTTTTATCCGATTTGAACCAAAATTTGTATTTAGAAGTTTCATCACTCAAATTTAAATAATTTGAGGGCATATCAAAAATATGCAGCAAATATGCACAAAATATGCAAAAACAAGTAAAAGCGTTAAGTTCGGCCATGCCGAATCTTATGGCCTCACAAAATGACTCAAACCTATATAGTAGATGAGCACAGTAGGAAACATATAGTAGATGAGAACAGTAGGAATAACAATAAGATGGATGATATATATGGAAGCTATATCCAAATATGGACCGTTATCGCCCATTTGCAATCCCAAACAACCTGTAACTATAAGAAGTATTTGTACCAAATTTGATCAACCTAGCTCTATTATTGCGGACTGTAGCGTGATTACCACAGACGGACGGACGGACATGGCAAAATCGTCTTAGAATTTTACGACGATTAAGAAAATATATACTTTATGGGATCTCAGATCAATATCTAGAGGTGTTACAAACGGAGTGACAAAATTAATATACCCCCCATCCTATGGTGGAGGGTATAAATATGCAATATATGCAAAAATATACACATTTTTTTTGGCAATATACGAATCAAAAATGCAAAATATACGAAGAATATGTCAATACTATTTAAAAAATCGTGTCACAAAAATGAAAAATGGGTGATTTAAAAAAACAAGTAAAAGCGTTAAGTTCGGCCATGCCGAATCTTATATACCTTTCACCATGGATAGCATGTGACCACACAAAATAAGTCAAACCTAAAAAAATAATACCGAAAGGCACAAAAAATATAGTAGATGCGAACAGTATGAACAACTTGGAGCTGCATATGGAAGCTATATATGGGAGCTATATCTAAATATGGACCGATATCGCCCATTTCCACCCTAAGTTACCTGCAGCTATAAGAAGTATCTATACCAAATTTCAGCCACCTATCTCTATTATAACGGACTGTAGCGTGATTACAACAGACGGACGGACGGATAGACGGACATGGCTAAATCGTCTTAAAATTTTACGACGATTAAGAATATATATACTTTATGGGGTCTCAGATCAATATTTAGAGGTGTTACAAACGGAGTGCCAAAATGAATAGAATTTTTCTATCAACCTCCAAAAAAACAAGTAAGAAAGTTCTGTCGGGTAAACCGACTTATGAATCCCCTCACCAAATTATTATCAATTTAAATTGCATTTAATAACTTTAAAGTATGTACTGGTATTTAAGTTGTAAGCTGCTAACTTTTGTTGTAAAATGGGTGTGCCAATAACGGCCACTTTTCTCTAGACTCTAGGTACTACAAAAGCATTGCACTGTACGAAATTTCAAGTATTTGTATGTACTGATATTGAAGTTAAAAGCTGTGAACTTTTCGTACATAAAGGTCCACTTGTGTGGGAGGTACCAAAAGGGGAGTGCCTAAAACGCGCATTTTTCTCTGGACTCTAGGTACTACAAAATCATTGCACTGTACAAAATTGCAAGTATTTGTATGCACTGGTATTAAAGTTATAAGCTGGTAACTTTTGGTAGAAAATGGTCCATTTGTGTGGGAGGTACCAAAAGGAGCGTGGCAATAATGCCCATGTGTCACTGTATTGTAAGAAATATTAAACCATTACACTGTACAAAATTTCAGGTCTTTGTATGCACTGCTAATAAAGTTATAAGCTCGTAATTTTTGGTACAAAATGGTCCATTTGTGTGGGAGGTACCAAAAGGAGCGTGGCAATAATGCCCATTTTTCACTGCATTGTAGGTACTATTAAACCATTACACTGTACATAATTTCAGGTCATTGTATGCACTGGTAATAAGGTTATAAGCTATTACCTTTTGGTTCAAAATTGTCCATTTGTGTGGGAGGTACCAAATAGGGCTCGGCATCTTCGCCCATTTTTTGCGAGGTAATAGTGACTAATAAACTAATACTATGTGTAGAATTTTAGAGGATTCAAATAAATAGTATAGAAGTTATTAAATAATAAATATTTCACAAAATGTTAACCGTGTGTGTGGGAGGTACTAGAAGGAGTGGACCAATATGGCCCATCTTCGAACTTGGCCGGAGATAGAAGAAAGTATTACCGCATACCAAATTTGAAGTCAATCGGTTACTCCTTTCGAGAGTTATCGTGCGCACCAGCCAGCAGACAGACAGACGGACGGACAATGCTCATTAGACTTAAAATGACCCAACACATTTCGAAATGTGAAATGTGAGATTATTTCGAAGAAAATCGAGGCATAATTTTTAAAGGTTGTAGTTAATTTAGCAAATCTAACAACTTTAGCACCACACCCACAAGTTATCAATTTAAAATTCCAAATGTATTTTAATTTCTGCACTGCCAAACCGAATATTCTGTGTTTGTAGACAAATGTATTTTAATTTCTGCACTGCCAAACCGAATATTCTGTGTTTGTAGACTTATTGAAGTAGCTAAAACTTTTTAAATTATACATCGATTTTCTTCGCAAAATGGGCAATTTTGGCGATGGCGATTTCGATTCTGCAAAAAGTGCAGTAGTTTCTTAGCTATTTACCCAAAAACTACACTTTTCTAATACATTTTGGAAATTTTAAAATTGGAATTAGTTAAATTCGAAGGACTACATTATTTTGACCTAAAAGTTGCAATTATTTTTTAGTATTTCACATCGGCGGCGTAAAATTTTTTCAGAAGAAATTGCCATTAAATTGTTTTCGACCACATCCAGAATTGTTTTGCCAGAAAAATGTTCTCTTGCACTTAACACATATAAATTGCAATTAAAACTTTCAAATGAAATGATTTTAAAAACAATTTTTTTTAAGAAATAAAAAAAATCACTTCAGATTTTGTTTTGGTCACTAACCTGAATACTGGTTTTTCCAAAAATCTTGAGATTCCAGTGAAATTGATATCAAACCAATTGCAGTACAAAAACCACCAATTATTAAAACTTGCTTTGCGCGAAAGTCCATTGTAATTTTTTACGTATTGTTTGTTTTATTTAAATTTTGACAAAATTATTCGGAGACAACGAGAAAAACGACGATGCTGCTTTCCCGCTTAAAGTGCGATTGTCAACTAACTTAAACAATTTTAAGCATGCAATGTCTTATAAGATGCGCACATTTAACCAGAATCAGAATCAAGCAAATTTCTTGCAGATTTCATAATGCGTGAGATAAATTACATCACCTTGCAGAAAACCAGTTTTTATGTTTTATCGTTTTATAAAAAAAAAAAATATTTATGTACAAAGTACAAGGGCGCTCTAAAAATTAGCCGACATAACAAAGACAACACAACACAATTTGGGAAAATTGTTCTTTACTTCTCAAAATAATTTTCTTTTTTAGCTCGATACACTCGCTCCAGCGATTTTCAATAGCTTCGATACCCTGTTTATAGTAAGATCTGTCTTGTTCCTGAAAATAGCCATCAACCGCCACCTCCAACTTTTCATAGCAGGCAAATCTTTTTCCGCCGAGATATTTTATCACATTTGGAAACAAAAAATATTCCGAGGGAGCTAAATCTGGCGAATAAGGTGCGTTCTAAAGCAATTCGAAGTTTAATTCATTGATTTTGGCCATAGCAAAATGGTGGATGTGTGAACTGGTGCATTGTATTGATTGTGAGCAAACGCTGCACCCACCTTGCGCCCAGCTTTTTCATTATCAGCACTTTAGGAAATGCCTATGACTTCAGCTAGCTCACGAACCTCCAACCAACGGTCATCCAATACGATTTTGTGGATTTTTTTTAACCATTTCTGGGGTGGACACCTCAATTGGTCGACCACTACGGTGTTTGTAGCTGAAAAATTTTTAGGCCGCAAATTCTTTAGCCAAACTCTTCACCTGAAAAATGTGGTATTTATGGCTTGAGATAGCTTTTTTGAGAGCTACATCTAGTCGGGGACTACAACAAAATAAAATTTAATTCGTATAAATTTTATTGAGATGACTTATTGCCAAAATAGAATACAAATTGCAAAGATTCGGCTAAATTTCTTAGAAAATGTGGTGTTCATGGCTTAAATAAGAAAAATAGAATACAAACTGCCCAAAAACCATATTTTAGAGCGACCTCTATAGGGGAGCTATGTCAAAACATTGACCGAAATGGCCCATTTGCAATCTCAAATGAGCTGCAACTATAAGAAATATTTCTATTAATTATTATTATTACGCACTGTCGCGCGATTGCAACAGACGGACGGACGTAGCTAAATCGTCTTAGAATTTTACGACGATTAAATATTTATACTTAACTAGCTGAGCCCGGTGCGCTTCGCTGCCCATGTCAAAATTCGCGCTGTAGAAACTGTATTTTATATCCGATCAGTACGAAATTCGGCAGAAAGAGGTTTGTTATTACATGAAGGAATACTGCCAAATTCGGAGAAAATCGGTTCAGATTTAGATATAGTCCCCATATATAAGTTACCCCCGATTTGAAATTCAAGCGCTGTAGGAACTGTATTTTATATCCGATCAGTAAGAAATTCGGCAGAAAGAGGTTTCTTATTACATGAAGGAATGCCGCAAAATTCGGAGAAAATCAGTTCAGATTTAGATATAGCCCCCATATATATATATGTTACCCCCAATTTGACATGTAAGCGCTGTAGAGACTGTGTTTTATATCCGATCAGTACGAAATTCGACAGAAACAGATTTCTATTTTACATGAATGAGTATTCTAGGAAAATCGATTCAGATTTATATATAACCTCCATATATATGTTCCTCCAGATTTGGTTACAAAGCGCTATAGAAGTTGTACTTTACTTCCGATCATTACAAAGTTCTCCAGAAAAATGTTTCTCAATTTAGGAACGAATATTGCTTAATTTAGCGATTATCGGTTCAAAATACATTTACCAATTATTCCAAATTATTATCGCAATGACCCTTATCGCATTGTTAGGGAGGTGTAGGGTATTATATAGTCGGCCCCGCCCGACTTTCTGCCTTTCCTTACTGGTATTAGTAATAAATTCACTGAATGAAAAAATACCGAATTCAGTGGAAAGTCCAGAAAATAGAAATGTATACTTATAAAATTTCCAAATTCTTGTTTCATTGATATTGCATCACATTATCATATTGCGATTGTATTGGAGTGAGCAGCTGTAATTATCGCATACCGAGCATTTTTGTTCATGTATTTCCTATATAATACTTGCAAGATATATCAAAATATGGGCTGGGCCACGCCCACTGGTCCTATTCCGCCCATTTGAAAGCCAATCACGTAGACTGCTACCAGATACATATACGCAAAATTTCAACACTCTCGCTAACAAAATGAGCAAGATAATTCAATTTCAAAATTTGGCTTATATGGGCGGTGGTCAGATCCCGCCAATTTTTGGACCAATCACGTGGACTGTCACCAGATACATATCTACAACATGACAGCACTCTAGATAAAAATTGTGCAAGTTATATCAATTTCAAAATTTTGCTAATAAGGGCGGGGCCACGCCCATTGGTCCGATCCCGCCCATTTTCTGACCAATTACGTAGAATGCCACCAGATACATATACACAACATTGCAGCACTCCCGATAGCAAATTGTGCAAGATATAAAAATTTCAAAATTTGGTCATTGTGGGCGGGGCCACGCCTATTGGTCCGAACCCGCCCATTTTTGGACCAATCACGTAGATCGCCAACGGATATATATACACAAAATTCCAGGTCTCTCGCTAACAAATTGTGCAAGATATCACATTTTTTAAATTTGGCTTATATGGGCGGTGCCACGCCCATTGGTTCGATCCCGCCCGTTTTTGGATCAATTACGTAGACTGCCACCGTTTACATATACACAAAATTCCAGCACTCTCGCTAACAAATTGTGCAAAATATCTCAATTTCAAAATTTGGCATATATGGGCGGGGCCACGCCCATTGGTCCGGTCCCGCCCATTTTTTCACCAATTACGTAGAATGCCACCAGATACATATACGCAACATTGCAGCACTCCCGCTAGCAAATTGTGCAAGATATCAAAATTTTGTCTATGTGGGCGGGGCCACGCCCATTGGTCCGATCCCGCCCATTTTTGGACCAATCACGTAGACTGCCACCGTTTACATATACCCAAAATTCTAGCACTCTAGCTAACAAATTGTGCAAAATATCTCAATTTCAAAATTTGGCTTATATGGGCGGGGCCACGCCCATTGGTCCGATTCCGCCCATTTTTGAAAAATTCACATAATCTGCCATTAAATGCATACAAACAAAATTTCAGCACTATACCTATAATAGGAGCAGAAATATCGGATTTTTAACCTGCGATTTGTATGGGAGGTACCACGCCCCTTTGTCCAATTAATTTTTTTTTCTATATAAACCATCTCGTGAAAATTTAGAATCGAATAAAAAAAAATCATCCAAATCGCTCCAGCCGTTCTGACGTGATGCCATTACACAGATGGACCGTTTCATTTTTATATATATAGATAGATAGATGGGGTCTCGGATCAATATTTACAGGTGTTACAAACGGAGTGACAAAATGAATATCCTATGATAAATGGTATAAAACTAAACAACGTGACGCACAGTGGTATTGCTTCATACATTTTTGTGCAAAAAATATAAGGAGTGGTCCTACATCATTGAAAGTTGGCACCAAGTAATATATTGACTAAATTAGGAAAAAAAATGCATTTCATCTGTAGTATTTTGCGAAAAGTAGTATATTGCGTCATCAGAAACGAGAAAGGGTTTATCATCATATTTAACAAATTTACAGCAGAAGCAAAAAAACTAAATAAAATTCTAAATGTTGTTGTTGGAAAAACGGTATTTTCGGGATAATTCCTAAACACAATAATGCAAATAAAAATTCACACAACATGATTTATAACTTGTTTTTGAAAATTGCATGAAATAGGTATTTTTAACTATGAAAAAAGAAATAATTTGTTTTTAGGCCCTTTTGAATTTCGTTGATAACTTCGCCATTTTTTATAGTAGGTCGCTAAAAATTAGTCAGGATTTGTATTTTGATGCAGTGTACCGAAATCCATCAAAAACTGAATTTCCATTTTGTGCACGACTACAGTAGAACTCACTTATGGTCGCGGTCACTTATGAAGAATCCTTTCGTCTATGTTAAATTTGAAAAAGGATTTTGTTTAAAAGCAGTACTATTTATGAGGAGTACGTGAATACCTACTGTTGCAAGGCTCCATATCCATTGATTTAAAAACAAGCAATTTAGTGCTTATTTTTCCATTTTTGATGAAATGGATAGTTAAGGATAAGTACGACATTTTAAGATAACTGTCAGTCCACAGATCTGAAGTAAGACCATACCCACTGGCACTGAGTTCTTCAAGCTCAGATTTAACGGAGTCGTAAGTGGTCTTGTACACTTTATCGATATTCCTAGATATAGTTGTGGCGTGTGGTAGAAGTTTATCTACATCCACATTTGGTCCGTACTTAGCTCCAAGCGATAAGGGCAATAATCGTTACAGACAGAGGTTCCAATATGAAAGCTGCATTTAGAACAAATTACCATATACTTTGCATTAATCATTTATTGCACAACATAGTCGAGAAATCCATTAATGAAAACGTTGAAATTAAAGAGTTATGCGTAAAGTGCACAAAGCTTGTGAAGTATTTTAAAAAATCCGGCGCCAATGCACAATTAACAACAACACTTAAAAGTTTTTCTCCAACTAGATGGAATACTATGTATTATTTGTTACAATCTATACAAAACAACTGGATTGATGTTGGCAATATCTTGCAGGAAAAGCAGCAACTGTATAGAATTAGTGGCATAAACCTAAACATTATGTCCGCGACTATAAAACTTTTAAAACACTTCGAAGCAACGTCGAAAGAACTTGAAGCAGAGAGATATCCAACTATACATTTGACAATAGTTCATATTTACTATTTAAAACGAATATGCGAAATAAACAATGACGATTTAGAGTGCATAAGAGCTTTGAAACAATGCCTTGGGATGTTGTTAAACGATGTGTTCATGAATAACATAAGCATTTTTCACAAAGTTGCACTGTTCTTGTTTCCACCAACTAACAAACTTTCGCAGTTTACTAATGTTGAAAAAACCGATATAAAGGAGCACTGTAAAAACATGATGGAATGTTTTATAGGTGAATCCAACTCTAATCAAAATGGAAGTTCCCAGTCAGAATCCTTAACAAATGAAAAGGAGCTTCTTTTTTCAGGGTTTCTCCAGCCTTTGAATTCATCAAATTCCACTCACAGAGTACAAAACGAATTGATGTTGTACGAAAATGTGAATGAAATTATGCACAACAATTTTGATGTTCTTCAGTGGTGGGAATTCAATAAATTAAAATATCCGCTACTTTATAAGTTAAGCTGTAAAATATTGGCAACTCCTTCAAGTAGCGCCTCATCCGAAAGAATATTTTCAAGTGCAAGACACCTTCTTTCTGAAAAACGTTGCCTTATTGGTTCCAACCCTGTTTCGGTAGGAAAGATAATGTTTTTACATTCAAATATGAACTAATATTTAAACTGTTTTTCTTTCGGTTTTTAAATATTTATTTACTTTATTTATGAATTGAATATTTATTTGGTTTTGTTTTATGTTATATGCTTTTTTGTTTTTATTGCAAAGAAATAATAAAAAAGTTTGAAAAAGTAAAAATAATGTTTTTTCTTCATAACATTTCTCTGATTAACTCGAGTAACTCGAATAATATTGTATAATTCGACTGCGCCCTAAACACTCAGTGTATATAACGAATGAATCAAACTCTGCACAACTTCGCACACGCACTTGTCTCATTCATACCGAAGATAGCATATTCAATGAATATCGAGTTGTAACGAGTGCGAATCGTGGTTTGTGTGAATGCTGCAAGTTGAACGAGGTCGATGATTTCACACTCTACGCAATTCAAGTCTCTTTTGCACTCACTCATCGCTTCTCATTGCAAGAGAATTGAATGAATATGTGCCGTTACTTTTAGTGAGCGTCTCATGGGTGGCTTTTTTTGCATTCATGCAGACGTGTATTAAATATGTATACAATTTTATTAATATTTAATTGGTTTTACCATAATTACACTCCAGTTCATTTAAATAACAACAGCAAAAAATGTGTAGTTTACTGCGAATTTTTGATCACACAACTAAAAAAAAAAAATTTAAAATAATTTGTTAGTATTCCAATTTTTTTTTATTTTGTTCTTTATTGCTGCTGAGAAATATGTTTTTTATTAAATTTTTTTGTAATTTAAAAAAAAAAATGCTTGAAAACTGAGGGGAAAAACAGTTCATTCGAATAACAACGACAAAGAAAAGTTTGGAAAATATAAAAATTGTTCACTAAAATGCATTTTATTGTTAAAAACCAATTGTTTTGACTTGTTCTCTAATGTTTAGTAATGAGTGTTGTCTCCATTGTGCTGTATAACCTAAAATATGCGACTTGAAATGGAATCGTTGAGGGTTTTAAGGTAATCTAAGGAAATCTCGTCTCAAGGGGTCTCGATTGCATTGATTAAAGATGGAATGTCTTCATATTGTCTATCTCCTTCGTAAACTTTCCGTGAAATCCATTCGCAGACGTTCTCCACTATGTTTAAGTCTGGTGAGTAAGGTGGCCAGTCCAACAAAGTCAAATTTTGGTCACTTATCCAGGATTTTACCACTCTAGCATTGGGTATCGGAGCGTTATCCTGCTGGAAAATCCAGCGCAGAGATCCAAAGATGTTACTGCACTCTGGAAATGCATGTTCCAGAATGATTTTGTAATGTTCTGCATTGTAGTTTAATCTGACCATAGTACGATATGACTCCCCATACCATAATTTCGCCAATGCGACTGTGTCGACGGCTTAAAATTACTTCCTCTTTTCTCATGTCATGGTAATAGAAGTTATACCCGTCAGGACCATCTTTTCATCAGAACAGACAACCTTTTGCCATTCGGTATTCCACGTCATGTGGACTTCAGCAATATTCAATCGCCTTTCTTTATGAATGGGTTTTAGTACAGGCTTTTTTTAGTTTTATACTTTGTATATGAGGAGCATTCACAATCAAGCGCCGAACCGTCGCCAAACTAGCAGAAACTCCGGCTTCAGCTTTTTTTTGGTATGGAACCAGAGGAATTTGATGCAATTCTTAAAATTGCGCGCTCTTCCATTGACTATAAGACACTTGCTGATCTTCCCTTCATGTTCTTTCCATAGGAATTATTATTTTTGATGTAATTAAAGACAACACGAGCACTTCTTCCGATTTTCTCTCCAATTTTTCTGAAGGAAAACTTTTGTTCATAATATGCTTCAATTTTTCCTCTTTCTTCTAAAGTTAATTATTACCTCGTCCCATTTTAAAAAAATTATATTTTATGAAGTGCAATTTATGAAACTAATTAACACTGAACACTCTTTGTAACACAATCGTTCAAGAGCATCAAAAACTATCTACTGTTGTTATTCATATGAACTATTTTAAAAGCGCATTTTTTTGCTATTCCAGTAGGAATGCCCACACAGCTTACCTAACGGGACCTTTTTTCATTCTTCTTTCGCACATTTTCTTAAACCAGTATGTTCACCTAATATAATACTTAAGCATATATAAATCGGTTTTTGTTAGTTTCCTCGTAATGACAATTTGTAGCAGTGATTATCACGGTTGTTATTTAAATGAACTGGAGTGTGTATTAATATCAACTTATTTTTGCTTTTAGGGCATCTCTTAAATACCGGTGAATTGCGTCCGGCGTCTGTCAAAGTGTTGTTGTATGCACAGAAAACCATAGGATGAAATGTAAGTTTGACAGACGCAGGACGCATTCACCGGTATTTAAGAGATACCCTTAATAACGTTTTGTTGTCATCAGTCGACAAATAAAATAAAGTGACTAGATCTGACATTTGTGTTCGCCCAGATGACAGCAAAGGAAGATAGAGAAAATTTACACTGAAATGATTACGGTTTCGTACGAGATCATTATCGTGCGAGTGGTCGTATTGCTGGTAGTTGGAGAAACCCAAATCAGCTGTTTGTCGTCTGGCAGTTGAACGAAATCAAAGTTTGAAGTTACAGAAACAGGCATTTAACAAATTAAATAAAATGAAAAATGTTGTCGTTAGAAAAACGGGATTTTCAGGATAATACCGGAACATACTGACGCATACAGGGTGGCTGATATGTAATGCAACAAAGTAAAGCGCTATATTTTTTTAATTTTTATACCCACCCTACACCAAACTGTGGTACAGGGTATTTATTATAAGTTTGTTTCACGGCAGATGTTTGTAACACCTGAAAATAACACAGCTAGACCTACCTTAAAGTATACCGATCGACTCAGAATCACTAGCTGAGTCGATTTAACGATGTCTGCAATTTAGAGTATTTCGCGGCTGTTAAGATCGCTATTGAATTTGGTTGAAATCGGTTCAGAGTTAGATATAGCTCCCATATATATCTTTCGTCCGATTTGGCCCTTTAGTCCTATAGAAGCTGTATTTTACATCCAATCGTTTTGAAATTTAGAATGGTAGAGTTTCTTGATCCATGAACCAAATCTACCGAATTTGAAGAAAATCGGTTAAGATTTAGCTATAGCTCCCATATATATGTTTCGTCCGATTTGGCCCTTTAGTCCTATAAAACCTGTATTTTACATCCAATCGTTTTTATTTATTTATTTATTTATGTATTTATTCAGTCTATGGATTACAATCCTTACAGACTAGCAATTAAAAATAAATTAAATCTAAGGTTTCACAAAATGTTTTTAAAGAGTATGAAAAATCTAAATTACATTGTTTATTAATATTGTTAAACTCTTTTAAAGACCTTAAAACAGGTTCAAAAGAAGAGTAGTTACTCCTATGAAAAGGGATATAAAAATAGGCATTATAGCGTAGTGATCTAACTGGAATGTTAAAGCCAATAAGACTAAGAAGTGAGGAGCAATCTATAAATACATTAATTAATTTATATATAAACAAAACCGAGCATTTAGACCTACGGTTTTTAAGCGTTTCCAGATGTATCAGCCTACATCTGGCTTCATAAGTAGGAAGAGGTGATCCAAATGGCACAGATACCAAAGCAAACTTCAAGAATTTCTTTTGCAGACGTTCAATTCGACTATTATGTACATCATACAGTGGGTTCCAAATTATGGACCCATATTCCAATTTAGATCTCACAAACGTTACATAAAGTAATTTACGTGTATATGGGTTAGTAAATTCTTTACTATTTCTCTTGACAAAAGCAAGCATAGAATAAGCCTTGGGCATTATGAAGTCGATGTGTAATTGGAAAGTTAGCTTATTGTCGAAAACAACGCCAAGATCCAGAATGCTATCCACATTCAGCAGTTGTTGGTTATTTATGTAGTAAATGGAGTTTAACATATCGAAACGTCTCCCAAAGGAGATATGAAAACATTTAGAAATATTCAACGGTAAGTGGTTCGAGACACACCAAGAACATAGCCGATTTATATCCATTTGGAGAGAATTAACGTTACTAACATTTTTAACATTCAAGAAAATCTTTATATCATCTGCATAAATTAGACATTTTGATGATTCAAAACATGAAACTATATCATTTAAAAACAATATAAATAAAAGCGGGCCCAATACACTTCCCTGGGGTATACCTGAACTAGCAATATAGGAATTTGATTTTGCGTTATTACTAGATACAAAGCATTGTCGATTAGCTAGATAGGATTCCAACCATTTTAAAATTGAGGAATTAAATCCCATTTTAGCTAGCTTTAGCAGCAATATAAAGTGAGAAACTTTATCGAACGCTTTACAGAAATCAAAATATATAGTATCAACTTGAGACCCAGCCTCAAAGCTATTTAGACAAAAATTCGTAAAAACAAGCAAATTGGAAATTGTAGAACGATTTTTCATAAATCCATGTTGAGATTCCGATAATAATTTATTTGTAATTGCAGATATTCTATCAAAAACTAAGTGCTCAAATATTTTTGATACATTGGCCAGTTTTGATATCGGCCTATAGTTGGATATATTAGCCCGAGAACCAGATTTATGTATAGGCGTAATAGAGGAAACTTTCCAGCAATCAAGAAAAATGCCTTCCTTTAAAGAATAATTGAATATATACTGTAAAGGGAAGGTTAGAGAGAAAGAACATTTTTTTAAAAATATTGGAGCAAATCCATCAATATCATTTTTTGCAGAATCCTTAAGATTCATTAGACCTGATTCAATTTCACTTTCAGTAAGCTGCAAGAGTCCTAAATCAATAACTGAATGTACAGTATTGAGTAGGTTTTGGTCAACTGCATTGGAATCTATAACTTGAAAATTCGACTTAAAAAAATTAGCAAATAAATTGGCTTGATCTTCCGGTGTATTAGCATTAATGTCACCAAAAAACATTGCTGACGGATAATCAGAGCAACGTTGTTTCGATCTGATAAATTTCCAAAAAGATTTAGGATTATTATTAATTTTGCTTTCAAAATTAATAATGTACTGCTTGTAAAGGAATTTATTGAGAAATGCAAACTCACGTGAGTAATGCTCATGCATTTGTTTACTTTCATCTGAATTAGTGGATTTATAGATTTTGTAAAATTTGTTACGTAAATTCTTAAGCTTTTTTAAACCAGGGGTATACCATGGAAGTTTGTAAACACTAACATTTTTCTTTGGAACATTCACAGATATGATATCACATATTATGTATCTAAAGACACAGTAACAATCATTAATATTCTTATCTTTAAACAAATTTAACCAATTAATCTCTGATATTTTTCGATTAATTACATTAAAATCACAAGCATTGTAATCAAAACAAATGTTATTAACATTGTTATTTACATCAAAACTATAAAATTCTAATTGCATAAGTATTGCAACATGGTGCATATCCGGGGCTGTAATTGGATGATCGCATGCTTCGATAGAAAATTTTATATTTTTTGAAACATACACCAGGTCTAAAAGCTTACCCAGTGTGTTGAAACAAGTATTGACTTGATTAAGCGCTAGACAAAACATGGAATCAATAAAATTGATTTCTGTAGTAGAATTTACTTTAGCTGGATATAATAAATTAGAATTTGGAGGTCTAGTCCAAGAAATTTTACCTAAATTAAAATCTCCAAGAATCATACAACCATCACAATCATTTTTAGGAATAATATTAGATATATTATGCAGATGTGAATCATATAAACTTTCTGGGCTACCAGGGGGAATATAGGAAGCTATTATAAATAAGGACGCGGACAATCCATTCAAACGGACACACAGCTGATCCAAAAGGGTATCGTTATTTGAAAGATTGATAAGTGTTGATTTTAGACATTTTTTCACAGCTATAATGACACCACCACCACGGGAACAATTAGTTTTTACAGGATCACGATCCTTTCGGTACACATTATACATATTAACATCAAAAAATTCGCCATCCTTGAAGTCAACATTAAGCCATGTCTCGACAAAAATTATGACATCGTAGCTGCATTGCGAAGTTTGCATACAAATCGAACTATGTTTGGTTTTCATGCCACCCATATTTTGGAAGTAAACATTTAGCGACGAAAACGAAATTGATGCTATGTTTGACGAATTTTTTCCTGATTGGAGGGAAAATTTATAAAAGGCCTTATTTGAACATGGGCTGGCCAAAGAGATGGTTTAAATAACTCATCGTAAAACTCTGGAGAAATTCCCAATTTGAAGTTAATACTTCTTAGCTCATTAGGATCGACATCCTTTTTCACCAATTTATAGCATGTCATGTGAGATTTGCTTATTTCGATGTATTTAGCAACATAATCCAGAATCTGATCTTCAGTCACATTCGGTTTAAACGAAGAAAGATGGATCCATTTCTTCTTAACCACGACTTCCAGATCATTATTATTTCCTTTACCAACTATTGTAGCATTTTTAAGATTTTTTCTCGATGAAACTTTTTTCCAAGAAGCAGAGTCCACTGGGATGTCAGCACCAACAGCATTAGTAGCAGCTACATCATCAACAGCAGGAACGACCATTTCACCAGATACATTGGTCGCTCGCATCGTACCTTCTGTATGCAAATTACGACGAGAGTTAACATTATCAACAAATGTGTTCTCTTCATTAAGAGCATTAACCAACAATTGAGCTCTGGTACTCGTTGATTGGCAATCCATATCCATAAACACTCAAAGTACTAGATGGTCCGTCGTTCTCTTAAGCAAATTTCTCGAGTTACGAACGATTAAATTTTTGACATTACTAGTTAAGAGAAGAAAGAGCACAAATTTGTTTATATTTTTTATTCATATTTTTGGCATTTTTCCTCAATCATTTCACTTTACAATCACAATTGGAGCAAACACAATTGATTTTTAAAATAAAATAGCAAAAAACACATCTTTTAATCGGCAAATTAAATCTTGAGAGCTAACAAGAGAGTGCCAAAATATCTCGAAGAGAGCAAAACAACTGTCAAAAATTTAATCGTTCGTAACTGTCACTTTTTAAAGAGTACGACGGACCATCTATTAGTTTGAGTATTTATGTCCATATCAGCATTAAAAAGAGTTGAAGACAGAGGGGCAGCATTAGATTTTAAAACGCAGGCATTCATATTATTAGCAGGCGTATTCTCACGAGTACCATTGACATCATTTGGAGCATTCCTCAACAAATGAGTGTTAGAAGGCTTGGAGCGACGGTGGATAGCATCAATAGATGATTGAGCAGAAGAGCAAGTTGACAAACCGGTATTTAAAGAAGAAGAAGCATGTATTATTGTTGCATCCGCAGTAGACTCACTGAGAAACTTAAAAACCACACTCTTAAGTTCTCTTATTTCGCTAGCGAGCGTAGATACTGAAGCAACTAAATCACCCGAAGCACATAAACAATCATTGCAATTACACAGTTCTTGGTTTTTTTAACCATATCCAAAGTACTTTGATCATCAACCTCAGAACAGAAGTAATGAAATTTGCCATTGCAAATATTGCACTTTATACACTTTTCGGACTGCAAGAGTTTAAAACACTTTGCACACAAATGTTTCGGTGGAGCCGTAGACATAACGAACATCCAAACAGCACAAATATCAGTGAACAACTTTGAAATTTAGAATGGTAGAGTTTCTTGATCCATGAACCAACATTGCCGAATTTGAAGAATATCGGTAAAGATTTAGCTATAGCTCCCATATATATGTTTCATCCGATTTGGCTCTTTAATCCAATAGTTTTTATACCCTACACCACACTGTGGTACAGGGCATTATTTAAGTATAAAATGTCCCAAAAGTAAATTTATGTAAACAATTTATACATGAATTACAAAATTAATATATCAGAGTTATCAATATTACGAGAGTGGTGTAGGGTATTATATAGTCGGCACCGCCCGACTTTAGCCTTTCCTTACTGGTTTTTAAATTTTATTGTTCAAAAGCAAAAAATGTCGGAAATAACATAACATTTTAGAAACAGTTTAGATTTGTTCGAATTGGCCACCTTTGGCACGAATTATGGCCTTCAAACGGCCGAGAAAGCCATCACACGCTGCACGAAGGTGGCTCTCCGGTATTTTGGCCCATTCCCGGCGAAGCGCCGTCTTGAGATGATCGATACTTTGGTATTTTTTAGTGCGAACCTTACTCTCTAAATTGCCCCAGGCGCAAAAGTCCAACGGTTTGAGATCCGGAGATCTTGGTGGCCATTGAGCGGTAGAAATGAAGCGAGGAACCTCCTTTTTAAGCCATTCTTTGTTGACGCGTGCTGAGTGCGATGGTGCTGAGACCTGTTGGAATGTCCATGGTCTGCGGCCGAAATGTTTGTCTGCCCAGGGCTTCAATACTGTCTTTAGGACATTTTCCCGATAATATTCGGCATTTATGTTGACCCCATGGTCGATGAATACGAGCGGGGAGTGACCATCGGCCGTTACGGCGGCCCACACCATTACCATCGGCGGCGCTTGAGTTCCGGTGGCCAATCGAAGGTGTAAATTTTCAGCTGACCAAGTAAACCCGATCATTTTGTTTGTTCACAAACTGCTCAATTTGGAATGGCTTCTCATCGGAGAAAACCAAATTCGGTAACTGGCCACTTTCGTGCAAGCGAAGCAACTCCTTGGCTCTTTCCAGTCTAACTTTTTTTTTGTGCATCGGTGAGTTCTTGCACTTTTTGGAACTTCAATGGCTTTAGTCCAAGCTCATTTTTTAATATGTGTTGTATCCGTTCTCGCGATATGTTCAGCTCACGAGCAATTTTTCTACCAGATTTCGATCAAATCTGGCCTTCACTTTTCGGATCATTTCTGGTGTTGTTACCGTTTTTTTTCGTCCACTTTTTGGACGCGATGCAACACTGCCAGTATCACGGCAACGAGCAATGGTACGAGAAACAAAAGATTTATTCATATTTAAATGATAGAAGGCTCTAACTTGTGTTTTTCCACCCAAATATAAAGCAATCACACTATCACGCTTGAATTCCATCACGAATAACTTTTTTCTGAATGCAATAGATCAAAATGCTTTTGCAAGCTTGTAAACAATAAAATGAACTGTCACTGAAATAAATCTGTCAGCTATCAGACTAGCGGTTTACAAATGATAGCAACCTGAAGTTGGTTGCAATACATATCAGCCACCCTGTATATATATTCACACAAACATGATTCATAAATGGTTTGTGAAATAGAAATTTTTGATGACGATATGTAGTAATGTGTAACATGATAAATTGTAAAAAAAATAAGAGCACGGCCTTCAGTATAATAGATTTTGGCGAGAGACTAAAAAATTCAATTTTTGAGAATTTTCGAATTTATTTTGGGAATTTTGTGATGTACCTTTACAAGTATAAACATTTTAGAATAAGCCTCGATTTCTGGTGTCAAAATTTACAAATTACAAAAAAATAATTGAAATATAATAATTGTTAAAGATTTTATGGATTTATAATGTTTTTTTCTACCTTTGAAAACAAATGTTTGTCCATTTTTTCCCGATCCATTCCTACGAATCGGTATACGAGGTCCTTTCAATAGAAAATGTGAATATTTTAATTTCTCAGGCTACACTTGCACACTTATATCGAACATATTTTCCTAGTTCAGTTTGTTTGTGTATAGTTTAGTTTTCTCGTGTTAGACGTCTTTTGCTTGTTCAGCGATTCTGTTCTTTTCTCAATCGTCGCAAAACGAAGTCCTTTCATGGGTCTACTCAATTTTGGGAACAGGAAAAAGTCGCAGGGGCTCAAATCTGTTGAATATGATGGATGAGGCATGATTACGGTATTATTTTCGACCAAAAAATTACGAACATGCGACGCTTCATGCCCACAATATCCGAAAAAATTGTATGGAATGAGACAGCCGATATGCCGAAATCCTCTGCAACTTTTCTAATAGTGTCAGAATATTTAATATCGACTTTGCAAAATTCGGTTCAGCCGTTCGAGAGTATTTCGTAAAACACAAAAACTCATTCTTGTAATTTTTTCAAAATTTAAAATGCCCACAAAATTTTTAAAAAAAAAAAATTAAAAAAAAAATAATAGCGTGGTCTTATTTTACCTATTTGTAACTGCTTATAAACATTTTAGCCGAAAATAAAATATATAGGTCGATATTAAATATTCTGATCCAATAGTGATTCGACGATTCTCCATAATAATTTTCTTCACTTTCTCAACATTTTCATCCGTTTTTGATGTGATCGATCTTTCAGGACGAGCGTCGTCATTCTTGACCTTCGTTGTAAAGCTTGTAGTACTTTTTCTGACTCAGAGTACAATCACCATATGCCACTCTCAACATTTCAAGTGCATTTGGAGGACACACATTTTATTGATCGATATAGCTGAAATTTTGCAATTAGGATTGTGTTTGGCCAAAAACATATCCTAGTAATAATTGAAATCCTTGTAATATTAAACAAAAAACGCTTGTCTCGTTCAAAGTACCTTCAATAGCCCAATTTTAAAATAAAATAAAGCATCATACGAGTACATATAAAAACTTAATTTCTTTAATTTTATTAATCAATATAAACATATTTTAATTATGCATTTTTAAACTAGGCATTAACTGGGCTCATCAACGATTATATACAATGTTCCAAGTTTACACAACTGCCTTTAAATTCATATCCACGAGGCAAGATTTCATCTTTTTCTCAAAATTTAGTTGATCCTGTCTTCTCTGTTTCTTTGCCTCCGAATTTTCAAGCCAGATTTCACGAAAAAGCGAAATTAAAGGATACAAAATCTGAGTTTCAATACCTTAATGAAAAGATTTTTGTAATGAATGGTATGTTTGCATAATTTTCATTGATTTTACCTATAACAGTCAGAACTGGCACAAGAAATCCAAGATAATCAAATGAAACGAACATTAGAACTATGCCTCCATAATAGGCGACAAATGTCGCCCCAGCAAAGGCAGCTATCAGCCATGGTGTCATTAGCAAGAGTCGTCTCTAAAAAAATAACAAAAAAGAGTTTTGATATATTTATCTACTTATAAGTAATGTATAATGTTCAACTAAGATGATGTAGCTATGTTTATATTCGGATATTACCTTCAGAACGCCTGTTATCAGAAGAATGGAGAATAGTGTTGCCGTCACAAATAATACCAATTGAATGGTATTTGTCTTAACGTACGATGAAAGGTATTCATTTTCTGAAATTAAAATTGAGAAAAGTTTAATATTTCGATACTCAGAAATATGTACTATTCATTAAACGATATATTATCCCACACCATATATCGCGACCTAAGAGTGTAAAGGCGCTAAGTCCAATATTTAAAATTTTACAGGAGAGGCAAAATACTCACTGTATATGAATGTTTTTATAAAGGGTATATGGACTTATCGCCTTAATGATTCAGCTTTTAAAGATGACAAAGCATGATTTTTTTCGCTTTTTGTTTTCAAATCGATGTATATCCAACTTATATTACGTTCCGCTTCAAAAAATACATTTTGGCAAAAAGTGGACTTGCGCCTTTTCACCAATTTTTCAGGACAGCAAAAAACTTTGAATTTTATTATTTCGCGATTATTTTGATATGATATGAATTCAAATGAATATATTATACACGTTTGTATACATAATTCATATCATATAAAAATTATCGCGAAATAATAAAGTTAAACAGTTTTTTTGCTCTCCTGAAAATTTGTTTTTTTAATATAGGCATTTTTGGATATAAACCATCGATATATGATATCTATTTGTATATTTAGTTTTATAGTTATACGAAGTTTATATTACACTAGTTTATCATAATTTTTTCATTCGTTTTTTGCAGGCAATAAAACCATAAAAAATCGGCAAAAAAAAAATTTATTCAAATTTTTAAAAGGTAGCATCCTAACGAAGAAAATAATGCCGATTTAAACAAAATTAAGTTTTTATACTCCCATTATTGTGAACGAGGGTATATATCAGTTGCTGCGGGCCAAAAGTGTAACACATCGAAGGAGTAACCGAAGAGACCCCAAGAATATTGAACATACTTGGGGTTAGGTCATTCCTTCGATGTGTTACACTTTTGGCACGTAGCAAATGATATACACTAAAGTGGGGGTATAGTTAGATTATAGTTTCCTATAATCTTTAATAATGCACGCTGAAAAAAAATCGCTCCTGTAGTATATTGTCCCAAACATATTCGGCTTGAAACATATAAATGTTTAGGGTACACTCTAAATATATAATATTTGGTACACACAAAGGTTATATATTTGGGAAGATGTTGTTCCAAACAAATCTTTGTTTACTCCAATTTTTTTGGTTGGGACTATTATTTTTCGAAACAAATTAAAAATTTGCACTTAAGTATTCAGAAAGTACCTAAATTGCGTTTTATTGCTCAGTAATTCAAAATAATTTTTTTTGGAAATTTTTAATGTTCGTAAAAATAATAAATAATAACTGAAATTCTATAATTTTGGATCAAAATAAATTTTTCGGTGGATTGACAACTAATGATGGCTTGGAATACTTAAATTTAAAATGATTGATTTGAAACAAAAGTCAATGCTGCATATGGTATCATAACTGGGATGTACAATTAGGAACCAAGAAAAAATTAAAAATGAAATTCGAAAAATTCGGCACAAGATTTGAAATTATTTTTTAAATAAAATATATTTGGAGAAATTCCTAAAGAATAATTTTATTTGTACTTAAACATATACTTTATTTGAGAAATTTAGTTTGCAAATATATTTTGTTGTAATATATTAATATATTCATTCCAAATATATTTTTTTGATTTTCAAATAGAATTTATTTGCTCAGAAATATATAATATTTTAAAATTTGTGTTCCAAATATATTTTCTTTCGATTCAAACATATCAAAAAAGTCGATTTTGCCCCGTGTGGCACTTGCACGTGGAAACAGAAGATAAGTAACTGTCTTTAAATCAATTTAGAGCCCTATGCTCCGGTGGGAGTTTAAGGAATAAATATATATATATATACATAACGGGTTCTCCAATAGGGATGATATGATTTGTTTGTGACGTTTCGGCCATTTGTAATATGTCATGATCTGTCATTTGTTTTTCATTGTATTCAGTAGTGTTTACAATTTCATCATGGAGAGATATACGCAAGAACAACGTTTACAAATTATTCAGTTTTATTATCAAAATAATCGTTCTCCAATTGCAACTTTTCGTGCGCTAAGTCCATTTTTTTTTAAATCCAAAAAAAACACTTTCCAGCCGACCTACGACCTTGACACCCATTAGCAATATTTTATATATTTATCTTTTTACCATTGACCGATTGTGGCTACATGTCACACAGCAAATGAAACAATTGAATTAAAAAGTTTGGAGATTCGATTATTTCAAGAAATTGTGATATTAAATGGCCTCCAAGAAGTTGTGATTTAACACCATTAGACTATTTATTGTGGGGTTATTTGAAGTCATTGGTCTTTCGAAATAAACCAGACTCTCTTCAAGGTTTACAAGTCAATATTGAACGTGAAATTCATGACATACAACTTGATTTAGTGGAAAAAGTGCTCAAAATTGGGTTCATCGAATCCGTTCCTGCAGAAGTAGTCGTGGAGGCCATTTGAACGACGTTTTATTTAGAACTTATTTGTATCGATTGTACTTCACATTAAATAAAAAACTTTTGAATTTTTTTTATAAAGAAATCATTTCACTCTTATTGAAAACCCCTATATTTGCGACCTGCAATTTTATTACAAGAATTCATGGACAGACAGACAGGCAGGCATTGCTAAATCGACTCAAAAAGTGATTCGATGTCGATCGGTATAATGACCGATGGGTCTACGAGTATCTCTTTGTTTTTTAGGCGTTACAAACAAATGCACAAAATCATCATACCCTGTGCCACAGTATGGTGTCGGGTGTACAAAGTGAGGTTATACTTCAGTCAAGTTACTCGACTGAAATTTTCTTAAATGTTTTTCTTTTGTTGCACGTAACACTTATACAAAATTGCTTTTTTTTAATATTTTTATTATAAAAAGTCACTTTTATTTCTGTTTTATTCACTAACCTGAATATAGGTTATGCCATAAATCTTGAGATTCCAGTAAAATCAATATCAAACCAATGGCTGTACAAAAGGCACCAATTATTACACCTTGTTTCGCGCGTATATCCATGGTTATTTGTTTGTGCTTATTGACTGTTTTGTTTAAATTTCCCCAAAATAATCCAGAGACAGAGAAGAAGACGACGATGCTGCTTGCCTGCTTAACGTGCGCTGGTCAACTAACTTAAAGAACATTAAGAATACAATGTCTTATAAGTAAAATCGATACAGACTGATTGACCCACATACTCGTACAACGAACCATATGCTCATTTAACCAGAATCAAAATCTACCACAATTCTTGGGAATTTTATGATAAGTGAGATAAATTACACTTCTTTGCAGAATGTCAGCTTTTATGTTTTATCACTTTATTAAAAAAATGCAATATTAAACAAAAAGAATGTCTTCAAAAAAAAGGGGTTTTAAAAAATATTCTCATTTCTGCTGGTATAGCAGGTCCTATAGAGGTATCCTATATACATACATAAATCAAACCTTTCCTTAATCAATAAAGAATTTTTGTTGATTAGTGCAAAGTTGACAGGAAAATACACATTATGGTTGGCTTTTGCTGTCAATGACCTTTCCATACTTAAAATAGATAAATTTTGGGAAGCAAGCAAATATTTGCAAAACTTCTTTATGTAAACTTTTGTACCCAGCAAACACATATAGATACCTCCTTTCTAAACTATGCTAAGTGCAAAAAGGTAGTTTTTCAGGAGAGGCAATGCAAGTTTTTTTAAAATTTGTGTGGAATTCCTTTATTGTGGAAATCGAATGACCTGTACTGTTTTGAGAATAACTTTTGATTGGGTTGACGGATAAACAGCAAATCTTGACTGAATATAATTTGGAATATTAAAGAAATTAAAAAATGCAATCTCCCTAAAAACATGATAAGTCGTCTTAGCATGTTTTAAAATGTAGGTATCGATATGTCAAAAATGCTTCTCCAAGACTATTTGTCTTTACACTTATAAACTCGTACACCCAAAGGCCTTTGCAGACGTAAATTCGCATCTGCAAACTCTAAATGGCTTCCAAACAAACGTACTCGCAAACAAACGTCCAAGAACTTGACGTTTCCTCCATCTTGTGGGAAAAATGTACAAATACACTGGCATGTCTATAACTTAAGTTTGGCTTTGTGCTTCTGGCATCAATATTAACTTAATTTCAATTACGCAAAAGTGCAAACTGTCCAGGTTTTATTTGGAAAAGTGTCAATGACCTTTCTTAAGTCAAATGGAAAATATTCTGAAGTATTTTCGAAAATTTATTTATTTAAATTATTGTTCAGCTATATGAAAATTACTTCTGAATATATAAAGGTTTCGGATTTTAAGTCCGAAGCCTAAATTTGGCTAAATTTACAAACTTCGGCCGAAACTAATTTTTTTACTTGTCAAAGAAATGTTTACTTGCTAGAAAGACTCAATAAAAATTGTTTTTTTGTTTAAATCAGTTAAGGTCTGTTAAACAAAAAAAATGTAAGCTTACACTAAAAACAAGTAACAAAGTTCAGTCGTGTAAACCGTCTTATGAATCCCCTCACCTGAGTCCCAAAAAAATATTCGTAAATTTATTTATTTTAATTAAATTATTATTAATTTAAATTGCATTTAATACTTTAAAGTATGTACTGGTATTAAAGTTAAAAGCTTTTTACTTTTGGTACGAAATGGTCCATTTGTATGGGAGGTACCAAAAGGGGCGTGCCAATAACGGCTACTTTTCTCTAGACTCTAGGTACTATTTTCGGTTATACCGAGAAAACACAATAATTTGCTACGATGTTCTTCTTAAAGGTCAATGACCCCTATTATAGGTCATTGGCACCGATTAAAGGTCAATGGCCCCGGAATAAAGGCCAATGACTTCGGCATAAAGGACAATGTCCCCGATTATAATCGGGGATATTAAATTAAATTGAAGGTCAATTACTATTACATTAAAGGTCAATTACCCTGATAAAAGGTGAATATCCTCGGCTTAATGGTCAATGACCCCGATTAAAGATCAATGACCCCGCGTAAATGTCAACGACCCCAGATTACGGGGTAATAACCATGATTAAAAGTCAATTCAATAACCCCTGAGTAAGGATCAGTGATCTCGATTTAAGGTCAATGACCCCCATTAATGGTAAATTACCCCGATTAATGGTAAATTACCCCGATTAATGGTAAATGATCCGAATTAAATATCAATGAATCCTATTAAAGATCTATGACCCCGATTAAAGGTCAATGAGCCTGAGTAAAATGTCAATGATCCCAGAGAAAAGGTCAATGACCCTGAATAATGGTCAATGATCCGTTTTTAAGGCCAATGTCCCTGATTAGAGGTCAATGACACCGATTAAAGGTCAATGACCCCGAGCAAAGGTCAATTAACCTGGATAAAATTTCAATGGCCCTGATTAAAGATCAATTAACTCGGAATAAAAGTCAATGACGTCGATTAAAGGTCAATGATTTCTTGAAAGGTGATTGACTCCGATTAAAGGTAAATTATCCTTATTAAAGGTCATTGACTGCGGATTAAAGGTTGTTGATCCCGGATTTAGTTCGTTGAAAGTTTTCTGACCCCGAGTAAAGGTCGTTGACACCTGATATATGTAATTTCCCCTATTAACGGTCATTAATTTCCCCTATTAAGGTTTTTGACCCCTATTATGTATTATTGACCTCCTCGTTGACCCCTACTAAATGTCGTTGATTGATGGTCGTTAAGTCTGGATTAAAGGACTTTAAACCCTATTAAAGACCATTGATCCCTCTTAAAGGTCGTTCATTCCGATTATAGGGCATTGATGCTGTATTAAAAGCCCTTGACCCTGTATTAAATGTCAACGACTCTATATTTTCTGGCACATCTTCACTAAAATTTAAAGAGTGTATTTCGTTTGTACAATAACGAATTATAAGGCGATCATGTCAGATTTAGGGTAACATGAGGTTGAATGTGCCCAAGGTTATCCCTTCCTTAATGGTTTTATTTTCCATCTACTCGCCCGATTTTGAACACACATGAAATAATCGCGAAAAAAATCAATTTTGTAATGCAGCTTCATTACGACTTAAAGTGACACAGATTCAATACGAGTCCACATAAATACTTGGAAATCGGATTAGTATCATGCCTTAAAGAACCTCTGCTCCCCTTTACTTCTGAAACAAGTGTTTGAGAATTATGTATTTCAGAATACTTTTCTTTAGTCTGAACAAAATTGTGCCACCGTTCCGATTCCAACACCTCGCACGCCCCCCCCTCCCCCCACAAAGTTATGGTTGACCTTAGTGCGTTTACATTATTTTAGTTTTTTGCGTAATGTTATCGCTATTAATATTTAATGTACATATGTAATATAATGCTACGTGCAAATTGACTGATCGTTATTACTATCAATATTTGAAAAAATGCGGAGAACATTTTGTAGAATAAGAAAAAGATTTTCAAATGCGATAGTGGATTTAGTAATAAATACATTTGTCATTATTGAATGTTTAACACAACAGACAAATTTGCAATCAGTTTACTCACAACTGTAGTCTGGTTAAAATGGCAAAGCTCGGTCCATGATTGTTTAAATAAAAATGCACGAATTGAAAAGTATTTCCAAAATTGGTCTAGCAGTTGGCTGCTATAGTATAATCTCTGGAATCACCTCAATTATACTGCTCTACGAAAGACTAGATAAATTGATGATGTATTTTAAGAATATTGGTATGTTGAGTTTTCGGCGACGTTTTTGTTAAATTAAATGAGTTTAATCAGTTTTCAAAATTCATCACTTTCCTTAAACAGATTTAGATAATGAGACAATTGTTAGTTTTTTCTATTCCTTGGTACTGATCATTTTATCCGCGGCAATGATTTATGGTATATTTAAGGTAAGTTTGTGGTCAAATTAAAAAACGTGGAAATGACAAATTTGTAGAAATAAAATTAAGAGCAAAAAAATTGGAAATCTTATTATTTTAATTATAGATTAATAACTAATGTATAAAAAATTCTCGGTCGTGCAAAGTGATATTCTTTTTTCGTGTGGGAGATGCCAAAAAGTTGGACATATCTTGCTCATTCATACACGCTGAAAAAAATCGCTTCTGTAGTATATTGTCCCAAACATATTCGGCTTGAAACATAGATATGTTTATGGTACACTCTAAATATATAATATTGGATACACACCAAAATTATATATTTGGGAAGATCTTGTTCTAAACAAATCTTTGTTCATATCCCAATATATTTTTATTTGGGAGCATTATTTCCGAAATAAATATGTATTTGCATTTAAGTATTCAGAAAATAAGTTATGTTAAATTTTTCAGTAATTCAATGTTAGTTTTTTATAATTTGTTAAATAAATTGTATTAACATTATTGATTAAGAACAGAAGCTAATGCTGGGAGGTTAAACTCGGAACCAAGGAAAAATTTAATCTGGAAACTCCGCCACCTCTGGTGCTTTCCCTATCATTACGATATATACAAAACTCGTTATGTCTAATAGATATATTTGACTTTAACCATGTCTCAGACACTAAACACACATGAACATCTTTTGACAATAAAAAATTAAACAATTCATGACATTTGTTGCGAATGCCTCTAGCATTCCAAGTAATTTTTTTTTTTTTTTTTTTTTATTTTAATTAAATTATTATTAATTTAAGTTGCATTTAATAACTTTAAAGTATGTACTGGTATTAAAGTTAAAAGCTTTTTACTTTTGGTACGAAAGGGTCCATTTGTATGGGAGGTACCAAAAAAAATGTAATCTGGAATTCGAAAAAGTCAACAAAAGTTTTGAAATTTTTTTTAAATAAAATATATTTGGAGAAATTCCTAAACAATAATTATATTTGTATTTAAACACATATTTTATTTGAGAATTTTTGTTTGCAAATATACTTTGTTGAAATATTATTAATATATGCGTTTCAAATATATTTTGTTGATTTTCAAATAAAATTTATTTGCTAGGAAATATATAATATTTAAAAATTTGTGTTCCAAATATATTTTCTTTCGATTCAAACATATCAAAAAAGGCTATTTTGCCCCGTGTAGTCAGACTATAGTCATTGAAAAAGTAATCTAAAATGCAAAATTTTATGACATTGAGAATATTGCTACCGGAGTTAGGGGGGAATTATGTTCTGTGAAAAGTGCCAAAAATGGAATGACAATACGCCCATTCTTTTCTAAACCGTAGACAACGTGAAAGCTGTACAAAATTCCAAGTTATTACATTTTTAGGCGATTTTAATTTTTGGTATAAAATGGTTACGTTGTGTGTGGGCAGTACCAATATACTTTTATAGCTGCAGGGTTGAACATGGGAAATGTCGATCTATTTTATGATACAGCCGTTATAGAGCTAAACGCAACAGAGACCACAAATTTCAACTGATCAGGCCAACAACGGACATCGTAGGTCCCTTAAAGTATTTGATATGAGTCAAGATAAATTACACTATGCAAGAAAGGAACAACCTGCACTTTTTTTTTGAAAAACTGAAGGAAACAATTATTTTTTGTACACTTTTTTCAGCATAACTTACAGGGACACCTGATTTTTTACTTTCAAACGAAATCTTATGTCAGTTGCTTTAATATCTTAAAACAATTTGTGGGATGGGACCTGCTAATATATCAGAACAAAGATACAAACACCGAAAAAATAGAGGTTGCACCACATATTTTAGCATAACTCGAGAGCCATTTATCCTAAATGGTTCAGGAAAGCATTTACGAATCCGAAATTAAGTAGCCTTCATCTTCTTCTATCATCATTTCATTTTCATCTCATCAGCGGTTTCAACAATTTCTTACAAAATATTGTAAAAAATCTTACATTTTTGGAAAATTTTAATAATATTTTACTCTAAGCCCCATAAAAACATCTAAAAATGCACAAATGTTAAATTTGTATGATTTTGTCGTAAAGTCTAATCGGTCAAGAATAAAATGAGGGCATTCCGAAGACAATCGATGCATAATTTTAAATCTTTCCTTGAAATCCTCTTATTTCTACAATAACAAACTTCGATAAAAAAAAAATATTTCTCCCTTTATAAGTAACTGAATACACGCTGAAAAAAAATCACTTCTGTAGTATATTGTCCCAAACATATTCGGCTTGAAACATATATATGTTTGGGGTAGACTCTAAGCATGTAATATTTGGTACACACAAAAATTGTGTATTTGGGAAGATGTTGTTCTAAACTCATATTTGTTTACATTCCAATATGTTTTTATTTGGGACCATTATTACCGAAACAAATATTTATTTGCATTTAAGTATTCATAAAATACATAAATTGTGTAAAATTTTTCAGTAATTCAAAGTTAAATTTTTAGAAATTTTTAATGTTCGTAAAAAATAATAATTTAAATCATATAATCTTGGATCAATATAAAGTACTTAGAGGATTGACAACTAATGATGGCTTGGAATACTCAGAAATTTGAAATAATAGAAGGTAATGCTGCATATGGTATCATAACTGGGAGGTACAATTCGAAACCCAAGAAAAATTGAAACTGAAATATGAAAAACTCAGCAAAAGTTTTGGAAATATTTTTTAAATAAAATATATTTGGAAAAATTCCTAAATAATAATTTTATTTGTATTTAAACACATATTTTATTTGAGAAATTTAGTTTGCAAATATAATTTGTTGTAATATATTAATATATTGATTTTCAAATAAAATTTATTTGCTAAGAAATATATAATATTTAAAAATTTGTGTTCCAAATATATTTTCTTTCGATTCAAACATATCAAAAAAGGCGATTTTGCTCCGTGTAGAAACCAAAATTAGACACTTAAAAGTCAAACCCAAAATCCACCACTGACAGTAAAATTTAGTCCATCATAGTTTTTGAAGACAATGGAGCAATGACTCCGCCGGTTCATAAACCGCACCAAACAGCAATTTTCTATGGATCAACGATGTTTGCACAAAAGCTGGTGGACTATCTTCACTCCAAATGCGACAATTTTGCTTATTTACATACACGGGGAAAAATCGTCATCTTTGATATTTATACCCTACACCACACTGTGGTACAGGGTATTATGACTTTGTGCATTTGTTTGTAACACCCAAAAGGAGAAGAGATAGATCCATTGTTTATTATACCGATCGACTTGTAATCACTTTCTGAGTGATTTAGCTATGTCCGTCTGTCTGTCCGTCTGTAGATGTATTCTTGTAATCAAAGTACAGGTCGCAATTATGGCCCGATCTTGACGAAACTTTACACATATCTTTTTTTGGCCCAAAGACGATCCCTATTTAATTTGGTTAAAATCGGTTCAGATTTGGATATAGCCCCCGTATATATGTTAGCCCCGATTTGACATGTAAGCGCTGTAAAAACTTTATTTTATATCCTATCAGTATGAAATTCAGCAGAAAGAGGTCTCTTATTATATGAATGAACACTGTTGAATTTGGAAGAAATCGGTTCAGATTTAGATATAGCCCCATATATACGTTACCCCCGATTTGACATGTAAGCGCTGTAAAAATGTTATTTTATATCCGATCAGTGCGAAATTCTGCAAAGAGAGGTCTCTTATTACATGAAGGTATACTGCTAAATTCGGAGAAAATCGGTTCAGATTTAGATATAGCCCCCATATATATGTTACCCCGATTTGATATGTAAGCGCTGTAGAGACTGTATTTTATATCCGATCAGTACGAAATTCGACAGAAGGAGGTCTTTTTACATGAATGAGTATTCAGGGAAGATCGGTTCAGATTTATATTAAAGCTCCATATATATGTCCCTCCTGATTTGGTATCAAACCGCTATAGAAGTTGTATTTTACTTCCGATCATTAAAATTTTCCAGAAAGATGTTTCTCAATTTAGGAACGAATATTGCTTAATTTAGCGATTATCGTTTCAGAATTAGATAATATGTTTCTACCCATTTACCAATTATTCCAAATTATTATTGCAATGACCCTTATCGCATTGTTAGGGAGGTGTAGGGTATTATATAGTCGGCCCCGCCCGACTTTCTGCCTTTCCTTACTGGTTTTGAATTGAAAAAAAAAATATTTGGAAACAAAATTTTTAAATATTATATATTTGTGAACAAATAAATTATATTTGAAAATCAAGAAATGCTGTTTGGAGCGCATATATTAATATATTAGAACAAAATATATTTGCGAACTGACTTTCACAAATAAAACATGTGTTTACACACAAACAAAATTATTTTTGAGGAGAAGATTTCCAATTATATTTTATTTAAAAAAAGATTTATAAAAATTAGCTGACTTTCAAATTTTAGTTGAAATTTTTACTAAATTTCATCTTATACTTTACAGTTAAAAATGTCATAAGCAGCATTTTAAAGCGCTAATTTTAATTTATAAATTTCCATTTAATTTTTTGTCTATTATTACAAACATATAAAATTTCTAAAAAAACTGCACTTTTAACATCTGAAAAACAGAAAACTTGCCTTAAAATTAATGCATTGATACATTGCCAAAATACTTAAATATTTATTTATTTATATGAATTACAATACAAAGTAAATTTATATTCTAATTATAAGGTCCAGGGAAAGGCCGGGTTACGAAGACCATATGGCTAAATGTTTGCAGCGACAGACCAGAGCATCTGGTGGGAATCCAACCCACAACCCCCAAACTCATAGGCGAGTACGCTACCAACTCGCCTACTGGGGCGCTCATATACTTAAATATAAATTAGTCTTTGTTTTGGAAATATTACTCATAGTTCCAAATAAAAATATATTTGGATGAAAACACACTCTTGTTCAGAACAACATTCTCCCAAACATATAATATATTTGCGTGTTTCAAATATTATGTATTTGGAGTGTAGCCTAAATATATGTATGTTTCCAGCTGAATATGTTTAGGACAATATACTAAAAAAGCGATTTTTTTCAGCGTGTACCCATTCAGCCAAAAATGAACACAAGAAAAAATCAAAAATTGCCAGACCTGTATTAGTATTTCGCACATAACTTTTACAAATATGTATTGAGTCCCCACAAAATCCTATTACTGTTGTGGGTTTGTGAAGGTCTGATGCACTCTCAGTGCAATTTTTATTAAAGATTCCAAAATTATTCTCTATAAAATAACATAAGCTTTGGAAAATTGGTTCAGCCATTCAATAGCAGTTACAAATTTCTTAAAAGGGTAATTCCAAAGGAAACCGACCCACTCCGAATATTTATGGATTTAGATTCCACTAAATCAAGTCGTATGTCATGAATGGCACGTTCAATATTGACTTGTAGAGCTTGAAGAGAGTCTGGTTTATTTCGGAAGACCAATGACTTCAAATAACCCCACAAGAAATAGTGTAATGGTGTTAAATCACAACTTCTTGAAGGCCATTCAATAGCACAATTTCATGAAATAATCGAATCTCCAAACTTTTCTCGCAACAATTCAATTGTATCATTTGCTGTGTGGTACGTAGCCACAATCGGTCAGTGGCAAAAAGATAGCTCTTAACGAGGGCTAAAATATTGCTCATGGGTGTCAAGATCGTAGGTCGACTGTAAAGTGTTTTTTTGTATTTAAAAAAAAATGGACTTAGCATCATTTTCAAATGTGAATGGAAAGTTTATTTTAGATCTAGCTCCTTAACGGTACGTTGGATCGGGAATCGGTCAATGGCAAAAAGATAGCTCTTAACGAGAGCTAAAATATTGCTCATGGGTGTCAAGATCGTAGGCTGACTGGAAAGTTTTTTTTGGATTTAAAAAAAAATTTACTTAGCGCACGAAAAGTTGCAATTGGAGTACGATTATTTTGATAATAAAACTGAATAATTTGTAAACGTTGTTCTTACGTATATCTCTCCATGATGAAATTGTAAACACCACTGAATACAATGAAAAACAAATGAAAGATCATGACATATTACAAATGGCCGAAACGTCACTTCAAAATCATATCACCCCTATTGGAAACCCTGTTATAAGGGAATTTAAAATTCACTAAATGAAACGAAAACAAAAAGGCATTTTTGTGGCGAAAAGCAGAAAAATATAGCTTTTTTTGGCACAAAAGAAAACACCATTTGTATTTCGTACATAACTTTAACAAATATTGAGTTCCCAAAAATCCAATTTCTGCTTTAGATTTGTGAGAGTTTGATGCATATTCTGAGCCAATTATACATACTCTAAGAAATTTTTCAAAAAAATATAAATTAAAAAAAAAGCTGCCAAAAAAATGCCTTTATGCTCTCTTTAAAACAAAATAAACTTTGAAAAATTGGCGCAGCCTATCAAAAGTAATTAAAAATTTCATAAAACACAAAAATATATTTTTCTTAAATTTTGAAAATATGAAATCCCCATAAAATTTGGAAACAAATGTGATATCGATCGGGATCTTATTTGACCATTTAGCAAATTTTTATAAATTTTTTAAACAAAAACAAGTAGAAGCGGTAAGTTCGGCCATGCCGAATCTTATATACCCTCCACCATGGATTGCATTCAATTTTATTACTGAAGAATCTTTGGATATGGAGCAAATCATGAAGCGATCCTTTTTGCTTAATTAAATTATTAAAAAAAACGAACGCTGCAATTTAAAGGCCGCAAATTCTTTAGCCAAACTCTTCACCTGAAAAATGTGGTATTTATGGCTTAAAATAGCTTTTTGAGAGTTGCATCTACAAATTTTATTTGTATATATTTTATTGAGATGAATTCTTGCCAAAATAGAATATAAACTGCAAAGTTTCAGCTAAATTTCTTAGAAAATGTGGTGTTTATGGCTTAAATAAGCCTTTTTGGGGGCGACATCTATAGGTGAACTATAACAAAATATGAACTGATTTAAATGTATAACCCTTCCAAATTTTCTTACCATTCTTATCATATTATTGAATATAGCCATCCTTCGAATTGATCAATCAATTAATCTTTTGCCAAATATTTCTTTGCAGCGACAACACACATGGCTTGTCGTATGGCTCATTGGGCATAGCATTATGCTCGTGAGTTTCGGCATAATTATGACCCAGGAAATCAATTCTCGTGGATTTTATATGTATACTTTTATCCAAAGTGTTCGAGTAGCAGGTACGTTTTGTTTTCATTATTTGAATTTTACTATGTTATCAATTATATCATATTTCTTAGGTGAAGGATTTTTTACGATGTTCACCATTTATATTTTATATCAGGAAATGCGTTGGGCTAATGCGAAAGAACAGGAATTACAAGACAAGAAAAATGATGAAAATAAAATTGAACTTGAGGAAATTTAAATACTTGAAGAGTTTTGAATATTATGAGAAAATATATGTTTGGCCACATTTTTAATGGTAAATTTTGAAAACATAAAAAATAGAATTTCAGTAGAGCAACTGAGTAATGCAATATAGAAAATATAAGTAGTACCTTGTGTGGAAGTCAGAAAGTTGGAAACATTTTATTCAGTATAGGTAGAAAAACAATTGTCTAAAATACAGAATACGAAAACATTTGGAAAAATATCGCAACAGGCAACAGGCACCTGGCAATAACGCCAATTTTCACTGAACTGTAGGTACTGTAAAGGCATTATATCGCACGAAATTGTACGTATTTGTATGTATAAGAACTTACCTTTTGTACAAAATTGTCCCTTTGTGAGGGAGGTACCAAAAGGCGTGTAAGCGCCAGCCTTGGTGGTCACATGACCCAAATCATATTTAGACATTAATGACATACAATTATCTACTCAATTAAGCCATTTAAATTGATACTCGTAAAACATATAAGAAAGTTCAGTCGGGTAAACCGACTTATGAATCCCCTCCCCCTGAGTCCAAAATAATATTCGTAAATTTATTTTTTTTGTTTTAATTAAATTATTATCAATTTAAATTGTATTTCATAACTTTAAAGTATTTACTGTTATTAAAGTAAAAAGCTGTTTACATTTGGTACAAAATGGTCCATTTATGTGGGAGGTAAAAAAAGGGGCGTTCCAATAACGGTCACTTTTCTCTGGACGGTAGATACTAAAAATGCATTACACCGTACAAAATTTCAAGTATTAATACTCACTGGTGTTAAAGTTAAAATCTGTTAACTTTTGGTACAAAATTGTCCATTTGTGTGGGAGGTACCAAAAGGGTCGTGCCAATAACGCCCACTCTCCTGTGGACTCTTGGTACTATAAAAGCATTACACTGTACAAAATTTCAAGTATTTTTATGCACTGGTAATGGTAAGGTCCATTTACGTGGGAGGTACCAAAAGGGGCTTGCCAATAACAGACACTTTTCTCTAGACTCTAGGTACTATAAAAGCATTAAACTGTACGAAATTTCAGGTATTAGTATACACTGGTATTAAAGCTAAAAGCTGTTAACTTTTGGTACAAAAAGGTCCATTTGTGTGGGAGGTACCAAAAGGGGCGTGCCACCAACGCCAATTTTTCTCTGGACACTAGGTACTACACCCTGAAAAAAAATCGCTTCTGTAGTATATTGTCCCAAACATATTCGGCTTGAAATGTACATATGTTTAGGGTACACTCCAAATATATAATATTTGACACACACACACATATTATATGTTTGGGAGGATATTGTTCTAAACAAAAATATGCTCCCATTCAAGTATTTTTATACCCTACACCACACTGTGGTACAGGGTATTATAAGTTCGTTTCACGGCAGATGTTTGTAACACCTGAAAATAACACAGCTAGACCCACCTTAAAGTATACCGATCGACTCAGAATCACAGCTGAGTCGATTTAACCATGTCCGTCCGTCCGTCTGTCCATGTAAAGTTGTTCGTCGACTACAGGTCGCAATTTCACTCCGATCGTTCTGAAATTTTGCAGTTTAGAGTATTTCGCAGCTGTTACGATTGCTATTGATTTTGGTTGATATCGGTTCAGATTTAGATATAGCTCCCATATATATCTTTGGTTCGATTTGGCCCTCTAGTTCTATAGAAGCTGTACTTTACATCCAATCGTTTTGAAATTTAGAATGGTAGAGTTTCTTGATCCATGAACCAACATTGCCTAATTTGAAGAAAATCGGTTAAGATTTAACTATAGCTCCCATATATATGTTTCGTCCGATTTGGCCCTTTAGTTCTATAGAAGCTATATTTTACATCCAATCGTTTTGAAATTTAGAATGGTAGAGTTTCTTGATTCATGAACCAACATTGCCTAATTTGAAGAAAATCGGTTAAGATTTAACTATAGCTCCCATATATATGTTTCGTCCGATTTTGCTCTTTAGTCCTGTAGAAGCTGTATTTTACATCCAATCATTTTGAAATTTAGAATGGCAGAGTTTCTTGATCCATGAACCAACACTACCGAATTTGAAGAAAATCGGTTAAGATTTAGCTATAGCTCCCATATATATGTTTCGTCCGATTTGGCCCTTTAGTTCTATAGAAGCTATATTTTACATCCAATCGTTTTGAAATTTAGAATGGTAGAGTTTCTTGATCCATGAACCAACATTGCCGAATTTGAAGAAAATAGGTAAAGATTTAGCTATAGCTCCCATATATATGTTTCACCCGATTTGGCTCTTTAGATCCAATCGTTTTTATACCCTACACCAAACTGTGGTACAGGGTATTATTTAAGTATAAAATGTCCCAAAAGTAAATTTATGTAAACAATTTATACATGAATTACAAAATTTATATATCAGAGTTATTCAGTATTACGAGAGTGGTGTAGGGTATTATATAGTCGGCCCCGCCCGACTTTAGTCTTTCCTTACTGGTTTTATTTGGAACTATTATTTCCGAAACATAGATTAATTTATAATTATTTATTTTGGCAATGTATCAATGCCTTAACTTAACGACAAATTTTCTGTTTTTCAGATGTTCAAAGAGCATTTATTTATAAATTTTATATTTTTGTAAAATTTAATGAAAACATAAATCGAATAATCTTTCGTAGATATAAATTGCATTGATTGATTGACAAAAAGTGATTAATTGGAATATTTATATATTAAGAGACATTTTTTTCTATAAAGTTTAAAACGAAAACTAGGAAAAAACAAACTAATATTCGAATAAGTCAGCAACGTTTTTAAAATCTTTTTAAATAAAATATATTTGGAAAACTTTTTAGACAATAACTTTGTTTGTGTGTAAACACATATTTTATTTGTGAAATTCAGTTTGCAAATAAATTATGTTCTAATATATTAATACATGCGTTCCAAACAAAATTTCTTGATTTTCAAATAAAATTTATTTGTTAACAAATATATAATATTTAAAAAAATCGTTTCCAAGTATATTTTCTTTCAATTGAAACATATCAAAAATGATTTTCCTCCGTGTATAAAAGCATTATACTTCACAAAATTTCAAGTATTAGTATGCACTGGTATTAAAGTTATAAGCGTGTAACTTTTGGTACAAAAAGGTCCATTTGTGTGGGAGGTACCAAAAGGGGCGTGCCAATAAAGCCCACTTTTCTCTGGACTCTATGTACAATAAAAGCATTACACTGTACAAAATTTCAAGTATTGGTATGCACTGGTATTAAAGTTATAAGCTGGTAACTTTTGGTACTAAATGGTCCATTTGTGTGGCAGGTACCAAAAAGGGAGTGGCCACTTCGCCCATTTTTCTTGACGTTTTAGCGACTAACAATCCAATACTCTGTATGAAATTTCAGAAGATTCGATTAAGTAGTATAGAGGGTATTAAAGAATCAATATTTCACTAAAAGTTAACCCTTTTTGGGGGAGGTACTAGAAGGAGTCTACCAATATGGCTCATGTTCGAACTGAGCCGGAGATAGAGAAAAATATTACCGCATACCAAATTTTAAGTCAAGCGGTTACTCCTTTCGAGAGTTATCGTGCGCACCAGCCAGCAGACAGACACACAGACAGACGGACGGACGGACATTGCTCAAATGACTTAAAATGACACAAAACGGATTTCCTCCGAACATACTTGGGGTCTTAGGTTACTCCTTCGACGTGTTACACTTTTTTCCGTAGCAAATGATATATACCCTCGTCACACTAAAGTGAGGGTATAATTATAGTAGATGAGAACAGTAGGAATCACAAGAAGTTAGATGCTATATATGGGAGCCAGGGACGTACCCAAATGTTTTAAGCATAGGCATAAACTATTTAAAATTTTCAAAATCACTCAAAAAAAAAAATAAAACACGAAAATATTTGGAAAGCAGTTAAAAAAAACAATATAAAAGCGTTAAAAATTTTAAAAGTAATAACAACTAAAAATAAGAAAAGTGCATGTTTCATGATTTTTTGATTGGTTCTAACCAGACAATTTGGCATTTTAGGAGTCCGAAAAACAGCAAAGTTAATGCAAAAGCACTTACATGGTAGCAATGGCCTACGCTCTGTTGCTCAGTAAAATTTATTTTACTCTGGCTCTCTGTTGTCGTCACTGTTTTGATGATTCACTGGACTGACCAAACAGCCACACATTTCTACTGATAGTGAAATAACTGACATATTTCTTTCAAAAATTCGAAGATTACATTTTTAACTCTTACGTATTTTATTATAAAAAGTTTTAATGATCACGTACTAAAGTACATATTTATATTTAGGAATAAAATTCGAATAAAAAACTAAGGAACTTAACTTCCCTTACCTACACAATAAACGCAACTTTTAATTGTTTACCTTTGTTATGAAAAAAAGGTTGGCCCCCCCCTAACCAAAATCCTGGATACGTCCCTGATGGGAGCTATATATAAATATGGACCGATATTGCCCATTTTCAAGCCCAAGATACCTGCAGCTATAAGAAGTATCTATACCAAATTTCAGCCACCTAGCTCAAGTATTATAGATTGTAGCGTGATTACAACAGACGGACGGACGGACGGACAGCCGGACGTACTAGCAATAAAAAGTATATTGCCTACACCGTCTGTCGGTTGTATATAAAGGGTCCGCCAAATAACTTTTTTTTTGAAAATGCTATAAAAAAACTACTGAATATTTTCTCAAATTTCTTTTTTTATTTGAAAATACAATACTTCCGGTTAATAATGTAAAATAATTTCATTCAAATGGCTGCCTCGGCTGGCCATGCAGTAGCCTACACGATCGGTCCAATTTTTAAGCACATTATCGATTGTGTGCAGCTGTATTTCACCAATGGCTTCACGAATATTGTCCTTTAAAGCGTCAATTGTCTCTGGCTTGTCGGCGTAACAATTATCTTTGATGGCACCCCACAAATAATAGTCCAACGGTGTCAAATCGCAGCTCCGAGGTGGCCAAACGACATCAGATCTGCGGCTGATAACGCGATCTTCAAAAACAGGGCGCAAAACATCGAGTGTAGCTTCGGCTGTGTGGCACGTAGCACCGTCCTGTTGAAATCAAATGTTGCCAATATCCTCCTCTTCAATTTTTGTGATCAAAAATTCGTTCAACATGGCCCGATAACGATCGCCATTGACTGTAACGGCCACTCCTTGCTCATGGCCCAATTATGCCTCTGGACCAAAATCCGCACCAAACAGTGACTCGTTTTGGGTATATCGGCTTTTCAATGTATGCGTGCGGGTTTTCTGTGCCCCAAATGCGACAATTTTGCTTGTTTACATACCCGCCAAGATCAAAATGAGCTTCATCTGAAAAGATGATTTTTTTTTTGGCAAAATCGGCATCTTCTGTAAGTCGATCGCAGGCCCACTTAGCGAAGCGAAAACGCATTGGATGGTCAGTTGGCTTCAACTCCTGAACCAATTGGACTTTGTATGGCGGCATACCAAGGTCTTTATGCAAAATTCGTCTCAATGATGTCTCCGAAATGTTCAATTGTTGAGAACGACGGTGAATTGATGTTGATGGCGCTTCACGCACACTTTCTGCCACAGCAGCAATATTCTCGGGTGTACGCACTGTTTTTGGCTTTTAACGATTTGGTTTATCGATGAGGATGCCAGTTTCTTTCACTTTTTTCACAAGATAACGAACATACGGAGCTGACGATGCTTCTCTTCTTCCAAAATCCGTACGCAATTTTCACACACATTCTGCAACATTACCATGATTTTCAAAGTAATGTCGCAATATTTCCCAGCGTTGTTCAAGCGTATACACAACCATATTCGTTCAGCGGAAGAATAAAACTAATTATCTGTCAAATCAGACATGAGCTAAGTGTTACCATTCACGAAATAAGCACTAGTTGAAAAAAAACGTTAGATGGCGGACCCTTTATATATAATTAGTTGAAACAACAATACTTACATGGATACGATCAAATGAAAATGCTAGCAACTAAATCGATGGTTGTATCAATCGAATTAAGATTGTTTTTTTCATTAACACTCGGTTAGTTGTGTTAACCAATTTGAAATTTTCATTATGTATTAGTACCATATGATCGATTTTTGGTTGTGACAACCAATGTTTTATTCTTGACAACAGAAATTGTAATAAATAGACCAAAGATTATTATTGCAACGAATAATTGGATACTACAACAGAAAATATATGTTAATAAATAATCGTATATTGGTTATCCCAATCATTTCTCAAATTTAGAATAATTAAATTTATTTTGGGAAATATCGGGTGATCTAAGTAGAGACATTCTGTTCAATAGCCTTTTTTGACAGATCACGTGTGAGTCGTGTCATGCTGTCATGTTATTTTTGTAAAGTATTGTTTGGCATTTCATCATAGAAAGACTTACGCCTGAACAACGTTTACAAATTATTCAGTTTTATTATCACAATAATCGTTCGCCAATTGCGCTAAGTCAATTTTTTTTAAATCCAAAAAAAAAACACTTTCCTGTCGACCCACGACCTTGACTCCCATGAGCAGTATTTTAGCTCTCGTTAAGAGCTATCTTTTTGCCATTGACCGATTCCCGATCCAACGTACCGGAATCAATGGCGACCGTTATCGTGCCATGATAACCGACTATTTGATGCCTGAAATTGAAGCTCGTGATCTCGGCGACATTTGGTTTCAACAAGACGGCGCCACTCCCCACCCAGCGCATCAATCAATGGATTTAGTGAGAGAACACTTCGGTGAGCACATAATTTCACGTTTTGGGCCGGTCGATTGCCCACCAAGATCGTGTGATATTACACCGCTAGACTTTTTCCTGTGGGGATATTTAAAGTCTAAAGGTTATGCGGACAAACCCGCTTCCATTCAGGCCTTGGAGCAAAACATCACGCGTGTCATACGCCAGTTACCAGTCGAACTGCTCGAACGAGTCATCGAAAATTGGACTCAACGGATGGACCATCGGAGACGTAGCCGCGTCCAACATTTGATAGACATAATCTTCAAAAAATAAATGCCAAAGAATGTTCTTTCAGATGATAATAAACATTCCCCATTCAATTTGAATTTTCTGTGTTTTTTTCTTTCAAAAAGTAGGGAACCTCGAAATGGATGACCCCGTACAACCGAAAGATTGGTTGCTGTTCTTTTGCTGATACATGACAAACATTTTGTACAAGAACGGTATACGTAATCAGAAATAATCTCGTGTGGATAATAATGTGTGGAATGCAGAATATGTTGCGCAAAATGTTTTACATAAAACCAGCAAGGAAAGGCAGAAAGTCGGGCGGGGCCGACTATATAATACCCCACACCTCCCTTACAATGCGATAAAGGTCATTGCGAAAATAATTTGGAATAATTGGTAAGTAGGCAGGAACATATTATCTAATTCTGAGCCGATAATCGCTAAATTAAGCAATATTCGTTCCTAAATTGAGAAACATCTTTCCGGAAAATATTAATGATCGAAAGTAAAGTACAACTTCTATAGCACGTTGATACCAAATCAGGAGGAACATATATATGGATTCATGTAAAAAGACCTCCTTCTGTAGAATTTCGTACTGATCGGATATAAAATACAGTCTCTATGTACAGCGCTTACATGTCAAATCGGTGGTAACATATATATGTGGGCTATATCTAAATCTCAACCGATTTCCCTCAAATTTGGCAGTATTAATTCATGTAATAAGAAACCTCTTTCTGCCGAATTTCGTACTGATCGGATTAAAAATACACTTTTTACAGCGAAATCGGGGGTAACGTATATATGGGGGCTATATCTAAATCTGAACCGATTTCTTCCAAATTTAACAGAGTTCATTCATATAATAAGATACCTCTTTCTGCTGAATTTCATACTGATCGGATATAAAATAAAGTTTTTACAGCGCTTACATATCAAATCGGGGCTAACATATATATTGGGGCCATATCCAAATCTGAACCGATTTTAACCAAATTAAATAGGAATCGTCCTTGGGCAAAAAAAAAAGATATGTGTAAAGTTTCGTCACAGACGGACAGACAGACGGACATAGCTAAATCGACTCAGAAAGTGATTACAAGTCGATCGGTATAATAAACAATGGATCTATATCTTCTCCTTTTGGGTGTTACAAACAAATGCACAAAGTCATAATACCCTGTACCACAGTGTGGTGTAGGGTATAAAAAAAATAAAATCAAGAATCATGAAATTTAAAGCACAGGGTTAAGCGATATTTGCATATAAGTTTTGTGTTTTTTTTCGTGTACTAAAATGTTTGTCAAATATTTCCACATCTCATAATAGTGATGAATTTGTAATGTGGGATTTTTAATTTTGTTTTAAATTGTTTTGTTATTTGTTCAATAAATAAAATAAAAATTAATGAAAACTGTTTTTAATTAAGTGTCGGTAGTATATGACTGACAAAATGTCAGAACAACAAATTTCTTAAAACAGCTGGTTGTGGCAACAACAACAGATAATTTAAGCCACCATTTTCGTCGTTGGCGCAACCAAATATGATTGTTGTCAACATGGAAGCAGAAGTATACCAAAACCAAAATATAGGTTGTCCTGATGGAATCGCATGATAGTAGACAGAACTACCAAAATTCGGTTGAGACAACCAAACTGTATTCTGTGTGTGACAACGTTTTTTATTTTTTTTTTCTAAAATTCCAATTTGGACCATATTTTTGAAGTATAAACGCGATAAAGCCGGTGTACCATTTTCAGTAAAGGAAACTATGAGGACTGGAAATGCTGAACAAATCACTTTCACGTAGAAACTTAAGCTTAATAACTTTCGACAAAACAATTAGTTTTGATAGACACCACTCATCTTCAGAATTCAGTAGCAATAATGTATGTCTTTAACTTAAATCAGCTGAAATACTTACACGGAGGAAAATCACCATTTTTGATATGTTTGAATTCAAAGAAAATATACTTGTAACCAAATTTTTTAAATATTATATATTTTTGAACAAATATATTTTATTTGAAAATCAAAAAATTTTGTTTCGAACGCATATATTAATATATTACAACAAAATATATTTGCGAACTGACTGTAACAAATAAAATATGTGTTTAGACACAAACAAAGATATTGTTTAAGAATTCATCCAAGTACATTACATTTAAAAAAATATTTTAATTTTGCTGACATTGTTAATTTTTATTTTATTTTTTTCCCAAATTTCGTGTTATACTCGTACTTTATAGTTAAAAATGTCGTAAGCAGCATTTTCTTTTGTTTTACAGCACTAATTTTGAATTTATAAATAGTCCAATTGTCAATCCATCAATGCTATTTTTCGTTACCAAAGATTATACGATTTAAATTTTAATAGACTTTTTCAAACATATAAAATTTCTAAAAAATGTAACCTTTAATTTCTAAAAAAACTAAATTAGGGCATCTATACATAGCCAAAATATTTAAATACAAATTAATCATTGTTTCGGAAATATTATTTCCATATAAAAAAATATAAGGATGAAAACATAATTTTGTTTAGACCAACATCCTCCCAAACATATAATATTTGTGAGTGTCAAATATTATATATTTGGACTGTACCCTAAACATATGTATGTTTCCAGCAGAATATGTTTGGAACAATATACTACAGAAGCGATTTTTTTTCAGGTTTGGGACAATATACTACAGAAGCAATTTTTTTTCAGCGTGCACTATTGCTATTGAATTCTGAAGATGATAGAGTGGTGTCTATCGAAACTGCAGTCAATTCTACCAAGCAATTACAACTATCTACCAATTTTTGTATTTGTTTCTATTACATTCTTGCAATATACAGAAATTAACTGAAACATATGGTCTCGAACCGAATAAATTCTGACTGAAAATATTTTCTTTTTAATATTTTCTTATTTTTTTTTTGAGAAAACATAAACTTACCTTTCTAGCTGAAAGTGATGTTTTCAGCATATCTAGCCCACATAATTTCCTGCATTTTAAATCGTATCCTGGCTTTATCAAGCTTATACTCCAAAAATATGGTCCAAATACTAAAGATAACAGCCATGAAAATTGGTTTAAAAAAAATTGTTAAAAGAAGCTTTACCATAAAAAATTATGTTTTGGTTTCATAAAGTAAAATGCCTCAATCTATACAGAAAAATAATTTTTAGGTCCCCGACACAAAATTTTTGTTGTTGCATATTGTAGTTTGCTATTTTTCTCAATATCTTGTAAGATATCTTTAAAGCCGCTGATGGGATGAAAAAATTGATATTACAAGAAGATGACGGCTAGTATTAGTATTTTTTAAAGTTTTCCTGAACAAATTGCGGTAAACGGTTCTGGAGTTATGCTAAAATATTTGGTTCAATCTCTAGATGTTTATCTTTATTTTGATAGATAAGCAAGTCTCATCCCACTAATAGGCCACAGAGCTCTTAAAGGAAATGACCTACGATTTCGTTTGAGCAAAAAATTGCTAAAATATAGTTTTTGTATAAAAATTTCAAAACAAGTTTTAATTTCCCAAAGAAAGACTACTAAAAGAGTATTTTTGTGATTTTTTTTTTATTTTTTTAAAGATTGTTGAAAAGCTGCTGTATAGAAACACACTATTTTCTAAATACGATATGTTATTAGTTATATGGATGGGAATAAAAGACCGTTTGACCAAAATGCCAAAATTCACTCGGACATTCCTTAACCGATATCGCTGAAATGTTGTGTCATAACTACTATCCAATAGGACTAAACATGGTGCAAGTTTTATCCCCTGAACAGAAGATATTGGTTTTAAAAATTCCCTCACTTTACATGAAAACATCCCTCAATTGTATTAAAATTGGCAGCACAAATACTGGACTTTGTGGTCATGATTTCTGAGCCGTGACACATGTTTACATTATTATTAAACATTATTATAAAACATGACATGCATAAGTATACAAGACATAAGATAATTATAATTATAAAAAGTCACACTATTCACTCTATAAATTTCATTTGTATAAATGTTTTTTGGCCTTCTTCTCGTTAAGAATTTCCAAGGCAACCGAAATCAAGGGATTCATAAACAAAAACAATGCTCCTGGAAATGTAGAAAAACAAAACATTATCAATTACATTTATTGCCTTTGGACAACGTTTTTGTTTTTGTTGGTTACTTACCTGCTACGTACAACCCAACTTGAATAACGTACTCAATTCCTACCATCATCATAAACATTGTATAACTCACTCCAAAAATTGCACCTCCAATAAAGGCCAGGATCGCGGGTATTAACATAAATATTTCTCTCTGGAATGAAACGGAATCCATTAGATGGAATCATTGACTTTTGGATGGTCTGCATTTACCTTAAGAATTCCCATCATCATTAAGAACGATATAATTGCCCCGATTCCAAACTGCCAAAAATAAGAATAAACTGCTTCGGGATATACTTTTAAAACTGCAATAGAAAAAATTTTGTGATTTATATTATTGTTTTAAGAAATGCAGGAGGAGATTTTAGAAGAAAACAGGTGTAATTTTGGGATTCTTTACATAAAGTCAAGTATTTATTCCTGATATTATCAACTTCCGAACAACGTTTTTTAATTTTCCAACTAAAAACAAGTAAGAAAGTTCAGTTGGGTAAGCCGACTAACATTGAGTCTCAAAAATATGTTAGTAAATATATTTATTTTTTTGTTTTATTTAAATTATTATCAATTTAAATTGCATTTAATAACTTTAAAGTATGTACTGGTATTAGTGATGTCAAACGGGAAATCCCGATCCCGAAAAATCCCGTTTACACAGTACAAAATTTCAAGTCTTTGTTTGTACTAGTAATAAAGTTATAAGCTATTAACTTTTGGTTCAACATTGTCCATTTGTGTGGGAGGTTCCAAAAGGCGCGTGGCAACTTCGCATACTTTTCTCGAGGTAATAGTGACTAATAAACTAATACTATGTGTAGAATTTCAGAGGATTCAAACAAGTAGTATAGAAGTTATTAAATAATCGATATTTCACTAAATTTGTGGGGGAGGTACTAGAAGAAGTGGACCAATATGGCCCATCAAACATAGCCGGAGATAGAAGAAAATATTACCACATATATTATTGTGCGCACCAGGCAGCAGACAGACAGACAGACGGACGGACATTGCTCATTCGACCTAAAACGACCCAAAACGGATATCCGCCGAACATACTTAGGGTCTTAGGTCACTCCTTCGATGTGTTACACTTTTGGTTCGTAGCAAATGATATATACCCTCGTCACACTAAAGTGTGGTTATAATGAACGCTAAAATGTTTACGCCGCAAATTTTTTAGCCATACTCTTCACCTGAAAAATGTGGTATTTATGGCTCAAAATAGCTTTTTTGAGAACAAGTAAAGACGGATTAAGTTCGGCCATGCCGAATCTTATATAATCTCCACCATGGATCGCATGGGAATGGTTTCGGATACAAATAAACTCATTATATCAAATTTCAGCCCAATTCATTGAAATTTGAGGTTTTTGTGGCGTTACGAAGTCAAATCTAGGGGAACGTTTGTATGGGGGCCATATCAAAACATGGACCTATGACTACCGTTGCTTGTGTGATTCCGGGTATAAATAAACCCCAGTTACCAATTTTCAGCCCGATCAGTTGAAATTTGTGGTCTCTATGACGTTAAGAAGTCAAATCGCAGAGATTCTATATATGGGGGCTATATCAAAAAATGAACCGAGAGTGCCCATTTGCAATTCCAACACACCTGCAGATATTAGAAGTATACTATGTACCAAATTTCAGCCACCTAGCTCAAGTATTAGATTGTAGCGTGATTACATCAGACGGATGGGCAGACGAACAGACTGACATTGCTAAATCGTCTTAGCTTTTACGACGATTAATAAAACTGTGCTCGAAATGGACACTTTAAAAATGTAACAGAAGGTGAGCCTATAGATATACCTATTTAGACCTAGCTGAATCCGGTGGTGCTATCCGTACACGGGGCAAAATCGCCTTTTTTGATATGTTTGAATCGAAAGAAAATATATTTGGAACACAAATTTTTAAATATTATATATTTCTTAGCAAATACATTTTATTTGAAAATCAATAAAATATATTTGGAACGCATATATTAATATATTACAACAAATTGTATTTGCAAACTAAATTTCTCAAATAATATATATGTTTTTTAATACAAATAAAATTATTATTTAGGAATTTTTCCAAATATATTTTATTTAAAAAAGTTGTCCAAAACTTTTGCTGAGTTTTTCAAATTTCAGTTTCAATTTTTCTTGGGTTTCGAATTGTACTTCCCTGTTATGATATCATATGCAGCATTACCTTCTGTTTTAAATCAATCATTTCAAATTTCTGAGTATTCCAAGCCATCATTAGTTGTCAATCCTCTAAGTACTTTATTATTTTTTTTACGAACATTAAAAATTTCCAAAAAATTTAACTTTGAATTACTGAAAATTTTACACAATTTATGTATTTTATGAATACTTATATGCAAATAAATATTTGTTTCACAATTAGCAGTCACATTGGGATGTAAACAAATATTTGTTTAGAACAACATCTTCCCAAATACACAATTTTTGTGTGTACCAAATATTACATGCTTAGAGTCTACCCTAAACATATATATGTTTCAAGCCGAATATGTTTGGGACAATATACTACAGAAGCGATTTTTTTCAGCGTGTATTTCTAGGTTAGCTCTTGTTTTCGCGATATTCGACCACAAAGTTTGCAAGGAAATCAAGATCGGAGGTGATTTTGAAGTGGAAGACTTCGGAATACACGGAACCCTTGGAGAATTATTTCCCTCAACCAAGCCTCCCACCCCCTTACCGCTAAAAAATTGCAATCAAAATGGCGTTATTTCGGAGGTGATTTTGAAGTGGAAGACTTCGGAATACACGGAACCCTTGGAGAATTATTTCTCTCAACCAAGCCTCCCACCCCCTTACCGCTAAAAAATTGCAATCAAAATGGCGTGTTAATAGCGCCCATTTTTCAACAGACTTTAGATTCTATAAATGCATTACACTGCTCAAAATTGTTTTTATTTGTGAGCATTAATATTCAAGTTATAAGCTGTTAACTTTTCGTACAAAATGGTACCTTTGTTGGAGAGGTACCTATAACGCCCATTTTTCATAGGACTGTAGTTACTATAAAACCATGACTCTGTAAAAAAATGTCAAGAAAGGGTGGTTAAATTGTAAGGGCCGATGTTGAATGTGAACCACACCTAAACGGCATTTCATTTGACAATTCTCAATTTCAGACTAACTCAATTTGAACCATGGAAAGATACACAATCGAGCAACGCGTTAAAGTTATTCAGGCTTATTATGAAAATGGGCGTTCAAAATGCATTTCGTGCACTTCGTGACGTTTTTTTTTATCATCATAATCGACCGAATGTGTCCACAATCGGGTGAATTGTGCGCAAGCTTCAGCAAACCGGGTCTGTAGGAGATGTGAAAACACCTGTGCATGCTCGCCCAGTTCGTTTGGTGCGGCTTATGGTTGGCGACGTCATCGGGCCATACTTCTTCGAAATTAGCCCGGTCAGGCAGTTACTGCGAATTGTGTTCGCTATCGTGTGATGATAACGATCTTTTTATGGCCCGAATTGGAAGATATGGCTGTGGACAATATGTGGTTTCAACAGGACGGTGCCACTTGCCACACAGCTAACGAAACAATGGCTCTTTTGCAATGGATAATTTCCTAAATAATTTGTGATTTATTCAAAATCAACATCGGCCCTTCAAATTTAACCACCCTTTATTTGTATGTACTGGTATTAAAGTTATAATCTGTTAACTTTGGTGCAAAATAGTCCATTTGTGTGGGAGGTACCAAAAGGGAGTGTCAATAACGCCCGCTTTTCACCGGACACTAGGTACTATAAAAGCATTGCACAGCACAAAATTTCAACGATTTATCTTCACTGGCAAGTAGTTAATTTTTTGTACAAAAACGGCCCCTTTGTGTGGTAGGTACCAAAGGGTATGGCCACACTTCGTCCATTTTTCGCAAAGTGATAGCGACGGATAAACTATTACTATGCAAGGAGCTACGTATGATTCGGATAAGTAGTATAGAAGTTATTGAGGAATCAATATTTCACTAAATTTTAACCTTTTGTGAGGGAGGTACTAGTAGGATTGGACCAATATGGCCCATCTTCGAACTTAGCCCGAGATAGTAAAAAATATTATCAAGTACCTAATTTGAAGTCAATCCGTTGCTTATCGCGCTCTCCAGTCAGACAGACAGACGGACGGACATTGCTCAAATGACTTAAAATGCCCTAAAATGAATTTCCGCCGAACCTACTTAGGGCCTTATGTAACTCCTTTGATGTGTTACACTTTTAGCTCGTAGCAAATGATATATTCCCACCTCCTTGTAAGGTGAGGGGATAAATATGCAATTGCAATATTCGCTTATATGTATACATATATATATCGCTCATTATATATATATATATCGCTCATTTCATGAAAAAGTGTCATATTTTATTTTATATTGACAGAAAGGGATGACTTAACTTCTGAAAGGCACCAAATTTTGTTGTAATCCTCAGGAATCAGTCCAAATCTCCAAAAAAAATTATTTTGAAAATTATTTCTAATTCTATAAATCCGTCGGAGTTTTAAATTTTTAAATAAAAATTGCAACCAAATTTCGCATTTTTCAATTTTTTATCAGCCTCGTTTTAAAAAGCCGGGAATCCCGACGGATATTCCCGGGAATCGGGTAATAAAAAATTGACTAAATTCCCGGGAATTTTGTCCAGGCTCTTCCCGATGTCCAAACTCTATTCACAATGGCTTTTTTTTTATAATTTCTGATAAAAAATCCTTTATATAAGATATAAGAAAAAACCTTCAATTCGGGAAAAATCGCCATTCCTTATTTTTGGCTCTAAAAGTCGACAAAATGGCGATAAATCTTCATTTCTGGCAACCCTGTATGCTGCCCCCAAGAAAGAAAGCCATATCTCCATTTTTTAAATTAATTTTTTAAATAACACTGTACAACAATTTCGAACTTTTCCCAAAATAGCAGGGTTCCGACAATGGATTCTGGTTCTCCTCTACCAGAATCCATTGTCGGAATCGGCGTTTTGATAGATCACATTGGGTTTTCATTTAACGGCGGGTTAAAGTTTTCCCCCTCTTGCAGAATATCGGCTTATGAAGGAATATGTGTTCCTTTTAACAAAATCGTAAAAAATACCCTTTAGAGGAGGGGATACTTCTCTTGGTTTACGCCACTTTCAAAATACACAGTTAATTTATCAGATTTTTTTCATAAATATCGATGGCGAAAAATCGAAACTATTAGTTCAGACCGTTTTTTGCTGTATGTAGATCTAGTTATTCAATATTTTATTATTTTTATCACAGAATCTCTTCGCCGATTTTTGTAGAAGAAATACGTTATCATGTCGTTTTTTCCAATAGACATTCACTAAGAATTTTTATAAAATCTTACATTGTTGTGCCTCCTCAAACCTTTCTCTGGCGTCTTCATCCAAAAATTTTGAAAAGTTCACATAAGGAAACACTATTGCAAATATCAGCACAGCCAAACTGACTAAGAAAAGTACAAGAGCCACTCCTATATTGTGCTTTGAAAGAGGACTCAGCGACATTTTGAACTTCTATTTTTTGTTCACTATATAAAATATTAGCAGAATTTTGTAACTATTGTGTAGTTATAGTTACCACGGCACGTTTAAAACTAAACCAAAGCTCAAATCTGGAAAGCTGGAAGTTTTTGCGAAAAAACGAGAGTAAAAAATCAAAAAAAGAAAGTCTTAGAGAGATAACCGTTGATCCCGGATTTGTTTGCAAAATTTTACAAAAAAAAAAACAGTGTTCAAGGTTTTTATGCTCTAAGCAACAAAATTGTTATCATCAAATCAAAGAAGCGTTCTTCTTCACATGTACAGGGTTTTCCAACAAGAGGTGTTATTTTGAATCACCCGGTATTTCGGTAATTGTCACTTTTGAAGCTTTTATTCTTTGACATTTGACAAGTAGAAAATACGTCATTACTAACCAGTAAGGAAAGGCAGAAAGTCGGGCGGGGCCGACTATATAATACCCTACACCTCCCTAACAATGCGATATTTCTAAACCGATAATCGCTAAATTTAGCAATATTCGTTCCGAAATTGAGAAACATCTTTCTGGAAAATGTAAATGATCGGAAGTAAAGTACAACTTATATAGAGCTTTGCTACCAAATAAGGAGGAACATATATATGCAGGTTATATATAAATCTGAACCGATTTTCCCTGAATACTCCTTCATGTAAAAAGACCTCTTTCTGTAGAATTTCGTACTGATCGGATAAAAAATACAGTCTCTACAGCACTTACATGTCAAATCGGTGGTAACATATATATGGGGGGCTATATCTAAATCAGAACCGATTTTCTCCGAATTTGGCAGTATTCCTTCGAGTAATAAGAAACCTCTTACTGCCGAATTTCGCACTGATCGGATATAAAATACAGTTTCTATGGGGGCTATATCTAAATCTGAACCGATTTCCCTCAAATTTGACAGTGTTAATTCATGTAATGAGAAACCTCTTCTGCCATTTTTTTTACTGATCGGATATAAAATACAGTTTCTACAGCGCTTACATGTCAAATCGGGGGTAACATATATATATATGGGCTATATCTAAATCTCAACCGATTTCCCTCAAATTTTGCAGTATTAATTCATTTGCAGTATTAATTTCTGTCGAATTTCGTACTGATCAGATTAAAAATACACTTTTTACAGCGCTTACATGTAAAATCGGGGGTAACATATATATGGGGGCTATATCTAAATCTGAACCGATTTTAACCAAATTAAATAGGGATCGTCCTTGGGCCAAAAAAAAGATATGTGTGAAGTTTCGTCAAGATCGGGCCATAATTGCGACCTGTACTTTGATTACAAGAATACATCTACAGACGGACAGACGGACACAGCTAAATCGAATCAGAAAGTGATTACATGTCGATCGGTATAATAAACAATGGATCTATCTCTTCTCCTTTTGGGTGTTACAAACAAATGCACAAAGTTATAATACCCTGTACCACAGTGTGGTGTAGGGTATAAAAATGGAACGATACACGATTCAACAACGCATTGAAATTATTAAAATTCGAAAAATCGAAATTCACCGAAAAATCATCTTGACTGATGAGGCCCATTGCCACCTCGGTGGCTACGTCAACAAGCAAAATTGTCGCATCTGGGGCTCGGAAACCCCAAGAGTTATTGTTGAGAAGCCTCCCCATCCTCAACGTGTGACTGTTTGGTGCGGTTTATGGTCCGGCGGGGTCATTGGACCTTACTTTTTCGAAAATGAGGTTGGATCAACAGTTACGATGAATGGATTGCGCTATCGAGAGATGATTAATGATTTTTTATGGTCGGATTTGAATGGTATTGATCTGGACAACGTTTACTTTCAACAAGACGGCGCTACGTGCCACACAAGCAACGAAACATTGCTCTGTTACCGGAAAAGTTTCCGGACCGTGTTATCTCTCGAAGAGGTGATCACAATTGGCCACCGAGATCTTGTGATTTAACACCTTGCGAATTCTTCATTTGGCGCCACGTGAAAGAAAAGGTCTACGCCAACAGCTCAGCGTCGATTCAAGACCTCAAAGATAGAATTCGTGAGGCTATCGAGGACATAGGGCAGCCACTTTGCGATTTGGTTATGGAAAATTTCATAAAAAGGATAAGCGTTGTCGTGGTGGCCATTTGGCTGATGTTGTTTTTCATCATAGACGGCATACCTTCCACTTTATTATGAAATAAACATCCAATCATTTATCTCAAATAATGGGATTTTTCTTTGAATACCAAAATAACACCTCTTGTTGGAAAACCCTTTATTTCTATAACGACAGCCCTAACCCTTGCATTTAACTTGACCTATTGAACAGAAAAGCTTTTGCTAAGCTTACATTTGTGCGGGCTTTCTGAAATTCAAATAAAAGAAATACTCATTGACTTGCCTGCCCCATACACATTTAGTCGAGAGAGAATCTCTTATCGCTCAAATGTGTTTATGGTTGAAGCTGTGATCAGAGTCGAAGAGGTCGCCGTCACATATAGATACCTCCTAATTCTAAACTATGCTAAGTGCAAAAAGGTAGGCTTTCAGGAGAAGCGATTAAAGTTTGATGTTTTTTTTTAAATTTGTGTGGAATTCCTTTATAACGAAAATCGAAAGACCTGTACTGTTTTGTGAATAACATTTTATTCGGTTGACGTATGAACACCAAATTTCGACTGAATATAATTCGGAATAGAAATTAAAAATGCAATCTCCCTAAAAACATGGTAAGTCGAATAGCATGTTTTAGAGTGGAGGTATCGATATGTATCTACATACACTGGCGATCGCTCTGGTGGTTTCTTTGATTAGAGTGTCGCACGTTGAGTGATCAAACACACATACATTGTGTTTTGTTTAAAATTAGTGAGGGGGACATATGAATCTATAAATACTCGTAAATAGTGATAAGAGCCACATTACTGGGTCAAAATGTCTTACACTCACTTGAGATTTTTTTTAGATCAAAAAAAAAACTGCCGTTATCACTTAGACTATGCAACAAAAGAAAAGTTTGTGTCCGAGACTTAAAATTTTTTTATATATATAGCGTGATCCATTTCGAGGTTCTCTACTTTTTTAAAGAAAAAAACACACAAAATTCAAATTGAATGGGGAATGTTTATTATCATTTGAAAGAACATTCTTTGGCATTTATTTTTTGAAGATTATGTCTATCAAATGTTGGCCGCGGCTACGTCTCAGATGGTCCATCCGTTGAGTCCAATTTTCGATGACACGTTCGAGCATTTCGATTATGTTGACCATAGTTGAGCGAAGTGCATGAAACACATTCATCACAGAACGTGAATTTTCGCAATAAAGATGAACGATCTGTAAACGTTGTTCAGGCGTAAGTCTTTCCATGATGAAATGCCAAACAATACTTAACAAAAATAACATGACAGCGTGACACGACTCACACGTGATCTGTCAAGAAAGGCTATTGAAAAAAGTATCTCTATTTGGATCACCCGTTTAAGTTAGATTTATGCGTACTATTTTTTGAAAACAAGACGAATATTTTTTACGACAACGTTTTTTATTTTTTTTTTAAATTCCAATTTGGACCATATTTTTGAAGTATAATCGCGATAAAGCCGGTATACCATTTTAATTAAAGGAAATTATGAGGATTAGAAATGCTGAAAAAACCACTTTCACGTAGAATCGTAATCTTAGTAACTTTCGACAAAACAATTAGTTTTGATAGACACCACTCTATCATCTTCAGAATTCAATAGCAATAATGTATGTCTTTAACTTAAATCATTCATTAAAGCATTATCGTTCACTGAACGGACCGGTCCTTTTCGTTCCGTTCCGGTAAAGGAACTCGTTCAGTCTTTTCGTTCGCCAGTTACCAGTCGAACTGCTCGAACGAGTAATCGAAAATTGGACTCAACGGATGGACCATCTGAGACGTAGCCGCGGCCAACATTTGATAGACATAATCTTCAAAAAATAAATGCCAAAGAACGTTCTTTCAAATGATAATAAACACACCCCGTTCAATTTAAATTTTCTGTTTTTTTTTTCTTTAAAAAAGTAGGGAACCTCGAAATGGATCACCCCGTACAACCGAAAGATTGGTTGCTGTTCTTTTGCTGATACATGACAAACAAAAAATAAAATTCCTCCTCATAAAAAAATCTTCAATATTTTGTTCAAGGACGGTATACGTAATCAGAAATAATCTCATATTACTGCTTCCATAAGTATTTCAGCTGATTTAAGTTAAAGACATACACTATTGCTATTGAATTCTGAAGATGATAGAGTGGTGTCTATCGAAACTGCAGTCAATTCTACCAAACAATAAAAACTATCTACCAATTTTTGTATTTTTTTCTATTACATATTTGCAATATACAGAAATTAACTGAAACATATGGTCTCGAACCGAATAAATGCTGACTGAAAATATTTTCTTTTTAAATTTCCCAATTTTTACAATATGGACATAATACATGGTGGGCCTAAAGAAACCAAGGGGTGTAAAAGTTTAATAACTTTTTCGTTTATTAATTTTTTTTATTTTTTCTTTCAGATTATATAGACAACACTTGGAGAATTTATAGAGGAGAGGTTCACAATTGAACAGAGAACCAGAACAATAGAATTTTATTATTTAAACCAGAGATCAATTATTTTAACGCAAAGAGCATATCGTCGACATTTTAACGTCAGAATGTCGCCCTCTGAAGCAATGATTCGTTGCTTAGTTGATCGTCATCACCAACATGGCAGCGTAAGAGATTTGCCTCGAACCGGTAGACCACGTGTAAGTCGCACTGCGGAAAATATTGAACGAGTACAGTAAAGTGTTAACGAAGCACCAGAAACATCTGTCAGAAGGCGTTCTGCTCAGCTAGAAATGTCTCGTACGTCACTACGGCGCATTTAAAAAAATATTTACAGTTATACCCATATAAGGTCCAATTGGTGCAAGAATTAAAACCCCCAGATCATCGGCAACGTCTACATTTTGCAGTTAAATTTCAAGAGTTGGCCAGAAATGAAATCAACTTTATTAAAAATTTGATTATGAGTGATGAAGCTCATTTTCATTTGAATGGCTTTGTTAATAAGCAGAACTGTAGGTTCTGGGGTTCTCAAAATCCAAGAGCCATTCATCAACGCCAATTGCACCCCATCAGGTGTACAGTATAGTGTGGGATCACATCTGAAAATGTCATTGGGCCTTACTTCTTCGAGAATGAAGTTGGAAGTGCTGTAACCGTAAATGGAGAGCGGTATCTGTTTATGACAGAACATTTTTTACGTCCTGCTCTTGAAAACAGACCTGGTATGTGGTTTCAACAGGACGGAGCCACTGCCCATACTGCCCGTGACACAATGGCACTTTTAAGTCAAATTTTTGGAGAGCGAATAATTTCCAGAAATTCGGAAATTATTTGGCCAGCGCGATCGCCAGATTTGACAGCACCCGACTATTTTCTCTGGGGCTATTTGAAGGAGCGAGTGTATGTGAACAAGCCAGAGACAATCCTTGAACTCAAGGCAAACATTGTTGCAGAAATTCGAACGCTACAGCCACAAGTTTTGAAAGGTGTTATGGAAAATGCTCTAAAATGGCTTTATCAAGCTTATACTCCAAAAATATGCTCCAAATACTAAAGGTAACAGCCATGAAAATTGGATTTTAAAAAAAATTGTTAAAAGAAGCTTTACCATAAAAAAATTATGTTTTGGTTTCATAAAGTAAAATGCCTCAATCTATTCAGAAAAAACATTTTTAGGTCCCCGACACAAAATTTTGTTGTTGCATATTGTAGTTTGCTATTTTTCTCAATATCTTGTAAGATATCTTTAAAGCCGCTGATGGGATGAAAAAATTGATATTACAAGAAGATGACGGCTAGTATTAGTATTTTTTAAAGTTTTCCTGAACAAATTGCGATAAACGGTTCTGGAGTTATGCTAAAATATTTGGTTCAATCTCTATTTTTTAGATGTTTATCTTTATTTTGATAGATAAGCAAGTCTCATCCCACTAATAGGCCACAGAGCTCTTAAAGGAAATGACCTACGATTTGGTTTGAGCAAAAAATTGCTAAAATATAGTTTTTGTATAAAAATGTCAAAACAAGTTTTAATTTCCCAAAGAAAGACTACTAAAAGAGTATTTTTGTTATTTTTTTTATTTTTTTAAAGATTGTTGAAAAGCTGCTGTATAGAAACACTTTCTATACACAATTTACTAAATACAATATGTTATTAGTTATATGGTTGGGAATAAAAGACCTTTTGACCAAAATGCCAAAATCCACTCGGACAGTCCATAACCGATATCGCTGAATAACTACTATCCAATAGGACTAAACTTGGAGCAAACCTCAACCCGATCAGAAGACATCGGTTTTATAAATGTACTCACTTGACATGAAAACATCCGCTATTTGTATTAAAATGGGCAGCACAAATACTGGATCATGATTTCTGATCCGTGACACTTGTTTACATTATTATTCAACAATAGTATACAACATGAGATGCATTGGTATAAAAGATATAAAAAGTCACATTATTCACTCTATAAATTTCATTTGTATAAATGTTTTTTGGCCTTCATCTCGTTAAGTATTTCCAAGGCAACCGAAATCAAGGGATTTATAAACAAAAACACTGCTCCTGGAAATGTAGAAAAACAAAACATTATCAATTAAATTTATTGCCTTTGGACAACGTTTTTGTTTTTGTTGGTTACATACCTGCTACGTACAACCCAACTTGAATAACTAACTCAATTCCTGCCCTCATCATTAACATTGTATAACTCACTCCAAAAATTGCACCTCCAATAAAGGTCAGGATCGCGGGTATTAACATAAATATATTTCTCTGGAATGAAACGGTATCCATTAGATGGAATCATTGACTTTTGGATGGTCTTCATTTACCTTAACAATTCCCATCATCATTAAGAACGATATAATTGCCCCGATTATAACAAAATAAGGATAAGTTGATTCGGGATAATCTTTAAAAACTGCAATAGAAAAATTTTGTGATTTATATTATGGTTTTAAGAAATGCAGAGGGAGATTTTAGAAGAAAACAGGTATAATTTTGGGATATTTTACATAAAGTCAAGTATTTATTCCTGATATTATTAACAAGTAAGAAATTTCAGTCGGGTAATCCGACTAAGGTATACCCTCACATTGTGAGCACTGTAAATGTGCACTGGTATATGTACTAATATTATGAGCTATTTAATTCTGGTATGTCTTGGGCCTTTTGGTATAGGAGATACTAAAACTGGATAACTCCCATTTTAAAAACTATACACTGTACAGACTTTTAGGAACCTTTTATAAACTTTTTAGACAAAAATAAAATGCATAGGTAAATATAAAAAATCATGAACAATCTACCACTGTTATTTGTAAGATTTTTATTTAGTGAAGACTCGTAGTAATTTTCTAGTTTTCTTAATTTGGTCAAGGCTGCAATAGAAAGCAAAATTAACGGAATGGAAGAAGCAATAGGCTATTCTGTAGTGAAAAATATTTTTTTTTTTCAAGTTAATTTTTTTATCGAGGAACCTACATACATATACATATGTTCTTAACAATTAGGGGTGGCAAAAATATTTCCGAGTTTCCGGGCGAAACTTTTTACATTTGGAAATTAACTTCTTATATATTTTTTAGGATCCTTTTATACTTTTATGAATATGCAAAGTTAAAGTTTTGCAGTTTCTAAGCAGGATTACTTATTACACAAGTGAACAAGGTAACGGGTTTTCCAATAGGGATGATATGATTTTGAAGTGACGTTTCGGCTATTTGTAATATGTCTATGTTTACAAATTATTCAGTTTTATTACCAAAATAATCGTTCTCCAATTGCAACTTCTCGTGCGCTAAGTCCATTTTTTTTAAATCCAAAAAAATACACTTTCCAGTCGACCTACGACCTTGACACCCATGAGCAATATTTTAGCTATATTTTGCCATTGACCGATAGTGGCTACGTGCAACACAGCAAATGAAGCAATTGAATTGTTGCGAGAAAAGTTTGGAGATTCGATTATTTCAAGAAATTGTGATATTGAATGGCCTCTAAGAAGTTGTGATTTAACACCATTAGACTATTTCTTGTGGGGTTATTTGAAGTCATTGGTCTTTCGAAACAAACCAGACTCTCTTAAAACCTTACAAGTCCACATTGAACGTGCCATTCATGACATACGACTTGATTTAGTGGAAAAAGTGCTTGAAAATTGGGTTCATCGAATTCGTTCCGGCCGTTTGAATGACGTTTTATTTATAATTTCATTGTATCGATTGCAATGGGTGATCCACTTCGAGGTTCCCTACTTTTTTAAAGAAAAAACACAGAAAATTCAAATTGAATGGGGAATGTTTATTATCATTTGAAAGAACATTCTTTGGCATTTATTTTGTGAAGATTATGTCTATTAAATGTTGGCCGCGGCTACGTCTCAGATGGTCCATCCGTTGAGTCCAATTTTCGATGACTCGTTAGAGCATTTCGACTGGTAACTGGCGAATGACACGCGTAAACGTTGTTCAGGCGTAAGTCTTTCTATGATGAAATGCCAAACAATACTTAACAAAAATAACATGACACGACTCACACGTGATCTGTCAAAAAAGGCTATTGAAAAAAGTATCTCTACTTGGATCACCCGTTATAACATTACACTACTTAATCTGTCAATTTGTTGTCAAAACGTTGTAAACATTGTTCAGGCGTAACTCTTTCCATGATGAAATTCCAAACAATACTTAACAAAAATAATATGACAGCATGACACGACTCACACGTGATCTGTCAAACGAAGGCTATTGAAAAAAGTATCTCTACTTGGATGACCCTATACTTCTTATTAAATAAAAAACTTTTGAATTTCCTTAACATTAAGTGTGTTTTTTTTTTCAAAGAAATCATATCACTCTTATTGGAAACCCTGTATTTGTTGATTAAGAACTAAAGGCGAATTCTTTTCTGCAAAAAAGTGGCACTTTTGTGATACTTTTTTTGAAATTTGGTAATTAAGTTACTCGAATTTAGCACAACTAAAATTTCAAAATTTCAAAAAAGCGATATTATAGTGCAGTTTTCGGAAAAAGGCAAAGCAAGTGTTGCACTTTTTTGCAGAAAAGAATTCGCCATAAGTGTTGTTTTAAAGGTTGTTTGGGACGCTGAATACAAGTATGCACTTGGTTTTTACACCCTCCACCATGGGATGGGGGATATATTCATTTTGTCACTCCATTTGTAACACCTCTAAATATTTACCTCAGACCCCATAAAGTATATATATTCTTAATCATCGTAAAATTCTAAGACGATTTAGCCATGCCTGTTTGTGCGTCCGTCCGTCCGTCTGTTGTAATCACGCTACAGTCCGCAATAATAGAGTAGATTGATTAAATTTGGTAGACATATTTCTTATAGTCGCAAGTTGTTTGGGATTGCAAATGGGCCATATCGGTCTAAGTTTTGATATAGCTCCCCTATAGAGGTCGCTCCAAAATACGGGTTTTGAGCTATAGATACCACATTTTTGAAGTAATTTAGCGAAACTTTGCAGTTTATATTCTATTTTGACAAGAATTCATCACAGCAACAATTTTACAAATCGGTTCATATTTTGTTATAGTCACCCTATAGAGGTCGCTCCATAATATACGTATTTAAGCCATAAATAGCGTATTTTCTAAACATTTTAACTGAATCTTTGCAGTTTGTATTTAATTAAGACAAGAAATGTTTCGCAGTAAAAATGTTTCAAATCTGTTCACATTTTGTTATAGTCCACCTATAGATGTCGCTCCCAAAAAGGCTTATTTAAGCCCTAAACACCACATTTTCTAAGAAATTTAGCTGAAACTTTACAGTTTGTATTCTATTTTGGCAAGAATTTATCTCAATAAAATGTATAGAAATAAAATTTTATTTTCTTAACAAGTAAGGACGGATTAAGTTCGGCCATACCGAATCTTATATACCCTCCTCCATGGATCGCATAAACTCATTATACCAAATTTCAGACTAATTCGTTAAGTTTTTTTGTTTTTGATTTTATTACTGGAAAAATCTTTGGATATGGAGCAAATCATGAAACGATCATTTTTGTTTAAGTAAAGGGTGGTAAAATTGTAAGGGCCGATGTTGAATGTGAACCACACCAAAACGTCAAGTTTTTTTCTGCATTTCATTTGACATTTCTCAATTTCAGTCTAATTCAATTTGAACCATGGAAAGATACACAATTGAGCAACGCGTTAAAGTTTTTTAAGCCTTTTACGAAAGTGGGCGTTCAAATCAAAATGCATTTCGTGCACTTCGTGATGTTTTTTTGATCAGCATAATCGACCAAATGTGTCCACAATCGGGAGAATTGTGCGCAAATTTCAGCAAACCGGGTCTTTAGGAGATGGGAAAACACCTATGCATGCTCGCCCAGTTCGTTTGGTGCGGCTTATGGGCTGGCGACGTCATCGGGCCATACTTCTTCGAAATGAGGCCGATCAGGCAGTTACTGTGAATTGTATTCGATATCGTGAGATGATAACGATCTTTTTATGGCCCGAATTGGAAGATATGGTTGTGAACAATATGTGGTTTCAACAGGACGGTGCTACTTGCCTCACATCTAACGAAACAATTGCTATTTTGCGCAACAAATTCAATGTCCGTGTTATCTTACGTCGTAGCGATGTCAATTGGCCGCCAAGATCATGTGATTTGACACCGTTGGACTTCTTTCTTTGGGGTTACTTGAAAGAAAAGGTGTGCGTCGATAAGCCAGCAACAATTCAAGAGCTAAAAGATGAGATCATTCCGCACATTAACGGCAGAGAACCTCAATTATGCCTCAGCATCATCGAAAATTTGGACCATCGGATGAAGGTTTGCCGCCGAGGTCGCGGCGGCCATTTGGCCGATATTTTGTTCCATACATAATTGAACCATACCAATATTATCATAACAATAAGTAAGAAAATTCAGTCGGGTAAACCGACTTATGAATCCTCTGGCCTTGAGTCCCAAAAAATATTAGCAAATTAATGTTTTTTTCATTGTTTTTGTTATTCGATCTGTTATGACTTTTTTCTTTTAATTAAATTATTATCAATTTAAATTTCATTTAATAACTTTAAAGTATGTACTGGTATTAAAGTTATAAGCTGTTAACTTTTTTGTAAAATGGTCCATTTGTGTGGGAGTTACCAATAGGGGTAATATTGGTAACCGCCCCCAATAACGCCCATTTTTCTTTGGACTCTTGGTACTATAAAAGCATTACACTGCACAAAATTTCAAGTATTTATATGCACTGGTATTATAGTTATAAGCACTTAACTTTTGGTGTAAAATGGTCCATTTGTGTGGGAGGTACCAAAAGGGGCGTGCCAATAAAGCCCATTTACAAAATTCTGTACAAAATTTCAAGTCTTTGTATGTATTGCACAAAATTTCAAGTATTTATATGCACTGGTATTATAGTTATAAGCTATTAATTTTTGGTTCAAAATTATCCATTTGTGTGGGAGGTACCAAAACGGGCGGGGCAACTTCGCTCATTTTTCTCGAGGCAATAGTGACTAATAAACCAATACTATGTGTAGAAATTCAGAGGATTCAAATAGGTAGTATAGAAGTTATTAAATGATCAATATTTCACTAAATTTTAACCCTTTGTGGGGGAGGTACTAGAAGGTGTGAACCAATATGGCCCATCTTCGAACTTATCCGGAGATAAAAGCAAATATTACCACATACCAAATTTGAGTCAATCGGTTACTCCTTTCGAGAGTTATCGTGCGCACCAGCCAGCAGACAGACAGACGGACGGACGGACATTGCTCATTCGACTTAAAATGACCCAAAACGGCTATCCGCCGAACATACTTAGGGTCTTAGGTCACTCCTTCGATGTGTTACACTTTTGGTTCGTAGCAAATGATATATACCCTCCTCTCTAAGATGAGGGGATAAAAATCGTCATTCCTTTCTTTTGGCTCTAAAACAAAATGGCGATTAATCTTCATTTCTGGCAACACTGTACGCTGCCTTCCAAGAAAGAAAGCCACATTTCCATTTTTATACCCTACACCACACTGTGGTACAGGGTATTATAAGTTTGTTTCACGGCAGATGTTTGTAACACCTGAAAATAACACAGCTAGACCCACCTTAAAGTATACCAATCGACTCAGAATCACTAGCTGAGTCGATTTAACGATGTCCGTCCGTCCGTCTGTCCATGTAAAGTTGTTCGTCGACTACAGGTCGCAATTTCACTCCGATCGTTCTGAAATTTTGCAGTTTAGAGTATTTCGCGGCTGTTAAGATCGCTATTGAATTTGGTTGAAATCGGTTCAGATTTAGATATAGCTCCCATATATATCTTTCGTCCGATTTGGCCCTTTAGTCCTATAGAAGCTGTATTTTACATCCGATCGTTTTGAAATTTAGAATGGTAGAGTTTCTTGATCCATGAACCAACATTGCCGAATTTGAAGAAAATCGGTTAAGATTTAGCTATAGCTCTCATATATATGTTTCGTCCGATTTTGCTCTTTAGTCCTGTAGAAGCTGTATTTTACATCCAATCATTTTGAAATTTAGAATGGTAGAGTTTCTTGATCCATGAACCAACACTACCGAATTTGAAGAAAATCGGTAAAGATTTAGCTATAGCTCCCATATATATGTTTCATCCGATTTGGCTCTTTAGATCCAATCGTTTTTATACCCTACACCACACTGTGGTACAGGGTATTATTTATGTAAGTATAAAATGTACCAAAAGTAAATTTATGTAAACAATTTATACATGAATTACAAAATTTATATATCAGAGTTATTCAATATTACGAGAGTGGTGTAGGGTATTATATAGTCGGCACCGCCCGACTTTAGCCTTTCCTTACTGGTTTAAATTAATTTTTTAAATACCACTGTACAACAATTTCGAACCTTTTTAAGATAACTGGGTTCCGACAATGGATTCTGGTAGAAGGGACCAATATATACGGGTATCGGCGTTTTGATAGATTACATCGGGTTTTCATTTTACCGGGGGTTAAGGGCATATAGGCTTATGAAGGAGTATGTGTTCCTTTTAACAAATCGTAAAAAACACCCCTTAGAGGAGGGAGGGGCGTGTTGAAATGTTTTACAAAAATGTTGATCATAAAATTTTACTATATCGCACCTGTTCCACAAAAGGGTAACAACTCAAAATTTTTACATTTTGTTTTTTTTGCAAGAAAACAACGTACAATGGCAATTTCTACCCACTGGAAAAAATGTTCGTTGATTTTTCCCCTTTATCATATTAAAAAACCCTTATGACTCTCTCTGTGTTTACAGAATAACGTCTTTAGATTCAACTAAAGAGTTACATTTTGAATTGTCTCCAAGTGTTTATGCAAATGGGACCGTTGATTTATCATCTAAAGAGTAATATTTTTAGTTGTGCCCTTTTCAACTTATAATCCGAGTAAGAATTTTCAGTTACAAAGGTACAACTCAAAATAATAGCACTGGTTATATACAAACTTTTTTCATGAAAAGAGTAACAACTCAAAAAAGTTGTTATTTTTCTAAAATCAATAAAAAAACAAAAAGGAAAATAGCGTTATTATTTTTTTTATGATATTTTATTGCAACGACGTATTCTTCTTTTGTAATATACCATTAATATTAACGGAAACAGTTTTTGGCCTCTACTGAAATTTTTTAAATTTTGAGTTGTTACCCTTTTGTGGAACAGGTGCGATATATGTCAGAATACACCAAAGACCTAAACTCTGCTTTACTCGGTTCACCATTGAAAAAAGTGTGTTTATAAAACTCAAATGCAAAATTTTCACTTAATATAGAAACATTGAAGTCTTGAGGTGAACTGAATATAAATAATATATTTCTGCTATTCACCTAGCCTTCTAACGATACTACTCTTGGTCTACGCCACTTTCAAAATAAACAGTTCATTTATTAGATTTGTTTCCATAAATATCGATGGCGAAAAATCGAAACTGTTAGTTCCGATCGTTTTTTGCTGTAGTTCTAGTTATTCAATATTTTATTATTTTTATCACAAAATCTCTTCGTCGATGTTTGTAGGAGAAACACGTTGTCATGTCGTTTCTTCCAATAGAAATTCACCAAGAATTTTTATAAAATCTTACCTTGTTGTGCGCCCTCAAACCATTCTCTGGCGTCTTCATCCAAAAATGTAAATTTTGAAAAGTCCATATAAGGAAACACTGTTGCAAATATCAGCATAGCCAAACTGACTGAGAAAAGTACAAGAGCCACTGCTATATTGTGCTTTGAAAGAGGACTCAGCGACATTTTGAACTTCTATTTTTTGTTCACTATATAAAATATTAGCAGAATTTTGTAACTATTGTGTAGTTATAGTTACCACGGCACGTTTAAAACTAAACCAAAGCTCGACTCACGAAAAATGGAAGTTTTTTACAAAAAAAAAAAAGAAAAAAAAACACCAGAGTAAAAAATCAAAAAAGAAAGTATTAGAGAGATAACCGTTGATCCCGGATTTGTTTGCAAAATTTTACAAAAAAAAAACAGTGTTCAAGGTTTTTATGCTCTAAGCAACAAAATTGTTATCATCAAATCAAAGAAGCGTTCATCTTCACATGTACACGGTTTTCCAACAAGAGGTGTTATTTTGAATCACCCGGTATTTCGGTAGTTGTCACTTTTGAAGCTTTTATTCTTTGACATTTGACAAGTAGAAACTACGTCATTACTAAAAATGGAACGATACACGATTCAACAAGGCATTGAAATTATTAAAAATCAAAAATCATCTTGACTGATGAGGCCCATATCCACCTCGGTGGCTACGGCAACAAGCAAAATTGTCGCAACTGGGGCTCGGAAAACCCAACAGTTATTGTTGAGAAGCCTCTCCATCCTCAACGTGTGACTGTTTGGTGCGGTTTATGGTCCGGCGGGGTTATTGGACCTTACTTTTTCGAAAATGAGGTTGGATCAACAGTTACGGTGAATGGATTGCGCTATCGAGAGATGATTAATGATTTTTTATGGTCGGAGTTGGATGGTATGGATCTGGACAACGTTTACTTTCAACAAGATGGCGCTACGTGCCACACAAGCAACGAAACCATTGCTCTGTTACGGGAAAAGTTTCCGGACCGTGTTATCTCTCGAAGAGGTGATCACAATTGGCCACCGAGATCTTGTGATTTAACACCTTGCGACTTCTTCCTTTGGGGCCACGTGAAAGATAAGGTCTACGCCAACAGCCCAGCGTCGATTCAAGACCTCAAAGATAGAATTCGTATGGCTATCGAGGACATAGGGCAGCTACTTTGAAATTTGGTTATGGAAAATTTCATGAAAAGGATATGGTCCTGTAAGCGTGGTCGTGGTGGCCATTTGGCTGATGTTGTTTTTCATTTTTAACGGCATACCTTCCTCTTTATTGTGAAATAAACATCCGATCATTTATCTCAAAAAATGTCATTTTTCTTTGAATACCAAAATAACACCTCTTGTTGGAAAACCCTTTATGTCGTGCAGTCTGTTCTATACCCTACACAACACTGTGGTACAGAACGGTCCCAAAACTTAGCCGACCTTACAGAGAAATCACAACAAATTTGCCACATTTTACCTAAGTATTTTTTTGAGACCACTCTCATACATCCAAATATTATTATGTAGATCGGCATATAATCACTTTGTTGAGTCGATTAAGTCATATCCGTCTGTATTAATACAATGCGTATTAATTGGATAGCCTAACCTGATAATAATAATACAGGGCCTGTTTCTGTAACTTATTTTCGTTCGTCCACGGCGTACGATTAAAAATTTCTGAACTATTACTTGAATTCTATAAAACGCAGGCCAGAAATATTTTAGGTACGACATTTTTACTTGCTTTTCTATAGACTCAACGAATTATAAATTCCTGTGACTTATAGATTTCTCGGAATAATTGATTGATTTTTGATCGTTCGCGGAAGACGAACGAAAATAAGTTACAGAAACAGGCCCTGTATTATTTATATTTCTCCAAAGGGGTGTCTCAAAAATATTTATACCACTTTTTTCTTTAAAACAGAACCAATTTCGTGATGGTCATTTTAAGTTACGACTAGCAAAATAATACAATGTGTGAAATTTCAAAAGATTTTAATAAGTAGTATGGAAGTTATTAATGAATCAATATTTCACAAAATGTTTACCCTTCGTGAGGGCGGTACTCGAAAGAGTGGACCCACATAGTCCATCTTTGACCTTAGTGTGATGTAGAAAAAAATATTGATACCTCCCAAATTTCAAGTCTATCTGTGCATGTTCGCCCAGTTCGTTTGGTGCGGCTTATGGGTGGCGACGTCATCGGGCCATACTTCTTCGAAATGAGGCCGGTCAGGCAGTTACTGTGAATGGTGTTCGCTATCGTGAGATGATAAAGAACTTTTTATGGCCCGAACTGCAAGATATGGATGTGGACAATATGTGGTTTCAACAGGACGGTGCCACTTGCCACAGAGCTAACGAAACAATGGCTCTTTTGCGCAACCAATTCAATGACCGTGTTATCTCACGTCGTGTCGATGTCAATTGGCCGCCAAGATGATGTGATTTGACACCGTTGGCCTTCTTTATTTGGGGTTATTTGAAAGAAAAGGTGAACGTCGATAAGCCAGCAACAATTCAAGAGCTAAAGGATGAGATAATTCGGCACATTAACGGCATTGAACCTCAATTATGCCTCAGCGTCATCGAAAATTTGGACCATCGGATCGAGGTCGCGGCGGCCATTTGGCCGATATTTTGTTCCATACATAATTGAACCATACCAATATTATCATAATAAAAACAAATGACAATAACTTCCTAAATATTTTGTGTTTTATTCAAAATCAACATCGGACCTTAAAATTTAACCACCCTTTATTTGTTTCATTGAAGGTGGAATAAACTTAGCAGAACGCACTAATGAATAGTCTTTCAGTATAATTTGTTGACTTGAAATTCCTAATACCAACTCCAGTTTTAGTTTTCGTTATTATTTTGAACATCTCTCTTCAATACTACAATGTTCTAATTCATATCCCCCGATAAGATAATAATCTGATTTGCGACTTTAAACGAAGAAATTTTCAAAAATCTCTACATTGCACTATAGGGAATTCTATCACTTGTTTTTGGCCAATATTAATAACAGCCAAACGGCTGAACCGATTTCAATGATTTTTTAGATAAGAGGGAGGGATGTACAAGCAAAATTTTTAAATAAACTGAAGAAAAAAAATTTCGAGTGTACATCAACATTCGAAGTTACCAGTATACATTTTTTAAACCATTTAAAAAAGTAGCATATAGCGTTATGTTTTAAATATGAGTTTATTAAAAAATTTGAATTTAATATTTTTTTTAATAATACTAAATCCGCCAAAAAAATTTTGCACAGATCCGCCGCTCAATTATATTAGACTTGGAAGGTGAATGATTGTCCTATGGAACTGTTATGTTGTTATGTCTAGCAAGTTTTTGTGTAAGTCTAAATAAAATTCCTATTTATAATTCCATTAGCTCATCTTAATGTCACTTACATTTTTGCAATTTTACCGATTTAATATACGAGTTCGCGAAAATATCACTATATATTAATTATTGACATTATTTTTTAATATTTGACATTATTTTCAATTTTTATTTGAAAATAGCGAATAATTATTAAGATTTTTTTTTGTTATTTGATAACTCATTTGAAAATCCACACAAAACCATAAACACTCAACTACTAGATGTTCCTCCGCTCTCTTAAGTAAATTTCTCGAGTTACGAACGATTAAATTTTTGACATTAGTACACCCAGAGAAAAAGCTTCATTCCATCAATTTTACATTGTATCAATGAAAAGTTACATTGTTTTTGAACCAATGTAAGGCTTCATTGATACAATGTAAAATGTTACGTTGAACTTGTAAATGTTTCATAGAAATTTGTTACATTGATGTCATGAAATATTACGTTAATGTAATGAACGAGTTTCATTAATGTAATGAATAATGTAATGAACATGTTTCATTGATGCAATGAACATGTCTCATTTATGAAATGTACATGTTTCATACCTTTGCTCTGAAATAAAATAGAAAATTAAACAAAATTCTCCGTTTTTTATTGCAATGTTTATTGTAGTACATCAGTGTTTGTTCATTACTTTAAAATCATTTCAATCTGAAAATATAATATAAAAGATAAATAAATAATTAAAATTGTGGGTTTTGAGAAATTTTAAAATAAAAAGACAACCCAGCAAAAAAAGAGCATCCAAAGAAGCAATAAAAATCCCCAACTTATGATCCGGGAGTTGTTCTAATTTGGATTTTCACCAATGAATTTAACAAAGGGTTGTCGCGCCTGGGAAGTACTTCTTTGTCACCACTTTTGCACAACTCTTTTAAAGCACTGTAAGATTTGCTTTTTTGGTATTTATTTGATGAATGTATGTCGTTCTTATTAACATCTTTGGGTTCAGACATTTCATATTTTAAAAGAATACAAATGTTGACATAGAGAAGGGAACGTATAAATAATATACTATTGGCCAAAGAGATCAACGATCATATATATGTATGTATGTTTAGGACATTTGAAGATGTCTGTAATCGGTTTGGTGTAGATGGCTCTTGAAAAGTGTGACCCCATAGTGTAATTAACATTCTCACAAAAAAAGTTTTCCGTAGCCCCTGTTCAGAGAGTAGTAAAGTACCACAGCGTGGTACAGTATGTATGATATGGTATATTTAATTACCACAATTTCTTTTAAAATTATTTAATTATAACCTACACCACACTGTGGTAAAATTTATTACGATTTTATGCATTTGTTTCTAACACCAAAAATGAGAAGAGATATTATACCGATCGACTTAGAATCACCAATTTAGCTATGTCAGTTTGTGCATGCATTCTTGGAATCTATGTGCAGGTCACAAATTTAGTCCGATCTCAAAGAAATTTTGTACATATCTTTATTTTGGGACAAGACAATTCGTATTGAAATTGAAAGACAATTCGTATTTCTTTCGTATTTGAATATCAGTTTAGAACCAGATATCGTAATATATATGAATGTACCTTCGATTTAGCTTATACCCTCTATAGAAGATATAATTTCCTTTCGGTGTTCATGAAATTTGGTAAAGAGTGTCTTATTTTAACAGTTAATATCTGTGTGAACAATATCGGTTCAAATTTACATATAGCCCCACATACTCGCATGGATGTGTACCTTCCGATTTAGCATCTAAGCTCCACAGAAGTCATATTTTAGTCAAATGTACTATATTTTGCACAAAGGATTTTTTAATCCGAGAATTAACGGTCACTAGCAAGGTTGGAAAAGTGTGTTTTCATGTTTTACATCAGAGCATTATTAAATTTGGCAGAGATTAGTTTATAGAATCACGAACACTGCGAAATTTGATAAAAAAAATGGATACCCTTCAGATAAAGGCCAAATTTAAATACAGACCCATATAGAATTTTGTATCTAAAATAGGTGTCAAACACGATTTACAAAAACAAAACAGCAACAAGAGAACAACTACAAAGGTTAAATAGATGAATACAGTACGTTCTGTCTAATACAATGTGAGTTGCGCCTTTTGTTCTTTATCAAAAACGAGCACTTGATGTTACGTCTTTTTTCTTGAATAAACTCGTGATTTTTTTGATTCGAAAAACGAATTTTCATTTTTTGAGGGTTACGCTCTTGGGCATTTCTGGTGACGCTATATTAACATTTTTGGAAAGTATAAAGTGTGAAGAAAATCAGCATACTTTGAAATGACTATTTTAATCGGCTATGAAAAAGTCGACTTGTAGGCCCGATTTATCGACCTAGTCGACTGAAACGAAATTTAATTGATGAAAAAGTAGACTAGCTTCCAGAACCATTCACTAATTCTGATATAGCCGCCATATAAATATATATTTCTTCCCTTTAGCACTATAGACGCAGTATTTTACATATATATCATAGCCCTCATACATATGTTCCTTCCGATCTGGACTTTTATCACTTCACAAGATTCATTTTACATCCAATCGTTTTAAAATTATGCATTCTTGGGTTAATAATTTATATTCCGAAATTACATTTTGGTTAGTTATTTAGAAGAACTTCATTAAATGCCGAAAAAATGCTCATACTTATGAATTGGAAGTACTTATAATGTTATTCTTTTGGAAGTACTTCTTTTATTTTTTGCTGGGAACTGAAGTTGAGAAAATAAAAAATGAAACAAAAAAATCATAATACAGTTTGTTCTTTTAAATTCGTTGTTTAACTGCATTTGTGAATTCGTAAATACAATTTAAGTAAACACTTAAACCGCATTTTTACATACTTACTAATTGAAATCCATTCACTCGCTTGTACTGAGGCCAAATAAAAAAGCTTAATTAATATTTTTGTTTTTGTGCATAATTTTCGAAATTTGGAATAAGCAGTCCAGGCTAACCTAAAGTCATCTGCGGATAGATTGTCATATCTAAGGCTATGTGCGTACATTTCCACATTTTCCCCAATTTCTAAACAAATAAAAAAATTATAAATAGGAGTGAATGAAAATATGTTTAGGACATAACTTGGTAGAAAGTACTTACCTAGTGTTTTTGGAGTGTTTCATCGTTGACTTCGGATATGGTTCTTGAAAATTGTTTCTTGTTGTGGCATTTGACATATATTTTCCAACTTCTGTTTTTTCGAACATGCCATTTCAAGCTTGACGTGTCTTTGTATGTACTTCCACAACATCTATAGTTGTCATTTGTTTTAAGAAAATTATATTATTTTAAGTGCTTAAATAGATTTCATTTCTTTCAAATGAAGTACCACACAAAAAACATTTCTCATTCAGTATTTGTTGACATTTTGTTTCACTTTTAATATTTTCACTTTTGAATTTTTTTATTAACGCGCACAACTACGTCCGTTTAATGTCTATTATAAACTAAATCAAAGGGCTGCTGCCAGCACTCATGCAACAATTGATTCTTCGCCACTGATTTGTTTTGACTCGCCAAACACACAAAAAAATAACTGGATATTTTTTTACGAAGAGTTTGCATAGCAAGGGGTGGATTGTTGTTGTAAGTTTGCCATAGAGAACTTATTTTCTGGTCGCAACAGCACACCTAATGCATTTAATATTTGTTTATCTATTGATGACAGTTGTGGCACAGTGGTTCAGAATAATTAATATCGTGCACTAAAAACTGTTTAATGTTCGAAATATATTGTGAATAGAATTCAGCTTCACGACAATAATCGATTCAAAAAAAAATTAGTTTACAAATTCGTAAACGTAAATAGAATGGATCATGAATACATTTGATAAAAAAAAACCCTTTTGACAATTTTGAATTAATGTACACCGACTGCTGTTTGAATAATAATAATAATTAAATAAATATGTCAGTGCGATTATAAAAGTATAAAATTATTGCCAAAACGTCATGTTAATTGATAATACATCTAATAATATGAACACCTTGAAATTATTAGTGAATCATATTATTACTAACAAACCACCTGCATTCGACGTTAATGCCTCAGTGCGGTGTAGATTCATAGAATTCCGCCTCTCTCTCCTCTCAAACAAATGCAAGAAAACTACGCCGCTCCATCGTTTTCATTAAGCTTGCACGACTCTGATTCACACATCAACATATTACATTTATTACCACACAAACACATTTGTGAAGATATAGGTATGTACATATGTATGTAATGTGACAAACACTTTATTAGTATATTCACTATTTAAATTAATTGCTGGAATGAAACTTTACATTTCTATCTATGAATTGTTACATAAATTTAATGCATCAGTTTCATAGACCTCCGTAAAGTATTGTTGTTTAATTAACACCACTACATACTCAATATAAAGCTAATTTCATTGTTTATATTCTTCACCGCACCACTTCATTGCAGCAATGAAACTTTTAAACTTCTATGAAATGTTACATTAATATAAAGAAACAGTTTCATAGACCTTTTTTGAGAATAAAAAGCACATAAAAAATAGTAAATCTGTTTGTGTAGTATTATTTTGTTTTATTAATGTTAAAATCTTTACACCACTGATAATTTTTTTGTTAATTTTATATAAGTCTTCCTTTTTTTTATAAAATGTAAACTTCATACCATCAATGTAAACCGTTTCATTCCATCAATGACACGTCATAAATTAGAAAAACGCTTTAAAGAAACATTTCATTCCCGTAATGGCATTTTCATTGCATCAATGAACACATTCATTGCATCAATGTAAAATAATTAATGAAACGCGTTCATTGATGCTATGAAGCATTTTTTTCAGTGTAGTTAAGAGAAGAAAGAGCAAAAATTTGTTTTTATTTTTTATACATATTTTTGGCATTTTTCCTCAAACATTTCACTTTACAATCACAATTGGAGCAAACACAATTGATTTTTTAAATAAAATTGCAAAAAAAAACACATCTTTAAATCAGTAAATTAAATCTCGAGAGCTAACAAGAGAATGCCAAAGAAACTCGAAGAGAGCAAAACAAATGTCAAAAATTTAATCGTTCGTAACTGTCACTTTTTAAAGAGTCGGACGGACCATCTATTGGTTTGAGTGTTTATGCACAAAACAGCTGATAAATAAGCGGTTAATCAATGTTGCCAAAAAATTTAAAAAGAGCTGTTTACATTCTTAATTTCTTTTCATATTAAAGCAAACAAAAAACAAGTAAGAAAGTTCAGTCGGGTAAACCGACTTATGAATCCCCTCACCTTGAGTCCCAAATAATATTCGTAAATTTAGTATACCCTACACCACACTGTGGTACAGGGTATTATAACTTTGTGCATTTGTTTATAACACCCAAAAGGAGAAGAAATATACCCATCGTTTATTATACCGATCGACTTAGAATCACTTTCTGAGTTGATTTAGCTATGTCCGTCTGTCTGTCCGTCTGTGCATGTATTCTTGTAATCAAAGTACAGGTCGCAATTATGGTCCGATCCCGACGAAACTGTACACATATCTTTTTTTTGGCCCAAGGACGATCCCTATTGAATTTGGTTCAGATTTAGATATAGCCCCCATATATATGTTACCCCCGATTTGACCTGTAAGCGCTGTAAAAACTGTATTTTATATCCGATCAGTGCGAAATTCGGCAGAGAGAGGTTTCTTATTTCATGAAGGAATACTGCCAAATTTGGAGAAAATCGGTTCAGATTTAGATATAGCTCCCATATATATGTTACCCCCGATTTGACATGTAAGCGCTGTAGAGACTGTATTTTATATCCGATCAGTACGAAATTCGACAGATCGGTTCAGATTTACATTAAAGCTCAATATATATGTTCCTCCTGATTTGGTATCAAACCGCTATAGAAGTTGTATTTTACTTCAGATAAGTAAAATTTTCCAGAAAGATGTTTCTCACTTTAGGAACGAATATTGCTTAATTTAGCGATTATCGTTTCAGAATTAGATAATTCGTTTCTACCCATTTACCAATTATTCCAAATTATTATGGCAATGACCCTTATCGCATTGTTAGGGAGGTGTAGGGTATTATATAGTCGGCCCCGCCCGACTTTCTGCCTTTCCTTATTGGTTGTTTTTTGTTTTGGTTAAATTATAGTCAATTTAAATTGAGTTTAATAACTTTAAAGTATGTACTGGTATTTAAGTTAAAAGCAAAATGGTCCACTTGTGTGGGAGGTGTCAAAAGGGGCGTGCCAATAACGGTCACTTTTCTCGGGACTCTAGATACTATAAAAGCATTACACCGTACACAATTTCAAGTATTTATATTCACTGGTGTTAAAATTAAAATGTGTTAACTTTTGGTGCAAAATGGTGCATTTGTGTGGGAGGTACCAAAAATGGAGTGGTCACTTCGCCCATTTTTCATGACGTGTTAGCGACTAACAATCTTATACTATGTGTGAAATTTCCGAAGATTCGAGTAAGTAGTATAGATGGTATTAAATAATCAATATTTCATTTAAAGTTAACCCTTTGTGGTGGAGGTACTAGAAGGAGTGGACCAACATGGCCCATCTTCGAACTAAGCCGGAGATAGAGCAAAATATTACCGCATACCAAATTTGAAGTCGATCGGTTACTCCTTTTGAGAGTTATCGTGCGCACCAGCCAGCAGACAGACGGACGGACGCACATTGCTCAAATGACTAAAGGCCGGGTTAGGCAAACTTAACCGTAATTTAACTTTAGCACTGCCGTAACGTTGCCCGCTGGAGTAATTATCCAAAACTTGAAAAACGTGCTGTTTCACTCAGACATTCACAACAAAAATAGCGATAAATTAATTTTATTTTATATTTATTTGCTACTAATTTATTATTAATTATTTATTTATCATTACTTTTCAAAAGTTTCGCATAAATTTATTCTTTTTTCATTATTTTACTAATTTTGTTTGCAAATGCACGCCGTCCGTTTACGTTTCGTCTCCGTTGGCTAATCGTTTACACTGATATCCATATGTCAGATTGAATCAGCTGATTCGTTACGCTACGGGGGCGTTACGCTTACGTTTGCCTAACCGAGCCTTTAATATTACCCAAAACGGATATCCGGCGAACATACTTTGGGTCTTAGGTCACTCCTTCGATGTGTTACACTTTTGGATCGTAGCAAATGATATATACTCTAAGGTAAGAGAATAATAATTTTTGTAAAATTTAAATTTTGAATATTGGCCAAAGAAGTAGTCAAATTTCCTATAGTGCATTGTTCTAATTATACGCTACACCACACTGTGGTCCAGGGTGTTGTGAGTATGTGCATTGGTTAGTAACACCCAGAAGGAGAAGATATAGACCTATCGTGTATTATACCGACTTGAAATCATTTCCTGAGTCAATTTCACCATGTCCGTCCGTCTGTAGATGTATAGTTGTAATCAAAGTACAGGTCGCATTGACGGTTCGATTGTGATGAAATTAGCACAGTGCTCTGTTTTGGCCCAAGGACGATCGCTATTGAAATTAGTCAAAATCACTTCAGATTTAGATATAGCCCCCATATATATGTTACCCCCGTTTTGACATGTAAGCGCTGTAGAAACTGTATTTTATATCAGATCAGTACGATATTTGGCAATGAGAGTTGTCTTATTACATGTATGAACATTGCCAAATTCGGTTCAGATTTAAACATAGTCCCAATATATATGTTACACCCGAATTGACATGTAAGCGCTGTAGAAACCATATTTTATATCCGATCAGTACGAAATTCGGCAGAGAGAGTTTTCTTAATACATTTATGAACACTGCCAAATTCTTATCATTTTCGCATTGTTAGGGAGGTGTGGGGTATATATAGTCGACCCGCCCGACTTTCTGTCATTCCTTATTGGTTTTTTATATGAGTTAGGCCTTTTTCTTAAATGTCTATAACATTTTTATTTATAGATATAGCGACCTGCTTTATTCAGGAAAGATGTAAAGGGTGATTAAATCATAATGCACGATGTTAATTGTATGTCACACCAGCATTAAGAGTGTTGAAGCCTTTTACGAAAATCAAAATTAATTTCGTGCACTTCGTGATTTTTTTGGTCAGCCTAATCGACCAAATGTGCCCACAATCGGGAGAATTGTGCGCAAATTTCAGCAAAACACCTTAGCATGCTCGCCAGGTTCGTTCTGGGATGGCAGCGTCATAGGGCCGTATTTTCCTAAAATGTGGTCGGCCAGGCAGTTGTGAATGGTGTTCGCTGTCGCGAGATGATAACGGATTTCTTGTGGACAAAAATTGAGGATATGGACCTGTGGACGATATGTGGTTCCAACAGGATGGTGCCACTTGCCGCACTGACCGCCACCATCATTAATTTGCTACTCCTGGACTTCGTTCTTTGGGGATATTTAAAAGATAAACTGGACGTCAATAAGCCACGAACAATTCATGAGCTAAAGGATGAGATAATTCGGCACATTAAAGACATTGAACCTCAATTATGTCTCCGAGTCATTGGAAAATATGGATAATCGAATAGAGGTATGCTACCAATGCCGCGGCTAGCATGTGGCCCAATTTTTTTTTTTTCACACATAATTGTCATAGATCCGTCTATCATAATAAATAATATTAAGATAATTTTCTGAAAACTTGTTGTTTTATTTGCAATTAACATCTCTCTCACAGCATGTAAAAAAATCAAGATAAACCCTTTCTATATTCAAATTTATTTTGATTTCGAACCAATTACAAAATAGGCCGAACTCCCTGAAATGAAATAGATGTATACGTCTCACTAGCGGCATCGCACATTGCATTTATGCACTTTTGTTTCCTCTTCGTAGAAGTCTCCCGACGTATTTCGGTGATTATGGCAATCATTGGAGGTACAACCAAAATTAATGTGGCTAAAAACGAAAATAGGGAATTCAATACTAACCGTATTTAAGTTTTTTCCTCTACTTACCTAAAGAGTGAAATATGTTTTTAATAATGTAATCGATATCACTGAGATCTAACATTAAGTATAAGGCGGTTCCCTGAAGTATACCTCCAGTTGTTGCCAAAATCCAGGGAATGATAAAGATTATTTTTCTCTGAAATAAAATAATACACACACACATTAGATGCAGTGTTTAGAGAAAATACTTCTACAGATTGTTAAAGGCTTTCAAGGTTAATTGATATTTACCTCAACGATTCCAACCATCATTAAGGGCGAACTAAGCAATGTTAATCCATACATACAAACGAACACAATATTTTCTGAAACTAAAATGAAAAAATATTGGTTATGAATTGGAAAAATAAACAGTAAAATCAGATTTTTTAGTATTCTATTAGTATCTGCTCACTAAGACAGATATTTTATGGCTTTGTGGGCATTTTTGCGATTTTTTAGGCACTGAATGCACTTTTTTTCGGGCAGGTTTGTTTTTAAGGCACTGAATGCTCTTTTTTCGGGTAGGTTTTTACCGTATTTTTTCTCCTATTTAATATCTACAACCTTGCTTTAAACACAAAAGAGATATTCCGTAAGGTATACGGAGAAAAAAATAGAAAAGGTTCCAAAATCCACCTTGTGCAAAAAAAATAGTATGGCCAATAAATGAGGCACAAGTTCTTATTTTTGGGGCTACTTTCACATCCAATTCTCTCAATTAGGTCCCAAATCAATGAGCTGCGAAATGCTGTACTGTATTATTACACGGGTAAAAGTGCCATTTTTGATATGTTTGAATTGAAAGAAATTACATATATTTTGAGCCAGCATTTTTAAATATTATATATATTTGAAAAAGAAAAATATTTGAAAATAAAGAAGTTTTATTTGGAACGCATATATTAATATATTTTCTATCTGATGTACACAAACACGTAAGATTGTTCAGTCGGGTAAACTGACTTATGAATCCCCTCACCTTGAGTCTCAAAAAAATATTAGTAAATTAATTAATTTTTTGTTTTATTTAAATTATTATCAATTTAAATTGCATTTAATAACTTTAAAGCGTGGACTGGTATTAAAAGTTAAAATCTGTTTACTTTTGGTACAAAATGGTCCATTTGTGTGAGAGGTACCAAACGGGGCGTCCCAATAACCGTCACTTTTCTCTGGACTCTAGGTACTATAAAAAGGTATTAAAGTTATAATCTGGTAACTTTTGGTACAAAATGGTCCATTGGTGTGGGAGGTACCAAAAGGAGCGTGGACGCTTCGCGCACTTTTCTCGAGGTAATAGTGACTAATAAACTAAATTCTACACATATTAGAATTTCAAAAGATTCAAATAAGTAGTATAGAAGTTATTAAATAATCAATATGTCAGTAAATGTTAACCCTTTGTGTGGGAGGTACTAGAAGGAGTGGACCAATATCTCCCATCTTCGAACTTAGCCGGAGATGGAAGAAAATATTACCACATACCAAATTTGAAGTCAATCAGTTACTCCTTTCGAGAGTCATCGTGCGCAACAGCCAGCAGACAGACGGACGGACGGTCATTGCTCATTCAGCTTAAAATGACCCAAAACGGATATCCACCTAAAGTACTTAGGATCTTAGGTCACTCCTTCTATGTATTACACTTTTGGCTCGTAGCAAATGATATATACCCTCCTCTCTAAGGTGAGGGGATAATTATGAGAAATTGTGTGTTAGTCGTAAAAACAATTAGAAAAAAACATGTTTTTTCTGGCGCGAAAAAACCATAAAAAATATTTAAAAAATCGGCGATAAATTTTTTGAGAGCTGTCGTCATAACGAAAAGAACAAAAACAAATAAAACCAGTAAGGAAAGGCTAAAGTCGGGCGGTGCCGACTATATAATACCCTACACCACTCTCGTAATATTGAATAACTCTGATATATATATTTTGTAATTCATACATAAATTTAATTTTGGGACATTTTATACTTAAATAATATCCTGTACCACAGTGTGGTGTAGGGTATAAAAACGATTGGATCTAAAGAGCCAAATCGGATGAAACATATATATGGGAGCTATAGCTAAATCTTGACCGATTTTCTTCAAATTCGGCAATGTTGGTTCATGAATCAAGAAACTCTACCATTCTAAATTTCAAAACGATTGGATGTAAAATATAGCTTCTATAGAACTAAACGGCCAAATCGGACGAAACATATATATGGGAGCTATAGCTAAATCTTTACCGATTTTCTTCAAATTCGGTAGTGTTGGTTCATGGATCAATAGACTCTACCATTCTAAATTTCAAAATGATTGGATGTAAAATACAGCTTTTATAGGACTAAAGGTCCAAATCGGACGAAACGTATATATGGGAGCTATAGCTAAATCTTAACCGATTTTCTTCAAATTCGGCAATGTTGGTTCATGGATCAAGAAACTCTACCATTCTAAATTTCAAAACGATTGGATGTAAAATACAGCTTTTATAGGACTAAATGGCCAAATCGGACGAAACATATATATGGGAGCTATAGCTAAATCTTAACCGATTTTCTTCAAATTCGGTAGTGTTGGTTCATGGATCAAGAAACTCTACCATTCTAAATTTCAAAATGATTGGATGTAAAATACAGCTTCTACAGGACTAAAGAGCAAAATCGGACGAAACATATATATGGGAGCTATAGCTAAATCTTAACCGATTTTCTTCAAATTCGGCAATGTTGGTTCATGGATCAAGAAACTCTACCATTCTAAATTTCAAAACGATTGGATGTAAAATACAGCTTTTATAGGACTAAATGGCCAAATCGGACGAAACATATATATGGGAGCTATAGCTAAATCTTAACCGATTTTCTTCAAATTCGGCAATGTTGGTTCATAGATCAAGAAACTCTACCATTCTAAATTTCAAAACGATCGGATGTAAAATACAGCTTCTATAGGACTAAAGGGCCAAATCGGACGAAACATATATATGGGAGCTATATCTAAATCTGAACCGATTTTCTTCAAATTCGGCAATGTTGGTTCATGGATCAAGAAACTCTACCATTCTAAATTTCAAAACGATTGGATGTAAAATACAGCTTTTATAGGACTAAATGGCCAAATCGGACGAAACGTATATATGGGAGCTATAGCTAAATCTTAACCGATTTTCTTCAAATTCGGCAATGTTGGTTCATAGATCAAGAAACTCTACCATTCTAAATTTCAAAACGATCGGATGTAAAATACAGCTTCTATAGGACTAAAGGGCCAAATCGGACGAAACATATATATGGGAGCTATATCTAAATCTGAACCGATTTCAACCAAATTCAATAGCGATCTTAACAGTTGCGAAATACTCTAAACTGCAATATTTCAGAACGATCGGAGTGAAATTGCGACCTGTAGTCGACGAACAACTTTACATGGACAGACGGACGGACGGACAGACATCGTTAAATCGACTCAGCTAGTGATTCTGAGTTTTAAGGTGGGTCTAGCTGTGTTATTCTGCCGTGAAACAAACTTATAATACCCTGTACCACAGTGTGGTGTAGGGTATACACATTAAGTTCGGCCATGCCGAATCTTTTATACCCTCTACAATGGATTGCATTCAATTTTATTACTGGAAAAATCTTTGGATATGGAGCAAATCACGAAACGATCCTTTTTATACCCTAACTTTAGTGCGACAAAGGTATATATCATTTGCTATGGAAAAAAGTGTAACACGTCGAAGGAGTGACCTAAGACCCCAAGTATGTTCGGAGGAAATCCGTTTTGGGTCATTTTAAGTCGAATGAGCAATGTCCGTCCGTCTGTCTGTCTGTCTGTCTGTGTGTCTGCTGGCTGGTGCGCACGATAACTCTCGAAAGGAGTAACCGAATGACCTCAAATTTGGGATGTGGTAATATTTTTTTCTATCTCCGGCTAAGTTCGAAGATGGGCCATATTGGTCCACTCCTTCTAGTACCTCCCCCACAAAGGGTTAAAATGTTGTGAAATATTGATTCTTTAATAACTGCTATACTACTTATTCGAATCTTTTGAAATTCCACACATAGTATTAGCTTATTAGTCGTTATCAACTCGAGAAAAATGGGCAAAGTCGCCTACCTCCCACACAAATGCACCATTTTGTACCAAAAGTTAACAGCTTATAACATTAATAACAGTGTATAAAAATACCTGAAATTTTGTACAGTATTATGCTTTTATATTGCCTACAGTCCAGGGAAAAATGGGTGTTGTTGTCACGCCCCTTTTGGTACCTCCCACACAAAGGTACCTTTTTGCACCAAAAGTTAACAGCTTATAACATTAAAACCAGTGTATAAAAATACTTGAAATTTTGTACAGTGTAATGTTTTTATAGTGTCTATAGCCCTGTGAAAAATGGGCGTTATTGTCACGCCCCTCTTTGTACCTCCCACACAAAATGCCCAAATCATACCACAATTTAATGTCTCATAACGTTTATACCAGTGCACATAACTGCTTATAAGTCGGCACAGTGCAATGAATTTAAAGTATCTAATGTTCAGCAAAAAAAAGGTGTATTTGATAAACCCCTTCTTGTACCTCCCACACAAATTGACAGAATAATTCGAGTAATATTTAATATTACATTACTCACAAAGTGAGGGTATACCTTAGTCGGTTTACCCGACTGAAACTTTCTTACTTGTTGTTTAAGTAAATTTGGCCCCAAATTCTTTAGCCAAACTCACCTGAAAAATGTGGTATTTATGGCTTAAAATAGCTTTTTTGAGAGATAATCTACTACAACAAAATAAAATTTGATTTGTATACGTTTTATTGAGATAAATTCTTGCCAAAATATAATGTAAACTGCATAGTTGCAGGTACATTTCTTAAAAAATGTTTTGTTTATGGTTTAAAAAAAGCCTTTTTGGGGGCGACATCTATAGGTGGACTATAACAAAATATGAACTGATTTAAAAAATTTTTACTGCGATAAATTCTTGTCTTAATAAAATACAAACTGCAAAGATTCAGTTAAAATGCTTAGAAAATATGGTATTTATGGCTTAAATACGTATATTTTGGAGCGACCTCTATAGGGTGGCTATAACAAAATATGAACCAATTTGTAAAATTTTTGCTCTGATGAATTCTTATCAAAATAGAATACAAACTGCAAAGTTTCTGCTAAATTGCTTTAAAAATGTGGTATCTATGGCTCAAGAACAGTATTTTGGAGCGTCCTCTATAGGGGAGCCATATCAAAACATTGACCGATATGGCCCATTTGCAGTCCCAAACAACCTGCAACTATAAGAAATATTTCTACCAAATTTGATCAACATAGCTCTATTATTACGGACTGTAGCGTGATTACAATAGACGGACGGACGGACAGACGGACATGGCTAGATCTTCTTAGAATTTCACGACGATTGAGAATATATATACCCCCCATCCTATGGTGGATGGTATAACAAATATTAGGTTGGAAACATAGATTTGTTTAGTACAACATTCTTCCAAACATATAATATTTGTGTGTGTCAAATATTATACATTTGGAGTATACCCCAAACATATGTATGTTTCAAGCAGCGTGCTGTATGTATATTCCAAAATACACTTTGTTCCTTTTCCACAATTGTTATAAGTCAAGATATATTTTATAAACAGTTACCTGATAGCTGCCTTACAAAGAAATCAACCAAAGCACTCACAGCTGTGGCAATAACTGCTCCGCCTACTATAAGACCGTGCTTTGAAAGAGGACTCAGTGTCATGTTGAAGGGGTTTCTTATATTTAATTTTATAATTTCCAGGTTTTCTAATTTTTCGTTTCCACTCCACCACACGATCAAAACTAAACTAGAGCTCGAGACTTAAATATTTTAACACTTTGGCAAACGCACAGAAGTTCATAGCTAAAGAGTCTGAGAGGAGATAGCATTTGATAATGATGGGGTTGAAAACGATTTTGTAGTTCAAGTTATTCCGTATGTATATACGCATTGTATATATATTGTATATATACATATGTAACTTAAACTTAAATGTTTTTTTTACACATTCCTTATCTTTTACTTTCTCAAAACGAAAATGCTGCCAAACCACAACATATACTTAATCATGAATTATGAATAATATTTTTCTTGATGTTATTATACTTGAATCTAAAAACTATAAAATTTAAAGATAGTTTCCAATTACTTTCTGCCACACCGAAGCCACCAAAAGAAGTCGGCAAACGATCCCAGGAATTAAATATGGAAATTATTTCTAAGGAATCACCTTTTTTAATTCCAAAGAATTTTTATAGCGCCCATGAAAATGGTGTGTATTGAAAATTATTTTTAAACCCTCCACCATAGAATGGGGGTATATTCATTTTGTCACTCCGTTTGTAACACCACTACATATTGGTCTAAGACCCTATAAAGTATATATATTATTAATCGTCGTAAAATTCTAAGAATATTTAACCATGTCCGTTTGTCTGTCCTTCTGTCTGTTTAAATCACGCTACAATCTATAATACTTGAGCTAGGTGGCTGAAATTTGGTAGATATACTTCTTATATCTGCAGGTATGTTGGGATTTAAAATGAGCAATATCGCTCCCTTTTGTTGATATATCCCCCATACATATATAGCAGCTCTCCGATTTGACTTCTTAACGCCACAGAGACCACAAATTACAACTGATCGGGCTGAAAATTAGTAGCTGGGATTCATTTATACCCGGAATCCTTCACATGAAAAACGGTAGTCATAGATCCATGTTTTAGTATAGCCCTAATACAAAGGTCCCTCTAGATTTGACTTCTTAATGCCACAAAATCCTCCCATTTAAACGAATTGGGCTGAAATGTGGTATAATGAGTTTATTTGTATCCGAAACCATTCGCATGCGATCCATGGTGGAGGGTATATAAGATTCGGCATGGACGAACTTAATCCGTCTTTACTTGTTTTAAGTATAAGCTCAATAAAGACGAGATACCATTTAAATTAAAGGAAAGGGATATATAGGAAATTATTCAGAATTTACGGCTAAAAATGCTGAAAACATCACTTTCATGCTAAAACCGAAGGTTAGTAACTGTTGTTAAAACAATTAGAAAAAAAATATTTTTTTTAAAAAAAAAATTTTTTGTACCAAAAGGTGTGTGTCGGTAACGCCCATTTTTGTCCCCTCACCTTAGAGAGGAGGGTATATATCATTTGCTACGAACCAAAAGCCTAACACATCGAAGGAGTGACCAAAGACCCCAAGTATGTTCGGCGGATATCCGTTTTGGGTCATTGTAAGTCGAATTAGCAATGTCCGTCCGTCTATCTGTCTGTCTGCTGGAGAGTGCGCACGATAACTCTGGAAAGGAGTAACTGATTGACTTCAAATATGGTATGTGGTAATTTTTTCTTCTATCTCCGAAGATTTCCGCCGAACATACTTGTGGTCTTAGGTCACTCCTTCGATGTGTTACACTTTTGGCCCGTAGCAAATGATATACATATACCCTCGTATCACTAAAGTGAGGGTATAAAAAACAGTTTTTTATTCAAACGAAAACTTAGATAATTTCCTTTAAGAGTTTTGTGGTCAATTAGAGGAATGGGATATTTATCCTTAAACAATCCCAAAGTAAGTAGCCTTCATCTTCTTGTGATATCATTTTTCTTTGGTTTCAAAGATATCTTACAAGATATTGCAAAGAAATCTATTTTTTTTTTTGAGAAAATGTTAATAATTTTGTAATTAAAATCTCTTAAAACATAAAAAGTTGTGTCAAATGAAGAAAGCCTACAAAATACAATATTCGGTTTAGTAGTGTGATGTTATGTAATTTAACATAATGTTATGTTACATTTGAGGTTGAATCACATATTTTAGTATAACTTGTGAACAATTTATTCTAATTAGTTCAAGCTTTAAAAAAATCCTTAACTACGAAGCCTTCATCTTCCTCAAATATATTATTTAATCCCATCAGCAGTACCAAAGATATCTTACAATATATTGCGAAAAAATAACTTTTTTTTTGATAATTTCAATAATTTTTATTATTCTAATCATAAAAAAAACAAATGAGACCATTCCAAAGTAAATGGATGCGTAATTTAAAACGTTGTAGCTAATTAAATAAGTCTAGAAACATAGAATATTCCGTTTAGTAGTGTAATGTTATTATGATGTTATGTTCTTTAACATAATATTATATTTGAGGCCGAATTTATAATATCGACTTTTTTATTTAGTTTTTGCGTAAAAAGTTTATAAACATTTCCAAAACATTTATTGAATTTTGAAATTAAAAAAAAAACAAGTAACAAACTTAAATCGGATAAACCGACTTAAGAATCCCCTAACCTTTAGTCCCAAAAAATGCACGTTAAATTATTTATTGTGCAGCTCAAGTGTGTGCGTAAGTACACTCGTATATACATTGTATTAAACATTCCTTATCTTTTACTTTCTCAAAAAAAATTGTTGCCAAACTACAGCATATATTTAATCATGAATTGTAAATAATAATATTTGTTTTTTCTTGAAGTTACTATATCTGAAAAGTATCGAACGAACTGTCATCTGTACGAAAGAAATGCCAAATCAGTCACTTGTTGTTTTGTATGTGACTCAAAGAAAAAATATTTTGTTGATTGTCGCCTACTTCAAATAATGGAAAAATGTACTGAAACAAACGAATGGTTTAGGTTTAAGTTTAGGTTAGGGTGGCAGCCGTATTTTTTTTCTACAAGCTCACATTGACCAGTTTAGGTCCCTAGTGTTACCACGGGCTGAAATGCCCCTCATCGAAACCAACCTGTTTGATATACAAATTTATCGATAGTACGAATATCGATACTGGAAAGATCTGTTAGGCTGCTTAGAAAGGCCGAACCCAGTATGTTCAGTCGCCGTTTACTCAGAGCGGGGCAGTCGCATAGCAAGTGCTCAATGCTCTCCACTTATTCCTCATCTTCACAGCTTCTGCAGAAGTCATTGGAGTCAATACCCAATCTTTTGGCGTGTTCGCCGATCAAGCAGTGTCCCGTCAGAACTGATACTAACGTAGACAATCTTTGCCTCTCTAATGCGAGGAGATATTTAGATCTTCTCAAGTCATACCTTGGCCAGATTTGTCTAGCTACCCTGCAGGTGCCGATTTGTGTCCATCTTTTGTTGGACTGCCTGATTGCCCCTTGCCTAAGCCAAAGCTTGCACGTGGATAGTGGCGCACCAATATATGCAAATTCTTCGAGAATTTGTGATGTCGTCCCTTTCCTAGCAAGTTCATCGGCTTTGCAGTTCCCCGAGATATCCCCATATGAGGTGTATATCTAGTTAAGAGATCTGCGGCAGTCGAGGGCTGTTTGTGAATTTTGGGATGTTGCCTCCAGATCCATGGCAGCCTGGCTGTCCGAGTAAATGACAACGCCAGTGTTGGTTACTATGTTGCGACTTAGCCACTTGGCTACTTCCCATATTGCCATTATTTCGTTTTGATAGACACTACAGGTATCTGGTAGTCTGTGAGCTTTATCCAAACTAAGCTCTAAACAATGTATTCCGAAGCCAACCTTCGAACCATCCGTGTAAAAGTGGAGATGGTTTCTATTACCTGGTATTCTTCCAACCCATTCATCTCTGGCGGGAAACATAGTGATCTAATTTATCGGTCGGTTACCATAGCAATACACTTTGATATCCTCATGTGACCGTAGTTCTTGTACCTCCACATTGATAGGCAATTTAACCTTATTGCCGCTTTGGTTGCAACTTCTCTCACCACAATATTAATCGGCAGTAGATAAGACTAGATCTGTTCCATTTATCCGAGGTGGAGGGTCCACATGTGGGACATTATTCATCCTAGTAAAGAGAACAAATTCTGTCTTGTTTGGGTTTACGCCCAAACCGCTGCTTCTGGCCCATCTAGCCAATTTGTTCGGAGCCACCGGTAGAATGTCTCGGAGGACGTTTTCGAATTTGCCACTCACTGCGATTGCCACCCCGCATATGCCACGACCTTGCAGTCACAACGTTCTAGATCTAGCAGGATTTAATTTCATTCAAAAATATGTAAAAATTTTACCGTAAAAAAACTCTGCCATAAAAAAGTTTCGTGTTGGTTTCAGAAAATAGTATGTCTCAATCTATACAAAAACAAGTAAGGAAATGCTAAAGTCGGGCGGGGCCGACTATATAATACACTACACCACTCTCGTAATATTGAATAACTCTGAAATATAAATTTTGTAGTTCATGTATAAATTGTTTATTCTAAATTTCAAAACGATTGGATGTAACATACATCTTCTATAGAACTAAAGGGCCAAATCGGACGAAACATATATATGGGAGCTATAGCTAAGTCTTAACCGATTTTCTTCAAATTCGGTAGTGTTGGTTCATGGATCAAGAAACTCTACCATTCTAAATTTCAAAACGATTGGATGTAAAATACAGCTTCTATTGGACTAAAGGGCCAAATCGGACGAAAGATAGATATGGGAGCTATATCTAAATCTGAACCGATTTCAACCAAATTCAATAGCGATCTTAAAAGCTGCGAAATACCCTAACTGCAAAATTTCAGAACGATCGGAGTGAAATTGCGACCTGTAGTCGACGAACAACTTTACATGGACAGACGGACAGACGGACGGACAGACATGATTAAATCGACTCAGCTAGTGATTCTGAGTCGATCGGTATACTTTAAGGTGGGTCTAGCTGTGTTATTTTACAAACATATGCCGTGAAACAAACTTATAATATCCAGTACCACAGTGTGATGTAGGGCATAAAAAATGTTTTTAAGTGTCGGCCACATTATAGCTCTGTTCCTTTACCTACTACAAGTTACTACTTTTTACCATTTTTACAACAACAACATAGAGAAAATGGTAAAAATTGTTGAAATAGTAAAATGTAGTAGGTAAAGGAACAGACATTATGTTATAAGCCCTTCTGTGCTTCATTTGTTCAATGTAAGCCATTTTCTACTTGTTTTAACAAAAACTTAGTACGAACGTACTTACATTTTTATGTACGATTTTGGTTAAAAATAAGACTGTCTTACTTAAATTTAGTATGACATTTTTCTTTCTGTGTATAGACTGAGTATAATTTGCCCACCTTCCTGGCCCCCGCACATGTTACCATATCCCATTACTCACAGAGTCAGTGTATAGCTGAGTGATATCGCACATTAATCCAAATAATTGTGTATTACTAACTTTATATACTCAAATTTATTTTTATTTAAAAAAAAAATCAAAATACTCGTAGTTCAAAATCAATGATATCGCCGACCTCTCAAACTGCATTTACCTTCTGTTGTTTCCTCTTAGAAGTCTTAGAAGTCTCCCGAAACATTTCAGTACATACGGCAATAGCCGGATTTAATACCACAAATAATCCACCTGTAGTCGAAAAAAACAAGAAATTCAATACTAAACTAAGTTAAATCCTTTCGGCAACTTACCAATATAAACTAAGAAGTAGTTGACAAAGTACTCGATTTGGCGCCGTCGCAAAGAATGGATGCTAGTGGAGGATAGACCACTATGATCAACTATAAAGATGAATTCAGAAAGTACAATTCCAATTGTTCCTAAAATCGCTGGAATCATAAGGAACCATTTTCTCTGAAATGAAAAAAAAAACAAAAACATTAGATGCATGTTTAGAGAAAATACCTCGAAAAATTTGAAGAAGATTATCTAGCTAAATGAATTTTCACCTTTACGATTCCAACCATCATTATGAACAGACTAAGCATTTCTGCTGCAATCACCCAATATAATATGTGCGTATTATAGGGAGCGACAAAGAAAGAACGACCTAAATTGAAAAATATAGAGTTATAGGTTTTATAATAAATTAGGTACAAAGTGCATCAAATACTTATAAATACGACATTTTTTAGCAATATTATGAACATTTACAAACGAATTTTAAAATTTCATTCTTTTAAAAATTTAAACTTAAGTGAAATTCCAAAATATTGTCGCAAAAATCATTTGAAAATACAATGCACATTTTTGACTTTGATAAACTGTTAACTTCGTAGTAGTCAACAAGCGCTATATTTTTTAAATTTTATTGTTCAAAAGCAAAAAATTTCGGAAATAACATAAAATTTTAGAAACCGTTTAGATTTGTTCGAATTGGCCACCTTTGGCACGAATTATGGCTTTCAAACGGCCGACAAAGCCATCACTCGCTGCACGAAAGTGGCTCTGCGGTATTTTGGCCCATTCCCGGCGAAGCGCCGTCTTGATATGATCGATACTTTGGAATTTTTTAGTGCGAACCTTACTCTCTAAAATGCCCCAGGCGCAAAAGTCCAACGGATTGAGATCCGGAGATCTTGGTGGTCATTGTGCGGTAGAAATGAAGCGAGGAACCTCCTTTTTAAGCCATCCTTTGTTGACGCGTGCTGAGTGCGATGATGCTGAGTCCTGTTGGAATGTCCATGGTCTGCGGCCGAAGTGTTTGTCTGCCCAGGGCTTCAATACTGTCTTTAGGACATTTTCCCGATAATATTCGGCATTTATTTTGACCCCATGGTCGATGAATACGAGTGGGGAGCGACTATCGGCCGTTACGGCGGCCCACACCATTACCATCGGCGGCGCTTGAGTTCTGGTGGCCAATCGAAGGTGTAAATTTTCAGCTGACCTCTTTGGCAAGTAAACCCGATCATTTTGTTTGTTCACAAACTGCTCAATTTGGAATGGCTTCTCATCGGAGAAAACCAAATTCGGTAACTGGCCACTTTCGTGCAAGCGAAGCAACTCCTTGGCTCTTTCCAGTCTAACATTTTTTTTGTGCATCGGTGAGCTCTTGCACTTTTTGGAACTTCAATGGCTTTAGTCCAAGCTCATTTTTTAATATGTGTTGTATCCGTTCTCGCGATATGTTCAGCTCACGAGCAATTTTTCTACCACTGCGGCGTGGATTTCGATCAAATCTGGCCTTCACTTTTCGGATCATTTCTGGTGTTGTTACCGTTTTTTTTCGTCCACTTTTTGGACGCGATGCAACACTGCCAGTATCACGGTAACGAGCAATGGTACGAGAAACAAAAGATTTATTCACATAACTCTCGAAAGGAGTAACCGATTGACCTCAAATTTGGTATGTGGTAATATTTTTTTCTATGAAATATTGATTCTGTAATAACTGCTATACTACTTATTCTAATCTTTTGAAATTCCACACATAGTATTAGCTTATTAGTCGTTATCAACTCGAGAAAAATGGGCGAAGTCGCCACGTCCCTTTTGGTACCTCCCACACAAATGCACCATTTTGCACCAAAAGTTAACAGCTTATAACATTAATAACAGTGTATAAAAATACTTGAAATTTTGTACAGTATTATGCTTTTATATTGCCTACAGTCCAGGGAAAAATGGGTGTTGTTGTCACGCTCCTTTTGGTACCTCCCACACAAAGGTACCTTTTTGCACCAAAAGTTAACAGCTTATAACATTAAAACCAGTGTATAAAAATACTTGAAATTTTGTACAGTGTAATGTTTTTATAGTGTCTATAGCCCTGTGAAAAATGGGCGTTATTGCCACGCCCCTCTTTGTACCTCCCACACAAAATGCCCAAATCATACCACAATTTAATGTCTCATAACGTTTATACCAGTGCACATAAATGCTTATAATTCGGCACAGTGCAATTAATTTAAAGTATCTAATGTTCAGCGAAAAAAAGGTTTATTTGATAAACCCCTTCTGGTACCTCCCACACAGATTGACAGAATAATTCGAGTAATATTCAATATTACATTACTCACAAAGTGAGGGTATTCCTTAGTCGGTTTAGCCGACTGAAACTTTCTTACTTGTTTATGAACACTTACGCTTTACAATTTCAAGAATCAAATCAATCAAATATACGACAAAAATTGATCCGCCTACTAAAATGCTGTGCTTTGACAGAGGACTCAGTTTCACGTTGAAGAAATTTCCTAAATTTAATTTCACAGTTTCCATGTTGTCTAAATTCGCTTTTCTATCCCACCACGTTCGAAACTAAACTAATGCTCGAAACAAAACACTTTCAACATTTTCGTAAATTGACAAATGCCCAAAACTGTGTCCTACACTGAAAAAAAAATTGTACTGAAAATCATAGAAATTCTCTGGTAGAATGGTCGAGTTTCTTGATCCATGAACCAACATTGCCGAATTTGAAGAAAATCGGTTAAGATTTAGCTATAGCTCCCATATATATGTTTCGTCCGATTTGGCCCTTTAGTTCTATAGAAGCTATATTTTACATCCAATCGTTTTGAAATTTAGAATGGTAGAGTTTCTTGATTCATGAACCAACATTGCCGAATTTGAAGAAAATCGGTAAAGATTTAGCTATAGCTCCCATATATATGTTTCATCCGATTTGGCTCTTTAGATCCAATCGTTTTTATACCCTACACCCCACTGTGGTACAGGGTATTATTTAAGTATAAAATGTCCAAAAAGTAAATTTATGTAAACAATTTATACATGAATTACAAAATTTATATGTCAGAGTTATTCAATATAACGAGAGTGGTGTAGGGTATTATATAGTCGGCACCGCCCGACTTTAGCCTTTCCTTACTAGTTTTTGTATAGATTGAGGCACATTATTTTATGAAACCAAAACAGAATTTTTTATGGTCAAGTTTTTTTTATATATCTTTTTTCTAAAATTCCAATTTCAATGGAAGGAAACTTAAGTATTTGGATTATATTTTTATATATCATATCAGATGCTGCAGGCCAAAAGTGTATCACATCGTTTTAGTGACCTAGGAGACCCAAGACTATTTGGCAGAAATTCGTTTTGGGCCATTTGAAGTCATTTTAGCAATGACCGTCTGTCTGTCTGGTTGTTGCGCACAATAATTTTCGACAGTATTACCCGATTGACTTGAAATTTGATATGTGTCAATATTTTGTTCTATCGCAGGCTAAGGTCAAAGATGGACTATGTTGGTCCACTCCTTCGAGTACCTCACCCACAAAGAATCAAAATAGAGAAATATTGATAAGCTCATAACTTCTATACTACTTATCGGAATGTATCACTATCATCTTGCGAAAAATTGGCAAAGTTGGCACCGCCTTTTGTTACCGCCCATACAAATGGACCATTTTGCACAAAAATTTAACGGCTTATAACTTTGATTCCAGTCCATACAAATAATTAAAATTTTGTGGAGGGTAATGCCATTACAGTACCTACAGTCCCGTAAAAAATGGGCGTTATTGCCACACCCCTTCTGGTACCTCCATAAAAATGGATCATTTTGCACAAAAATTTAACGGCTTATAACTTCGATTCCTGCACATACAAACACTTGACATTTTGTACAGTGCAATGTTTTTATAGTACCCTTAGTATATTAAAAAATGGGCGTTATTGCCACGCCTCAAACAAAATTACCAAAATAAAAAAATATGAAATTTTTTTTTTTTGGATTTTCCCTATTTTTACGATATGGGTAATAATTTCTACATTTATCCATTGACTTAAGGTATTGTACCCTTCTTTAGGATGCTAGCTTTAAAAAAATGGAACAAACAATTTGTTTGCGAATTTTATTCTATTTGTTATAATAGTATCACCGCTTTATGAGCTTATACTTCAAAAAATATAGTCCAAATACTAAAGGTACCTCCAATGAAAATTGGAATTTTAGAAAAATAAATTAAGAAACCTTCCATAAAAAAATTGTTTTGTTTTCAAAAAATAGTATGACTCAAACTATACAAAAAAAGAAAGATTGTGTCCGAGACACAAAAAAAAATTTGTTTGTTGCATAGTGTTATTATATGTAACTATCACAGACATACATGTTTATACAGAATTCACATGTTTTTCATTTTTGTGTGAAATTATCACAGCACAAAGAAGGGAAAACTACATAATGGTGTTTTCTTTATTCCAAATGATGTATTTTTCTATTATTCAATAAAAAATCTATATTTTTATAAAATTGGATTTAGTATATTTGCATGTTTAGCTAACGATATTCTATTTAACGCACAAAATAACTGGTTATTCATTCGTTATGGAAATATTTTCAATATACTTTGATAGCGGAAAACAACATTACATTTTCGTTCATTGTTTTTTTTTTTTAATTTTTTCGTCTTCATACACACATTTACGGACTTTTTGCATTGTTATTGTCGAAGTTATAAATTCGAAAAACAA